>CM073493.1:60930000-61530000 GCA_037074585.1 Biancaea sappan
TGGTTCTTCCTCTAAGGTGTCTAAATCCGACTTTGATTCTTCTTCAATTTTTAGCCACATATTTTTTAGCCATACATAGCTTCTTAAAATGACTTTGAGAGCTCATTTTATATGGCTTTAGACAAGTCACATGGCATCAAAACAATATGCCATATTTCATATTTTTACACCATGTAATCTAAGCCATTATTTCACAAATCTCCACCTTGGCTTAGATTACCCATAGCTTCTTTCTGCTACTCTCCTCCATACCCCCTTTCACCTGTGTCGCAAATAACACAAAATCCATTTCACTACCTACCAATGAGCATTTCCAGGTTTTGCCATATACTTGCTAACAACACTAACAGCCTATGAAATGTTTGGCCTTGTACAGATCATGAAGTACATGATACTGTCGATTGCACTAGCATAAAGGACATGTGTCATATACTCCACCTCTTCTTGGGTATGAGGTACCAAAGTTGCTGAGAGTTTGAAGTGAGCTGCTAATAGAGTACTAATAGGCTTTGCATTCTCATGCTAAAGCGATCTAACACTTTTTCTATGTACTTCTTATGTGACAAGAATAAGATACCCACTTTCTTATCCCTGTAGATCTCTATACCCAGAATTTTCTGCATAGCTCCAAGATCCTTCATCTCAAACTCCTATCTTAACTGATCCTTAAGATAGTCTATTTCTGACATATTCTTACAGGCAGTCAACAAGTCATCAACATACAAGAGTAGGGAATAATTTAATCTATCATCGAGCTTCTTGCAGTACACCCAGCTATTATACTTCTGAGGAGATCTAATTTCCCTTCTCTGCCTATCTCTAAGACTCTAACTAGTTAATAATGCTACAATTGTGTACTTGTTTCCTCGACTGGATGTTGCTCTTCCTCTGTATCTTCTTGGTTATCTTGAGGATGCTCCGTCTCAGGCTCCACCTCAAGCTCCACCTTCTTCATAACACTATTGTCTTCTTTTTCACCTGATGATTCCTTCAAGATATCCAAGGGAAATCCATTTCCTTGCCCTAGGCTTAAGTTCGCCTGACTAAACTTCCACTAGAGTCTTAAAACCAAAAGTTGAAGATAGATATTTGTTAACCAAGTAGTAAGTTGTGTTAACAGCTTTAGCCCAAAACTATCTTGGTAGATCGGTATTCAAGAGTGTACACCTGCTCTTTCCAAGAGAGTTCTTTTCATCCGTTCTGTAAGTCCATTTTGTTGTAGAGTCTCTTTCATGATACAGTGTCTGACAATACTGTGATCCTTGTAGAACTTATTAAATTCTCCTCTAAAAAACTCCAAGCCGTTGTCAGTTCTCAATCACTTGATTTGCTTCTCGGTCTGTTTCTCGATCAAGGTTTTCCACTGCTTGAAATTGACAAAGATTTCATCTTTATTCTTTAGAATAAAGATCTACACCTTCCTTGAATAGTCATTGATGAGTCCTCTATTTTGGTTAATTTTGTTTATTTCTTTAGGGCTTTTTCCTCTCCTTGATTCCATTTTTGTTAGCTTTTTGCTTGCTTTGTCCTTTATTTTGGCTTTCTTCTTTGTACATAGTTGTTGCTTTGCTTTATCTTATTTTAGTCTCTTTCCTTGCCTTTTTATGCTTTTTGTTGTATTTTCTTGTAGGCTTTCTTTTCTGGTCTGCTGTGGCCGGTGTGCTGATGGGATCCAGAAGCAAAGTGCTTATGTAATGAAAATCTGGAGGCTGGCACCCAGGCGCCAGAAGCTGAATTCTCGGCCTTAACATTTAATGGTTGGCGCCTAGGCGCCACGCAGGGCGCCTGAGGCGCCAACACCACAACTCTCGGCCAGAAGCATTATAACGTGGCGCCCAGGCGCCACACAGGGCGTCCAGGCGCCAGACACTTTTGCCCTTTGTTTCTGCTTGGCGCCCAGGCGCCCCGGCTCAGACCTGCGTGCTTTCTTGTATATATTGCTCTTTTGCTAATATTTTGTGGATCTGGAGGTTGGAGGGCAAGGGAGCTCTGCTAGGGCAAGGATGGAGGAGCTGGGAGACCTCTTCTCTACTGAGTTTGAAGCTTTTCTTCCTTTTTCTCCTTCCTCTTGATCATATTTTGTTGTGTATTTGTTATGTATTTCTTCCTCTTGTTATAAACTCTAGGGTTAGGGGATTGATGTATATTCACTATCTATGAAGCTTTGTTGTTGGATGCTTAAATACAATTGCTTTTCTGATTATTGGAGTAGTTTTTATTGGTTTAACTGGTTTTAGGTGATTGTGATCATTTCACTTAGATGAATTTGGGGTTTGTATTAATGCTAGACATAGCTTGATATAAACATGCCCTTGTAATTTCTACCGTGAATCGGGTTAGTCTAGACATAGATAATCTTGTTTGCGTGGTCATATGAGTTCTTGAACTTAAACTCCGAACCAATTAATTGGACTAAGACATTAGCTAATTATTTTGGCTAGGAAGATTTGCTCACCAAGACATTGGGTTCAAATATTTTCGTGAACTCGACCAACATTAAATGGAATCTGTGAATGTATCTAAGCATCCTTTAACGATTCAAAGATTGGTTTGTCTATGAATTAATTGGATTAGGAGTTAAGAAAGTCAATCCCCTACCCGTTGTGTTTTGGCGTAGTTCTTCGTTTGGTGTTTAGTTAATTCCTTGTTGTTAGTTTAGTTTATTTGCGGTTTATCTTTACATTTTTCCTCTGTCCAAATATAATTTGATCTAGTGAAATTGGTAATTGTTAAAGTCAATCCCTGAGGACGATAACTTATTCTCATCACTTTACTACTTGTGCGACCCGATACACTTGTCGGGAAATAGCGCAGCAAGTTTTTGGCGCCGTTGCCGGGGATTGACGGTGTTGACAATATTAAGAGTAGCTAGTAGGGTTGTAGTTTGGACTTTGCCTTTTTCTGTACATACTTATACTGTAAATTTTACTCTTATACTTGTACATGTTTTTGCTTTTGTTTAAATTTTATTTATTACTTTTCATTGGTTTGTGCGAGGCATCACCGACTCATGCTCATTAATATTCTACCCGGAAATTGGAAGGTCGGTTCGCATAAGCCAAAATACAAGCTTTACACGCTACATGAGCCTAACAAGCTTAACCTGCAACTAAGGCAGAAAACAATCAAAGCCCACCTGCTCATCCTCCTATGGAAACTCTCATGGATTGCAAAATCTCTTCTGTGGAGGGATGTGGTGCCGGCATAGCTAAACAAACCGGGTAAAGTCTAGCTAAGGACTATAAACTTAGCGCTCTTGGAAGGCAACCCAAGTTTCTTTCCATTTTATCTTTTTAATTTCGCTTTTAGTTTTATTTGCTGCTTTAATTATTGTTCTGTTTAGTCCTTGTATTTATTTTTCGCATTTTAATTCTGAGTGCCTTTGTTGATGGTCTATTTCTGTGCATAGCTTTCCTTTTTGGACCCCGCTCCCTACTGGTTTGTTATTGAGGATAATATGTTGTTTAGGTTTGGGGGGAGAAGATTTTACTGTTATTATTGCTCTTGGATGCTTAGCTACCATCTTCAATGAATCTAGGGTTTGTATTAATGCTTGTCTTAGCCTTAATATAGACATGCCTCAGTAATCTCTTCTGTAATTCGGGTTAAGAAGATCGTTTTTAGGGTGATACATCTAAATCTTCTTTTCAAAAGGAATGTCTCTGTTTTTGTTGACCATCATATCTTTGGATTTTTCTTGATAGATTGGAATCTGCTTTACAAGTTTTATATTATTCTATTTTCAATTAATTCTTTACATAGTCATCTTGTTTAAAATTTAACTTAAATTTGGTTTTTCAGAATTTCTAGATTTATTTGAGAAATCTCAAGCTTTTTAATTAAAAGTTGTCGACCCTCTCAACCTTCTTAAAGCACTCTTTCAAAATCTTGAAATTTTCTATCTCTTTTTATGACAACATTTTGCTCAATAAGGGACTGCTTTCTCTAAAAAAAAATGAGAAAAATAAAAAAAAAGCAAAACAATTCTAATTAAATAAAATAGAAGTGTGATTTAAGTTGAGGAAGTGTAGTGTGGATTAGGCGCACAACACTTGTTCTAACCAATGAATTACATTTTCTTAGCAAATAAAGGTGATGGTCAAGGTGTTGTTGTGTAGTTTAGGCGCACGGGCAACTCTTTGTTCCTTAACCTCGTTATCTTTTCTTCTAGCATAGGTTGAGGGGGAGATGTGTGGATTAGGCGCACTGTCTTCACTTCGATCACTTTTTCTTAAAAATATCCCTTGTTTGAGAAGTTTTCCTTGAGAGCCGAGTTTGTTATGAAAAAGATATTTTCTTTTAAGTTTGCGGAGAGTAATTTGAGAAAATGAGGGTGTTTGCAATTTGTCTTTAAAAACGCTCGGAAAAGTATCATGTTCATCTTTGAATTCTCAATTACTCAATGCCAAGTTTGGTTTTAAGAAGATGACTATGTGGAATTGAGTTGATTTTGTTTAATGTTTTATGTTGTCAAGCACTTCCTCTCTATCTTGAAAAATCTGTTGGCTTCGTTTGGCGTGGTTTTTAGATTAGTGTTTTGCTTGAGGACAAGCAATAGTTTTGGTTTGGGGGAGTTGATGAGTCCTCTATTTTGGTTAATTTTGTTTGTTTCTTTAGGGCTTTTTCCTCTTCTTGATTCCATTTTTGTTAGCTTTTTGCTTGCTTTGTCCTTTATTTTGGCTTTCTTCTTTGTACATAGTTGTTGCTTTGCTTTATCTTATTTTAGTCTCTTTCCTTGCCTTTTTATGCTTTTTGTTGTATTTTCTTGTAGGCTTTCTTTTCTGGTCTGCTGTGGCCGGTGTGCTGATGGGATCCAGAAGCAAAGTGCTTATGTAATGAAAATCTGGAGGCTGGCGCCCAGGCGCCAGAAGCTGAATTCTCGGCCTTAACATTTAATGGTTGGCGCCCAGGCGCCACGCAGGGCGCCTGAGGCGCCAACACCACAACTCTCGGCCAGAAGCATTATAACGTGGCGCCCAGGCGCCACACAGGGCGCCCAGACGCCAGACACTTTTGCCCTTTGTTTCTGCTTGGCGCCCAGGCGCCCCGGCTCAGACCTGCGTGCTTTCTTGTATATATTGCTCTTTTGCTGATATTTTGTGGATCTGGAGGTTGGAGGGCAAGGGAGCTCTGCTAGGGCAAGGATGGAGGAGCTGGGAGACCTCTTCTCTACTGAGTTTGAAGCTTTTCTTCCTTTTTCTCCTTCCTCTTGATCATATTTTGTTGTGTATTTGTTATGTATTTCTTCCTCTTGTTATAAACTCTAGGGTTAGGGGATTGATGTATATTCACTATCTATGAAGCTTTGTTGTTGGATGCTTAAATACAATTGCTTTTCTGATTATTGGAGTAGTTTTTATTGGTTTAACTGGTTTTAGGTGATTGTGATCATTTCACTTAGATGAATTTGGGGTTTGTATTAATGCTAGACATAGCTTGATATAAACATGCCCTTGTAATTTCTACCGTGAATCGGGTTAGTCTAGACATAGATAATCTTGTTTGCGTGGTCATATGAGTTCTTGAACTTAAACTCCGAACCAATTAATTGGACTAAGACATTAGCTAATTATTTTGGCTAGGAAGATTTGCTCACCAAGACATTGGGTTCAAATATTTTCGTGAACTCGACCAACATTAAATGGAATCTGTGAATGTATCTAAGCATCCTTTAACGATTCAAAGATTGGTTTGTCTATGAATTAATCGGATTAGGAGTTAAGAAAGTCAATCCCCTACCCGTTGTGTTTTGGCGTAGTTCTTCGTTTGGTGTTTAGTTAATTCCTTGTTGTTAGTTTAGTTTATTTGCGGTTTATCTTTACATTTTTCCTCTGTCCAAATATAATTTGATCTAGTGAAATTGGTAATTGTTAAAGTCAATCCCTGAGGACGATAACTTATTCTCATCACTTTACTACTTGTGCGACCCGATACACTTGTCGGGAAATAGCGCAACAGTCATCAATGAAGGTCAATATATATCTATCGCCATGAGAGGGAACTCGAGAGGGACCCCATAAGTCTGAGTCGATGTAATCAACAGTGTCCATTTTACGGTAAATAGCGATGCCAAACTTCACCCAACACTGTTTCCCAAATACGCAGTGTTCATAGAAATCCAACTTCCCTGTCTTGTGACCACAGAGAAATGCTTGCTTGCTGAGCTTAATTAAACCCTTATCATTAATATGCCCTAAGTGCATATGCCATAACTTGGTGACGTCTGATTCAGACATTGATGATACTGCAGCCGCACCTGTAACTGTGCTTCCCTACAATATGTAAAGGCTATTGACTTTCCTTCCTTTCATCACAACTAAGGCTCCCCTTAAAGCTCGTATAACTCCACCTTCAGCCTTAGAGTTGTACCCACTGGAGTCGAGCGTACCCAAGTAAATTAGGTTTTTCTTCAGTTCTGGAACGTGCCTGACATCAGTCAATGTTCTTTCAACTCCGTCATGCATCTTGATCCTTACCGTTACAATACCAACCACCTTACAGGCAATATTGTTACCTATAAGGACCTTACCCCTATCTATAGAATTGGTAAGTTGTGAACCAATCCATATTGGGAGTCATATGATATGAGCACCCAGAATCAAGGACCCATTCATTTCCTGAGTCACAGATAGAGATAGAGAGAACATCTATATCATTATAGCCATCTGCTACAACAGTATGTCCAGGATCAGAAACCTTCTCTTCCTCCTCGCCTTTACGTTTTGGACAGTCTCTCTTGAAGTGCTTTTCTTTATGACAGTGGAAGCATTTCATTTTTCTAGGTTTTCACTTTGACCTAGATCTGCCTTTACAATCATTAAGTCCTCTTCTTTTAGTTCTTCCTTTTGCCACCAAATTCTTTCCAGAGCCTTCATTCCTACTTTCTGCTATCCTTATCTTCCATTCTCATGAGTTTAATGCCGCCTTGGCCTCCTCCGTGGTAAGAGAATCTCGACCGTACAACATTGTATCAATGAAGTGCTAATAAGAATTTGGTAAAGAACATAACAAGATAATGGCCTGGTCATCATCATCAATTTTAACATTTATATTCTTCAAATCAAGAATAACTTTATTAAATTCAACATGTATAACTTCTTCAAATACAACCAGTTGGTGAGTGACTTTGTCATGTATAAGCTTTCCAGCTTTAACCATAGCTTGGCAGTTGTATCTTCTTCAAAAACTTCTCACAATACCTCATCACCCAAGCACAACAAGATGGCACTGTATGCTTTTATCCTTAATGTCATCCTTTTCCTTCTCTGTCAATGTCTCCGGTAACTCCTCTCTACCTTGCAAGGCTTTGGCTAACCTTTGATGAACCAGTAGAGACCGCACCTTGATCCGCCATAGATTGAAATTATTTTCTCTATTGAATTTCTCCACGTCAAATTTTATTGTAGCTATGGCTCTTATACCAATTTGTTGTAGATGGGCCTCGATATGGAGAAATTAAATGTGTAAGAAAAATAAATAGAAAAGAGTAGGACACAGAAATTTAACATGATTCGGCAATATGCCTACGTCCATGACCAGAGAGCAGCAAGAAATTTCTACTATGATAAAATGAGTACAATAACTTTCCTCACTCACATAAAGGCCTGATAGGTTAACCCAAGCTATACCTCTTTCTAAGAGCCTAAGCTTGGCTTTAATAACCCAAAGCTCACAAAGATTATATCTTGCCCACACCCACTCTCTTGTGGTCTACCCATATTTTCTGTGACACACCTTGTGTTAAAAGGGGGAAGCCCTATTTATAGAGTTTATAAAAGAAGACAAAACCAATTTTGCTTCATCTTCCTCTTTGTCTTTTTGAAAGAAGTCAAGACCAAATTTGCTTCCTTCTCCTAGAAGTTAAAACCAATTTTGCTTCTTCCTCTGAGGTGTCCAAATCCAACTTTGATTCTTCTTCAATTTTTAGCCACACATTTGTATGGTTGCAAATGAAGCCACTTTGAGAGCTTTTCTACCACTCATTATATACGGTACAAAATGAGGCCACCTTGAGAGCTTTTCAACCACTCATTTTATATGGGTTTAGACAAAGCCACATGGCACCAAAACAAGATGCCACATTTCATATTTTTACACCATGTAATCTAAGCCATTATTTCACAGAAATTGAGAAAGAAATATTAGGAAACACAAAAATGAAGAACACAAACAATAACGCTACAATATGATGAACAGTAGTGTGAACATTACATAACGAAAAATTTCTTTTCTTCAAATGTGCAATTTGTAGGGAAGATAAGTAGAAATGAAGAACCAAATAAATAATGGAACTTGATTTAGAGTGGCTCTGATACTAATTGACGTGAACCCCTCCGAACAATGCTGTGAGACATGATAACAATACGTTGATTAATAAACTCGGATTGTCGAAATAAAAATTCATAACTCACAGAAAATATATATTAAATAAAATATAATAATAACAAATTAGATAGATATTATTGACCCCGTGTTTATAAAAGAACTAGGAACCAATAATATAGACTTTTGAACCTAGACCCATTGGCTATAGAAAGCCAAGAACCTAAGGTACAAACCCCAAGAGGAAGGGTAGATTCTTGAACCCAGACATATTGGCTATAGAGAGACAAGAACCTAAAGTATAAACCTCAAGAAGAAGGGTAGACTCTTGAACGGAGACTCGTTGGCTATAAGGAGCTAAGAACCTAAGGTATAAACTCCAAGAGGAAAGGCTGAACGCCATAATGATTTAGAAATCCTTGATAAGTTCAAAGGTTCTCAAAGCACCAGAGAAAATAACCTCTCACCATGACATTTCTCCAAACTCTCCCAATATGTGTTCTAAGGGGTGAAGGAGGTCCTTTTTATTGAGAAAGGGAACCCTTATTTCTAAAGAAAGCCTAATTCTAATGGTCCTTTCTTAAAAGGTTAAAATAACAAAATCTCAATTACAAATCATAATTCTAATTAGGCCACACATATAACGCAAAGCCCAAATACATTAAATTAAAAGAAAAACATTTAATCTAATCTTTTCTTGTCCATTGCTATCTTGACTAGTGCCATCCAAATCTTTCGATCATATAAACCTATAATCTAGGATCTTAGGCTTTTGCCTAACCAATTATCATTCCAAAAGTTGACATGTTGCCCGTCTCCAATAAGTTTCCTAGTGAAAGTTTTAAAGAGAGGAATAACTTTTTGAATGCTTCTACAAGTTATTAGGGCCCATATTTAGAGGATAGGATAGAGGAGCATAAGTTATTGAGGTGTTGTCTGAATTTCCAAATCAAGCTTAAAATATGGGATTTGTTTTGAGGAATAGATCTTCTAATTCCTATTCCTCTAGAAGGTTTAGGTCTTGCAATGTTGTTTTAACTCAATGCATGGAGTTTTTTTTCATTTGAAGAAAATCCTCAATAGAAGTTTTTAATTTTCCTATCCATCTTTTTAAGAGTAAGAGTAGGAAAGATAAAGCATTTCATATAGTAGTTTGAGATATTTGATATGGTTGAGTTTATTAGTTCTACTTTAGTAATTTTTTAGAGGAGGTTACCTTTTCATCCTTGCAATTTTTTTTTTCAAATTTCTATAATATAAAGTTGAAATCATTTGATTTGTAGGTGGGTTTTAAGGGATAACCTAAGTAATGTTCTAAGCTATTAGAGATTCTTAAATTTAGGTTTGCTTGAATATAATTGCGCATTGAGCTTGTTACTGTGTTTGAGATCTAGATTTTTAATTTTCAAGGTTAATGGTTAAGCCACTAATGTTGCAAAAGTTATCAATGACTTGCTGAATTGCAGTAATACTATTTTTCTTTGCTTTGGAAAATAACAGAATATCATCTGTAAAGAGTAAGGGGGAGATTGGCATTTCATGTTTTGGAAATTTAGAAGGGGTATATGTTCTATTTCCTATTTTGTTGTTTATAAGATATTTTAGGGCATCCATAGCAAGTATAAAAATATATGAGGAAAGGGGGTCCCCTTGTCTTATGCCTCGGGAAAGGTTAAAATGGGTTGTTCTTTTTTTACCATCAATAATTGGCATGTAAGTTACTTCCTTTGGGCATGAGGTAACCATGTTTATAAAGTTTTGTTGGAAATTAAAAAGGTTTGGAATTTTCTTAATTTAGGACTAGGAAATAGAGGCAAAAACCTTTTTTTAAATCTATTTTTAGGATCATCAATCCATATTTGCTTTTAGAATTATGCATAGAATGTATAACTTCTTATGCGAGGATAAACAGGCTAGAAGCATGCCTTCCTAGAATGAAAGCCTCTTGTAAAAGGGATATAATATTTGGGAGGTGAGATTTGATTCTATTAGCTAAAATTTTTGTTAAGACTTTATAGTGTGTGGTACAAAGTCCCAAAGGTCTGTTGTAGCATTTTTAATTTTGGGGCTTAAGCATAGGAGAATTCTTTCCTAGGCTTGAGGGATACCATTGACTTGGAAAACATTTTGAAAGGAAGGAATTAGTTTGTGTTTTATGATTTCCTAGTCTTCCTGATAGAAGATTGCATGCAGTCCATCTTCACCAAGTGCTTTAAGTGGTGCTAAGCTATTTAGGGTCATTCTAATTTCTTCCTTTGAGGGAATGTGCAATAAGGAAAGCAATGGGTTGGATGTGTGGTCTTTTTTATAAGTATTTTCCAGATAGGATACCATTTCAAGTTCTATTCTAAAGGATTCCTTATCCAAGAGTTGTCAAGTTTTTGGAGATGGTTAATTTTATTTTTACGTCTTTATTAAGAGCCATGGTTTGGAAGAATTTTATGTTTCTATCTCCTAATGTAATCCATTGAATCCTAGATTTCATGACCAAATACATTTTTCATTATCAAGGAGCTGCTTATAATGTTCTTATGAGTCTTTTATTAATTGTCGAATAGAGTTGGGCAACAAAAATATTTCTACGGTAATAAAAATAGAAGAGGATGGGTGGAAATGTAATCTTGAGACGTCATTAAGCAACTTTTTAGTTAGTAAATTTATTGCCATATTTTTCTTTTTCTTTTTTGAATAAGAGTCAACAGAATCTATTAGGATGCTCTAGTAACATACCAAAATCAACTGATCATAAATTTTAGCTTTCAAGCTCAATTAGATTGATGGTAAATATTGAAACCATCAAAAAATCCACCAATGAAATTGTTAGGGAAAAAAAAGAGTTAAGTGTTAAAAGTTAGTTAGTTTTTTTTTTGGGTTGATTCTAGATGTGATTGTGGATTATATCAATTTGCAACGCTGGATATTCCAAAATCCAAATATATAATGACAATGGACGTATGATAATTATGGCCTCTCAAGTTCTTTATTCTCTATAATAAAATCATTGATAGGTTGGAAGAAGTAATTTAATTACAAGAAAATAAAACATGGAGGATGCTTCAAGATGTTAGTTCTATAATTTATCCTTCAAGATAATAGTTTTATAATTTATTATCATAGTCTTGATGCAATTACTTGACGTGTGCTAGAGACATTCTCATCTTTCACTTCTCATATATATTATAAAAATTTCATTTTCATTGAAAAATGATACTTTAGGTTGGAGACAACCGTTATTATTTCACAATGATGATTAATTCACAATGACCAAGAGCTCTAAAACTTACAAAAAAGTCTAATAAATTCTTATAAAAGATTGAGTAAATTAAGGATTCACTCAAATATTATTTATTTTTATTTGATCATTATATATTTAAATTGGATACCCTCTCAAATCAGTCATTCAATCTTTTCTTTTCAATTAATAATAGCCTCTGAAATTAAGCAAAATCATTGTTATTTAACAAACTAATAACATCATATAAACGGAGGTCCATGTGGCCGTTAAATGATGATATGGGCAATGCCCAAATACTATTTTCTCTCAAAAAACATGTATTGGTTACTTCCTATCATCTTGTTGGATCAGGTAGGCATTAAGAGATTAGGCAAATATATGTTATTTAAAAAAAAAACCCCGTTGGGTATTACTTGAATTTTATAGGTGACCTGGTTTATGACCCGACCCACGATCCATGATCCATTTAGTTTCTATATATATATATATATATGTATGAGTTATTTGGGTTTGAAAGTAAGGTATAGTAAGAGTGTAAACTCTGAATGGTGTAAGCTCTTAGTGTACAGTTCATAAGTGTTAGTACAGATCTCTTTGTCTGTGGACGTAGGTTTCATTGACCAAATCACGTAACTTCTTTATATATTTTTCCCTATTCTTCTCCTTGATTTATAGCCTAACAAGTGGTATCAAAGCCAAGGTTCATTTTTTGGTTCATTGGTTATTGTAGCACGTCAGAAATTTTTAGATCTGGTGAGAAAAACCCCGATTTTCTTGTTCTGAAGCATAGGAGACTATTTTCTGCATCTTTGGTGAGTTAGAGAGCATCGGAGATCGTTTTCTTGGTTGTAAGAAAATTTTTAGATTTTTAGATTTAGTTTCAAAGCTTCAAATCTGGTCCGATTTACTTGTTTTGGTGCATAGAAGATTATTTTTTGCATTTTTGGAGTGTCAGAGACCCTTTTTTTGGTTGCTCTGGTGCGTTTTCTAGTTTGTAAAGGCACTGTTCATCATCTTCTTCATTTCTGCAAATTTCAAAATTTTCAAGTTACTGTAGCAACGGTGTTATTGTCGGCAATATTGTAGCAGCTGTCAATGGTACTGTAGTGATAGTCAACATTAACGGTATTGTAGCAATGTCAGTTAGTGTTGGTAGTCACTGTAGTAACGATCAATGTTACTATAGTATTGGTCAATGGTCAACAGTTACTATAGCGTCTGAACATTTTGGTGAGTTTACTATTCCAGTCGTGACTGTTCCATCAACACTATTCTGGTGAGTTACTGTTTAGTTCAGGAAAGAATTATGGATTTCTGTGTGAATTTACTGGATTGTGTTGGATTGAATTTCTAGTTTGCTATTGTGAATTTTGTTAGACTGCTATGTTGGATTTGTGTTAGTGAAGTTTTGGTTAGTTTGCTAGGTTCTAAACAATTTTGTGAAATTCAATTTTTAGTTGCAAAATTTGCTAGTTATTTATCTACTATTGTTTGAGACGATGTCGACTCATAAATTTGATATTGAGAAGTTCAATGGATCAAATGATTTCACTTTATGGAAGGTAGAAATAAGGGCACTTCTGGTTCAGCAGGGATGTGCGGGGGCGTTAAAAGGAGAAGATAATTTGCCTAACACATTGAAGCAAAGGAGAAGAAGAAGATTTTGGCAAAGGCTCATAGTACTATACTATTGAGTCTGACTGATGAGGTGTTGAGAAAAGTAGTTGATGAGTTAACTGCTATAAGTTTGTGGAAGAAATTGAATGATAAATACTAGAAGAAGTCTATCACAAATTGATTATATTAGAAGCAATGTTTGTATACTTTATGGATGTAGAAAATATGCAGGTGAAAGATCATCTTGATGACTTTAACCGAATTATCCTAGATTTACAAGGTGTTAGGGTTAAGATAGATGATAAGGATTAGACGATTATCCTTTTGTGTTCTCTACCAAATTCATATGAGAACTTTGTTGATAGTATGTTGTATGGCAGAGATAGTATCTCTGTTAGTGATGTCAAGGATGCTTTGTAGTCTAAAGAGCTAAAGAGGAGAGTCTCTAGTTCTAATGAGGATAGTGCATAAGCAAGTTTTTATGTTGGCAGAGGTAGAGACACTGAAAGGGATGATGGAAAAAGAAGCAAGTCACAATCTAAGTCAAGGAACAAAGGAGGACCTCAATATTATCATTGTAAATAGAAGGGGCACATCAAGAAGGATTGTCCATAGAGGAAGAAAGAAAATGACAAGCAGGACACTTGATGATGAAATAGTTAGGACACTTGATGCTTGGTTCATTCCTAGTCTACAGAAGAGCTTGATTTCTCTTAGTACTCTTGACAAACAAAGGTACAAGTACTCTGGTAAAGATAGACAGCTGAGAATTTCCAAAGGTACTCTTGTTATAATGAAAGGTAAATTGTAGCATGGAATTTACTTTCTAATTGGTAGTTTAGTGATGGGGACAATGGCCTATCTAAATCTTTAAAGCAAAATGATGATTGTACAGAGTTGTGGTATCACCAATTGGGACACATGAGTGAGAAAGGTCTGTCAATTTTGAGTAAACAAAGATTGTTAGAAGGGACAAAAACTGGAAAACTAAAATTCTGTGAAGTTTATGTTATGGGTAAACAACATAGAGTTAATTTCAGTTCTAGGAAGCATACTTCTACGGAAATTCTCCAGTATGTTCATTTAGACTTGTGGGGTCCTTCTTCAGTTGAATCTCATGGCAGATATAGGTACTTTGTTACTTTCATTGATGATTACTCTAGAAAGGTTTGGGTATATTTTCTAAAGTCCAAAGATAAAGTGTTTAGGAAGTCAAGGAGTGGAAGACCATGGTTAAGAAATAAACTAGAAAACAGGTCAAAAAACTTAGAACTGATAATGAGTTAGAGTTCTATAATGCTCCGTTTGATGAATTTTGCAAGAAGAAAGGTATAGTGAGGCACCACACTGTACGTCATACACCACAACAAAACAGAGTTGTAGAACGAATGAATCAAACACTATTTCAGCGCGCGAGGTACATACAACTAAACACTGGTTTGTCAAAACAATTTTGGGCTAAAGCAGTCAACATTACCTATTATCTGGTGAATAGATCACCATCTACTGTAATTGATTTTAAGACTCCTTAAGAGGTTTAGTTTGGTAAACCTTCTTATTATTCTACCCTTTATACATTTGGTTGCCTACTTATGCTCATGTGAATGATGGTAAACTAGAGCCTAGGGCAATGAAATTCATATTTCTAGTATATGTGATTGGAGTTAAAGGGTATAGATTGTGGTGTACTAAAAAAAAGATAGAACTCCAAAATTTATTATTAGCAGAGATATAACTTTTGATGAATTTGCTATTTTTGGTCAGAAGGAGGAGCTTCATAATCATACACCTAATAATGAGCAAGGTGCCAACCAAAAGGTAGAAATTGAAGTTGAAACTTCAAAAGGGGTTACAACAGACCCTTTACAATAGGCCAGCGAAAAGGAAGAATCATAAACAATAGCAACAAGGAGGGAAATGAGGGAAATTAGAAAACCTATAAGGTACGCAGATTGTGTTGATATGGTTGATATTAATTTAGTTGTTTATGCCTTGGCAGTAGGAGAAAACATCGATTCTAATGACCCGAGATTGTATAAGAAAGCAGTTGAAAGCAGAAAAGCATTAGAATGGCTGGATGCAATGAATGAAGAGATGCAGTCTCTTGAGAAGAACAAAACATGGGATCTTGTACTGTTACCAAAGGGAGTGTAACCAATAGGATACAAATGAGTCTTCAAGAAGAAAGATGGTATTCTTGGAGTTGAACTAGCAAGGTTCAAAGCAAGAATCATCGCAACGTGTTTTTCACAGAAGGAGGCAATTGATTATCATGAAGTTTTCTCCCTAGTTGTAAAGCATAAAACCATTGGTGTCCTTTTGTCCAAGGTAAATGTTTTTGACTTGGAGTTAGAACAACTTGATATGAAAAATGCTTTCTTACATGAAAATTTAGAGGAGCAAAGCCAAAGGGATTTCTTGATTATAAAAAGAAAGATCATGTATGTTTGCTGAAAAACTCCTTGTATAGTTTGAAGTAGTCCCCTAGACTGTGGTATAGGAAATTTGATGCATTCATGACTTCTCATAATTTTTTGTGTAATAAGTTTGATAACTGTGTCTATTCTAAGAAACTTGCATATGATTCTTATATTTATTTATTGCTATTTTTTGATGATATGCTGATTGTTGCAAAGAACAAGGTTGAAATTGATAGTTTGATAGCCTTGTTGAGTAGAATATGAGATGAAGGATTCGGGTGCAGCCAAGAAGATATTGGGTGTAATACCTGTCAATTTTATACTAATATAATTAATAGTATTACGGTGTTTAAATGATATTGTGGGAATGACATTGTTAAAATGGCATTAATTTGAAGCGTTATTTTTAATTCAACATTTAATAGCATTATTTTTATTCTATTATTTCCAATCATTTAATTTTCATGAATTAAGGAATTCTTTTGAGTAATTAAATTATGGATTTAATATTATATGATTGGATCATATAGTTTATTATGTTGTGGTATTTTTCTGTGATGTGTGGAAATTTATGAATGAGAGATTAATTGGAATAAATGTGATTAATTGAGATTTAGTTGAAATGGATCAAGTGGATGGGTATGGGGTCCATGGGTCAACCCATGACCCACCACCACTATCAGGGTTCCCATCACCCCTTTTCCTTCTCATTTCACACTTAGAACATTTTATGGCTTTGGTGAGAATTCAATTTCTCTCTTCTCTCCCTTCATCCTGCTTTGGTTTTCCCAATTAATCTTTCATTTCTAGTTGCTTTCCACTACATTAGGTATTTCTAGGACTAAAGGTAAGATTACATCTCATTAATCTTCTCTATTTTGGAAATTAATCCATGCTCTAGGTAGAATTGAAATTTTGAGGATTTTCATGAAAACTTTGTCTCTTTGGCTTCTTTCTTGAATTTGTTCAGTTGGTTTTGTTATAATCTAGTTCATGGTGGCAAAAAAACAAGTTTCATGGATTAGAACACAAGAAAAAGTTCTTGAAGAATTTCTAGAGAATTTGGGGAAATTCATGAAATTTGTTTGTTTTGAGTTTTAATTGCTCTAAATTCCTTCATGAACATTGTTTTAACTTAGAAAATCAAAGAAAGAAGAAAAAGGGTGCAAATGATGGATTTTTGGAGGATTTTTCCATAAAAAATATGAAGAATAGATTAAGAATAGAGGAGCCCAGATTCTGGCACTCAGGTGCCAGGATTCCTAAAGAAAGTTCTTGGCTTGGTGCCTAGGTGCCAAGGTGCACTAGCGACCAAGTGAAGTTGGCATCCAGGCGCCTTCTAGGCAGAAGCATGGTGTCTTTTGATATGTTGTGGCACCCAGGTGCCCACAAGGCAGAGACTATTTAGGGAGTTATTGAGTGATCTTTGATACTTAGTTGTTGGGATTTCAAGTACTTTTGTGGAACTATTTAGCTCCATTTTGAGACCACACGTATGGTAAAAACCTTGTTGGGGCTAAGGTGACTGGGTGACCTTGCCAACTTTATTTATATTTCAAGTAAAATGTAAACCCCTCTTCCCTCATTTATGGGAGATAAATTAGATGCATTTTTAATTAATGATATTAATTAGAAAATGGGCTTGTATGTATGGAATGTTTATTGTCATTGTTATGAACTGTGTTGTGTATTGGAATTGTTTGCATACATTTATAACATTTAATAGATTAATAAGGAATATGAAGGAAATAGAGGGTTGGTCTTCTATATTTAGTGGGAAGCAGAGGGGAAGACCTCTGAATCAAACCCATTGAGGGTCGGCCTTCAATGTGGTAAGGGCGGGAAAAATAGGGAAAAACATAACATGTGTATTGTAATATGTTTGTGGCTATCTAAGGTTTGTATTGCATTTGGATAATTTCCATTGATGACAGTGAGTTATAGTATTTGTACTTCTACATTATAATTATTTTTCTACATAGTCGGTTGCTCACTGAGTTTTGATGAACTCACACTCTCTGTGGTTATTCTTTTGTTTCTGATACAGAGACTGAGCAAGAGGAGTTCCCACTAGAGATACAGCGACTCATTTGGAGTTGTATTCTTCTTGTGTTTCAGTGGGTTCTTGGGACCAAATTTTAGCAAGTATGGGAAAATGCTCTATAGTCTATTAGGCCACCTAGGCTTGAGGCGGAAATTATACATTATAAATTTTGCTGTAATTTATTTTCGTACTTGACTTTGCTACGCGCTTGTGTTATGGGAATATCTGTACATATGTGAATGTATAATCACTACTTTTATATGTATGACTGGTTTGTTTGTTGCTAGTTGTGGATAACTAGGACTGTTTAATGTGGCATTTAAGATTATCACGCTTATTTAATGTGTTTGAATTTCAGGGCGTAACAAATTGGTATCAGAAGTAGAATGTTTAGATCTCCTAGGGATTATAGAGCAAAGTGTTCTTTTTGGACCCTTTCCCATTGTTGTAAGCCACAACATGACCATGGGTTTAGATACTTTTTTAACTTTGAAGTGTTTCGTTGCTTGTGTGTAGGTTCCCACATCTTCTGATGGAGGACGAGAATTCTCGGAAGCTCATAGTGAGCTTGATCATAATATAGTTGACTTGGCCCTAGGTGATTCTATTGTAAATCCTCAACATGTCTCATCTGAGCATACAAAGAATGAGTTTGTCAAGGAGGTTGGGGGTTCTAATTAGAGTCTAGTTAGAAGAGGTGGGTCATCCCCTGGCTTTACCACGTCAGCTATTGAAGGAATTGTTGATATGTTAATGCTCGAATGGATTGTATGGAAACTAAATGGGAAGAGAGGTATGTAGCTTTTGTTCCATCGGTAATTCCTCCTACTACCGAAGCATAGCCAATGACCTCAGTGGCCTCAGTACCACATCTTCCTCCAGTCAAGGAAGGTATGATGAATGATATTAAAATGATTGAGTTTCTGAAAATGGGACCACCTATATTCTTTGGAGAAGACCTTGAAGATGATCCTTAGCGTTTCCTTGATGACTGTGACACTATCTGTGATGTATTAGGATGTTCATATGTAAGGAGAGTAGAAATGGTTACTTTCTAGTTAAGGGGACGAGCTAAAAGATGGTGGACAACTCTGAAAAAAGGGCGACCACATGGTGCACCACCAATGTAGTGGGCAGACCATCATAAGGCTTTCATGGATCAATTTCTTTCTAGGACTTTAAGAGTGGCTAGGGCTAAAAAGTTTGAGCAATTAAAATAGGATTCTATGAGTGTTGATGAATATGATGCTCAGTATGTTCGATTAGCGAAGTACGCTCTTAATGTGGTGCCTAATGAGGAAGATATGATCATCAGGTTTATTGAAGGTCTTCGGGAACCCTTGTATGATCGAATTGGTCCTATGATAGAGTACTTTAATTGTTATAAAGATGCTATGGAAGTTACTGGAATAATAGAAAGAAAGGCCAATGGTCAGAATGAAAATATTAAAAACAAGAAGAGAAATCGAGAAAATAAGCTCATAAATTATGGAGGGAGTTCAGGAGCCTAGAGACTTGTTATTCCCAATCAAGTTACTCCAATGATACCTTCGGAACTAGCTATATCTGCAGTAGTGTAGCTAGACCTCGTTCTAAGTTTACTGGAGGCCGTTTATATACTGGTGGTGAAGGTTCTCAGGGAGGACGAGAGAAACCTCTAGGTGCAGTGTGTGGGAGATTCCATTATGGCATATACTATGGGAAGGATGCTAGTTATAGATGCTTTAACTGTGGTCAACCAGGCCATTTTCGGAGGGAATGTCTTCTATTATTATCTGAATCCACTCAGGGGCTAATGTATCCTGCTCTTGTTTAGCCTACTACTCTTTCTATACCTCGACCACCAATTAATCTGGTAAGAGGCAAAAACGCTGGCAGGGGGCTGCCAAAGGTCAGAAAGGTCATGGATAACCTACTGCTAGTCGAGGGACAGCTTGGGTTTATGATTTGACCTAATAGGATGCTCAGGCATCTAATGCTATGGTAACAGATATTTTACCAGTGTGTTCATTTGCAGCACATGTTTAATTTGACCCTGGGTCTACACATTCTTATGTATCACCATTGTTTGTGAAGAGGTTTCCATTAGGACCTGTTAGACTCGAGGAACCCTTTTTGGACCGTACACTAACTGGGGAGACTCTTATAGTAAATTATGGGTATCATTCCTGCAAGGTCTTGGTAAAAGGGTTAGAGACAAAGGTGAATCTCATGCTCCTTAATATGGTGGAGTTTGATGTGATTCTGGGAATGGATTGGCTTTCCTCATACCATGCTATTGTGAATTGCTATAATAAGATTATCTCTGTCAAAATTTCAGGACAGCAGGAATTTATGTTCCAAGGGGACTGATCTAATGTACCTCATAACATGGTGTCTTGGTGAGTGCTCAACGAATGTTAAGAAAAGGTTGTCAAAGTTTTTTGGCTTTTGTCAAAGATGTGGAAAAAGAGGAGAAGATTTTAGATCAAGTACCAGTGGCTCGTGACTTTCCAGATGTATTCTCAAATGAATTGCCTGGCCTACCACCTGTACATGAGATCAAGTTTGTTATTGATAAGGTCCTAGCACACGACCAATCTCGATTCCTTCTTACAGGATGGCACCCATTGAGTTAAAAGAACTTAAAGATAGTTAGAAGACTTTTTGGATAAAGGATTTATCTGCCCTAGTTTCTCACCATGGGGTGCCCCATTCTTTTTTATAAGAAAGAAGGATGGCTCTTTGAGGCTGTGTATCGATTATCAAAAATTGAACAAAGTCACCATAAAGAATAATATCCTTTACCAAGATTAGATGACTTGTTCAACTAACTTTAGAGGCATAATATTTTTCTAAGATCAATATAAGGTCTAGTTATCATCAATTGAGCATCAAGGAGGATGATATTCCTAAGACTACTTTTCGAACGCTTTATGGACATTTCGAGTTTTTAGTAATGTCGTTTGGGTTGACTAATGCACCAATGGACTTTATGGATCTTATCAATAGAGTCTTCAAACCTTTTCTTGATAGATTTGTTATTGTATTTATTGATGATATTCTAGTCTATTCCAAGAATCCTCGTGAACATGTAGAACACTTAAAAATAGTGTTGCAAACTCTGAGAGATGACCAACTTTATGCCAAGTTTTCAAATTGTGAATTCTGGACGAATCAGGTGACTTTCTTAGGCCATGTTATTTCACAAAAAGGCATTCATGTTGATCCTAATAAAATTAAAGAAGTAAAACAATAGCCTAGGCCAACAACAGTATCTGAACTCTGGAGTTTTCTCAATGAAGCAGGCTATTACCGACGTTTTGTTCTATATTTTTCTAAGTTGGCTCTCCTATTGCACAAGCTAACTTAGAAGAACATTAAGTATATTTGGGATTATGCATGTGACCAAGGTTTTACTGGACTAAAGGAGTGTTTGACTTCGGCATCTATCCTTGTTTTACTATCAGGATCGGGAGGTTTCATTATGTATTGTGATGCTTCTAGAACAAGGTTAAGGAGTGCTTATGCAACATGGTAGGGTCATAGCTTATGGCTCTCGTCAGCTTAAGAAGCATGAGTACAATTATCCTACCCAAGATCTGAAAATGGCAACTTTTTTCTATGCCTTAAAGACATGGAGACATTACTTATACTGTGAGACTTGTGAAATATTTATAGATCACAAAAGTCTCAGTATATTTTTGAATGAAGAGATCTTAATCTGAGGCAACGTCGATGGATAGAGCTTCTGAAGGACTACAACTATTCTATCCCCTATCATCCTAGGAAAGCCAATGTGGTGGTGGATGCTCTCAGTCAAAATTCTATGGGGGAGTCTAGCTCACATTGACATGATAAAGAGGCTTCTAATTCAAGAATTGCATGAACTTGAAGCTAGTGGTGTGCTTTTTGAGATAATAGAATCTGGTGCATTTTTAGCCCATTTCAAAGCTTAGTCTTCTTTGGTGTAAAGAATTAAAGTAGCTATGGTTAGTGATTCTACCATGAGGAAAATTAGGGATAAAGCAACTTCTGGTTTAGCACTAGGTTTTTCAGTAGATGGTAGAGGTGTCTTGTAGTTTAAAGGGAGACTTTGTGTACCAAATGTGAAAGAATTAAAAAGAGAGAACATGGAGGAAGCTCATGGTTCTGCATCTATGGTTCACCCTGAAGGCACTAAAATGTTTTGAGATTTAAAGCAAGTCTACTGGTGGGAAGGTATGAAACAGGATGTGACCGATTATGTGGTTCGTTGCTTGACATGCCAACAGGTTAAAGCCGAACACCAAAGACCACTAGGAAACATGCAAAGGTTAGAAATTCCTGAATATAAGTGGGAAAGGATTACCATAGATTTTGTGATAGGTCTACCTAGATCGTTGAGGGGGTATGGCTCTATATGGGTCATTGTTGATCGGCTTACTAAATTAGTGCACTCTCTTCCTATATATACCACCTACAGTGTTGCAAGACTTGCTCAGCTATATGTGAACAAGATTGTTAAGCTTCATGGTGTACCAGTTTCTAGTATTTCAGATCTTGGACATTAGTTTACACCCCTATTTTAGAGAACTTTTCAGCAAGCACTTGGTACTAGAGTAGACTTGAGCACATCCTTTCATCCTTAGACAGATGAGCAGTCTGAAAGAACTATTTAAACGCTTGAGGATATGTTGAGGGCTTGTGTTCTAGATTTTGTGGAAATTGGGAAGGTCATTTGCCGCTTGTTGAGCTTGCCTACAACAATAGCTACCAAGCTAGTATTTAGATGGCACCTTATAAGGCTTTATATGGGAGATGTTGTCAATCTCCTATTGGCTAGTTTGAGCTTGGGGAAGCTAAAGTAATGGGACCTGATATGATGCAGGAAACTGTTGAGACAGTCAAGCTAATTAGAGAGAGATTGGTTACAACTCAGAACAGACAAAAGTCTTATACAGAAAATCAGTAGCGAGACCTAGAATTTGTTATTGGCGATATGGTTTTCTTACAAATCTCACCTATGAAAGGGGTAATGAGATTTGGTAAGAAAGGAAAACTTAGCCTGAGGTATATTGGTCCCTATGAGATCATGGAGAAAGTAGGTAACATGGCATACCACTTAGCTTTACCTTCGAATTTAGAGGGAGTGCACCCAATCTTCCATATGTCTATGTTGCAGAAGTATCTTCCAGACCCTTCTCATGTTATTCAACCCTAAGAAGTACAGTTTGATGATACTCTCACCTATGAGGAGGTATCAATAGCCATCCTTGACAGACAAGTAAAGAAACTTCACACCAAAGAGTTTCTTCTGTTAAAGTTTTATGGTAAACCATTCTTATGAGGAGGCTACGCGAGAAGCAAAAGAAGAAATGTAGATGAAATATCCATACTTGTTTATGGCTCAAGGTTAGTTTTGAATTTGGGGGACCAAATTCTTTTTAGGGGGGAGAATGTAATACCCACCAATTTTATATTAATATAATTGACGGTATTATGGTATTTAAATGATATTGTAGGAATGACATTGTTAAAATGACATTAACTTGAAGCGTTATTTTATGACTTTTTTTAATACAACATTTAATAGCGTTATTTTTATTTTATTATTTCCGATCATTTAATTTCCATGAATTAAGGAATTCTTTTGAGTAATTAAATTATGATTGGATTGGATATTTTATTGTGTTGTGATATTTTTCTATGATGTGTGGAAATTTATGAATAAGGGATTAATTGGAATTAATGTGATTAATTGGGATTTAGTTGAACTGGGTCAAGTGGGAAGGTATGGAGTCCATGGGTTAACCCATGACCGACCACCACTATAAGGGTTCCCATCACCCTTATTCTTCTCATTTAACACTTAGAACATTTTAGGGCTTTGGTGAGAACTCAATTTCTCTCTTCTCTCTCTTCATCCAACAAGTGGGGCAATTGGCTAGTGCGTTGAACAATAGGCCTCAAGGATGTTGCCTAGTGACACTATTGTCAATTCGAGAGAGCATGTGAATGCCATAACCACTAGGAGTGGTAAAGTGATAGAACCTATGTCTAGGAAAGAAGTGGTAGCTAAAGAGGCGAGTAAATAGTTGACTAAAGATGACAATTCTGTAACTCATAGCACTTCCCCACATGATTCAGGAAGTAAAGAGAACATTGAGAAAGTTGACAAACATTATATTGCTACACCATATATTAGGGTGCCCTTTCCTTAAAGGCTTCGTAAATAGAACAATGAGAAGCAGTTCAACAAATTTTTGGAGGTATTTAAAAAGTTACAAATAAACATACCATTTGCTGAAGCTTTAGAACAAACGCATGTTTATGCAAAGTTCATGAAAGAAATGTTGTTGAAAAAGAGAAAGATGGGGAGAATGATGAGAGAGTTACATTGAATGAGGAGTGTATCGCAATTATACATAAGAAGTTACCTATGAAACTCAAAGATCTAGGGAATTTCTCTATTCCCTATACTATGGAAGTGTTACATTCAAGAGGACTTTGTGTGATCTCGGGGCTAGTATCAATCTAATGACCTTGTTAGTTTTTAAGAGACTTGGGATTGGTCAGGTGAAACCAACTATGATGACCCTTCAGCTTGCCAACTGATCACTGAGACATCCATATGGGGTAGTGGAAGATATACTAGTCAAAGTGGAAAAAATTTTCTTTCCTGTGGACTTTGTGGTCTTAGACATGACGAAGGACAAGGAAATCCCTCTCATTCTGGGGTAGACCATTCTTGGTTACTTTAGGAGTGGTAATTGATGTGGCTCAAAGGACATTAATTTTGACAGTCCAAAAAGAGAGGAAGACTTTTAATGCATTTGACATTGTTGAATCACATGTGGAAAAGGAAGCTTATGATCATAAAGAAGAAACAATGATTATTGAACAATTTGCACTTCCTCCACACAAAGCCAAAGAACCAATCAAAGAAAAAACAAAACAGTGGCAAGATTGGGGGAAGGCAAATCAGATTCAAGACTCTTCTAAGAGTTCTTTTGATCTAGGATAAATCAGTAAAGTCTGGTTGAAAACTATAAACTTAGCGCTCTTAGAAAGCAACCCAAGTTTCCTTTTTTTCTTAGTTTTAATTGTTTTGTTTTGTTTTTGTTGTGTTGTTGCTTGGTTTTTAGTAGTTTTTATTGCTTTGCTGTGAATTTGATGTTCTGTTGGTGTGAAATTTATTTCATTGGGACTTGATATTGCTGTGGTGGATTTTGATATGGTATTGCACTTATGATGATGCATAGTTGTTGGATAACAATTTCAATTTTTGGACTATTTTATTGTGATGATGATATTGTGCTGTCAATGTTGAATATTTTTGATATTTACTGTCTATGTGTTGAGAGAGAAAAATTGATGCTTGCATTCTCATGTTTTAAACCCTCCTTAGCTCATTGAGGGCAATGTTAGATTCAGGTTTAAGGGAGAGGTTTAGCATGTTTGTGAATTCCTATTTTGAGAAAATTCTAGTTGAATTTGTGCTGTCCATATGCATGTGTTATAGGAGGAAAATTTTTGAAAATTTTGAAATTTGAAAGTTGGGAATTCTTCAGCAAGTCAAATCATGTCAAAATATATATTTAAGATTCACCTCTTGAGTTTGCAAATCTCAAGTTTTATATATTTTGATGAGTGTTAACCCAACTACTTCAAAATTACAGTAGTCTTGTTCATGTCTCTTTCAATAGTTTTTAGATCATATTCATAAATAAAAAAAAGTTCAATAAGGGGCTAGTGAAAAAAAGGGGTTCAATAAGGGGATAGTTGAAGTTTTCAATAAGGGGTAGACTCCTTTAATTAAAATAAAATGTGTAATTTGCAAAATTTACAAAAGGAAACAAGGAACTTAAGGAAGCAATGCCCTTGAGAACAAAACAACGAAGCCCTTGAGAATCGAAATAAAATGATGCCCTTGAGAACAAAGAAGCAATTTAGTTTTGGAATTTTTGTGAATTTGTTTTTATAAACTATTCTAAGAAATGAAGCTTTGATTTCAAGTTTTCTTATGGTTTGGTTAACACTTATTATCGAATCCTTAAGATTCTAAACTCTTGAGTTAAATCTTATGAGTAATGGTTTAATGAGGCTTGGCTTGCTTTAATTCACATATTTTCAGATTTTTACTCCTTCTAGTTGCACATATTCCTGGTTGCACATTTTCATATCTGAGTTTTTCTCATTTGGAAGCTTTTGCTTAAGGATAAGCAAATGCTTAGGTTTGGGGGAGTGTTAATTTCCCAATTAACATGATTTTTGTGCATTCTATCTTGACATATGAACCTTACTATTGCTTGATTTTTACTAATTTATTACCTTTTGGCTTCAAAATTCTCTAATTCTGGTTTCCCTCAGTCCTTACAATTTTCTCCATTTTTACCCTTACTTTTATGCTAGATCTTTGATCTTACATTTCAAGATGCAAAGAAGGATCACCAAATAGAGGAAAGGAAGTCATATCAGAAACAAGAAATTAGAAGATTAAAGAGAAGAAAAGTATCCCAGTGCCCGGCACTGGGACTTCAGCAAAGTTAATTGTTGTCTGCCATTCGTCACTGCAGCATAGAAGGAGTCCAGCTGCAGCTCCAGCCCAAAGCTCAGCTCTGGCTATCTAGCGCCAAGTGCTCAGCGCTGGCTGTCCAGCGCCCGGCTTTGGAGATCAATTTATTTTAGCAAATGTTTCTATCTCCCACTGTTGCAGTGGTGAATTCGCACCGCTGCAGCACTAGACTCCTGCTGCACCCTTAAGCAATACGTCAAAGCTTTTCTTTGGGTTGTACCCCTGCCTTCCCTCGCTACAGCAGTGAATTTGTACCGCTGTAGTACCAGAGCGCATTCTCAGCCACATCAGTATCATTTTAAATAGCTTCAGATGTTATTTTTTAGGGAAATTCTGATTTGAAGCAAAGGGGAAAGTGCAGTTTTGGCTAAGGAGAGCAAGGGGAACCTGATCTTCAAGGTTTTTGGAGCTCAATCTATCATCCAACATCAGATTCACGGCCATCTTTATCCCTTTTTTTTTCTTGTTGTCATTTAAATTCCATGAGTAGCTAGATTTTTCATCTAGAGTTACTATGAACTCAACTCTAGATTAGATTTTGTTTCCTCTCATGTACTAGCAATTGTTATTCCATCAATATAAGGCTTTTTATTCATTTTACTGATGCATTCATCAAACTCGGGAGAAGGAGGAGAGAGTAGAACACTGAATAAGAAGGACGAATGCATGAACCTTACTGAGTATTTTCCTTTATTAGCTAATAGGAATATTAGTAAATGTTGTTTAATCAAAGCTAGATTGGTTAATGTAAACTTAACTCACTTAAGGAATTGAATAGGTGTTAAGTATTTTAACTGAGATTCAAGAGAATTCTCTTAAGTTATTAGAATAACCTAGGATTAACTTTTATGGTTGAATAAGTCGTGAGTGCATGAGAGGGATTTTACAATTTCTAGGATAGAGGAGAGGGATTAGTAACCCTAGCCTTTTAATTTCATTAATTTCATCAATTTGTGTGTTAGTTTGTTGTCTATTGAGAAAAAGCTTTATAAAAATTTACTGTCACATACCTTCTTTCATTGTCAGTTCTTCATTAGAGCTGTCTTCAATCCAATTGCTTTTGTATAACTAATTCGTTTAAATTTCTTAGGTAATTACTCACTTAGTCCCCGTGGGAATGATACTTTTACTCAATTTCTTAGGTAATTACTCACTTAGTCCCCGTGGGAATGATACTTTTACTCTTAAATCTCTGTATTACTTGTACGACTGGTGTATTTGCCAAATCGCCTAATACCCTCCTGCCTCATTTATGGAAGAAAAATTGGATGCATTTCTAATTAATGATATTAATTAGAAAGTCTGATTATATGTATGGAATGTTTATTGTCATTGTTATGATTTGTGTTATGTATTGGAATTGTTGCATACATTCAATGTGATAAAGGCAGGAAAAATAGAGGGTTGGTCTTCTACATATAGTGAGAAACAGAGGGGTGGACCTCTGAATCAAACCCATTGAGGGTCAGTCTTCAATGTGATAAGGGCGGGAAAATAGGGAAAAGCATAACATGTGTATAATTGCATATTTGTAATATGTTTGTGGCTATCTAAGGCTTGTATTACGTTTGGATCATTTCCATTGGTAACGGTGAGTTACGGTATTTGTACTTGTACATCATAATTATTTTTCTGCACAGTCGGCTGCTCACTGAGTTTTGATGAACTCACACTCTTTTTGGTTATTATTTTGTTGTAGATATGAAGAGAGAGGAATATGAGTTCCCGCTAGAGATATAGCGGCTCATTTGGAGTTGTATTCCTCTTGTGTTTGACGGGTTCTTGGAACCAAATTTTAGCAAGTCTAGGAAAATGCTTTGTATTCTATTAGGCCACCTAGGCTTGGGGTGAATATTGTACATTATAAATTCTGCTGTAATTTATTTTTGTACTTGACTTTGCTGCGCACTTGTGTTATGGGAATATCTATACATATGTGAACGTATAATCACTACTTTTATAAGTATGACTGGTTTATTTATTGCTATTTATAGATAACTAGGACTCTTTAATGTGGAATTTGAGATTATCATGCTTATTTAATGTGTTTGAATTTCGGGGCTTGACATTGGGCAAGGATATTTGGAGAGATAGAAGTGCAAGTTTACTATATGTATCTCAGCAAAAATACATTAAAAAATTGTTGCAATCTTTCCGGATGAATGATTCCAAGCCGGTTAGTACTCCATTGAAGGCACATTTTAAACTTGATGCTAGTACAATATTCACTACAGTTGAGGAAAAAGGGTACATGAGTTCAGTGCCTTACTGTAATGCTGTTAGAAGTTTAATGTATGCAATAGTGTGTAGTAGGCTTGATCTGTCTGATGTAGTCAGTGTGGTAAGCAGGTTTATAAGCAATCCTAGGAGAGCTCACTGGAGTGCAGTTAAATGGATTATATGGTATCTGAAAGGTATGAGTAATATTTGCTTGGTTTATGGTGCTGATAAATCTGATAGTGGCTTGGTTGGCTATACAGATTCCAATTATGCTGGAGACCTTGTGAGGAAGAGATCCTTGACATGCTATATCTTGACTCTATATGGTTGTGCTGTTAGTTAGAAGGCAACACTTCAATCTATAGTTGCCTTGTCTACCTCTAAAGCAGAATACATGTCATTAGCAGAAGGAGTTAAGGAAAGTATATGGTTGCATGGTTTGATTGATAGTTTAGGGCTAAATATTCATGGACCTATCATATATTGTGATAGTCAGAGTGGTTTAAGTTTGTCCAAGAGTCCAGTCTACCATGAGAGATCGTAACATATTGATGTCAGATTAAATTTTATTCGAGATGTGATAAAAAACAACAAATTATCCATTGAGAAAATAGCCACAGTAGATAATCTGGCAAATATGTTGAAGAAGGCTCTACCTTCAGAGAAGTTCAAGCATACCTTGGACTTGGTGAATGTTTGCATTCCATGAGGTCCTATAGGGCTTGAATAGCAACGATGAAGTTGTACTTAGCTTTGGTGATTAGAGGGAATTTAAGTTAAGGAGGGAAATTGTTGGGTATGACTTGAATTTTATGGGTGACTTGGTTTATAACCCAATCCGCGACCCATGATCTATGACCTATTTACTTTCTATATATGTGTGTGTGTGTGTGTGTGTGTGTGTGTGTGAGTTATTTCGGTTTGAAAGTAGGGTATAGTAAGAGTGTAAGCTCTAAAGGGTGTAAGCTCTAAAGGGTGTAAGCTCTCAGTTTATAGTTCATCAGTATTAATATGGATTTTTTCTTTGTACGTGAACAAAAGTCATATTAATCGAATCACGTAATTACTAAAATTACTACTCATAATTACTAAAATTAAAAAATATATATAACTATAATTAGGAAAAAAAAAAGGGCTAGCTCGTGTTTGGCCCATCTTATTTGCCTAACCTATTTCTTTTTCAGGTTCATTTTCCCAACCCTATTTCTTTTTTTGCCAAATATTCAACCTTATATTTAAAAGGGTTAATTAAATTAACTTTTGTTGAGTATCTCGTTTTTTTCAAATATTTCAATAGGCCTTTTAACATTTTGATACATTTTGTAAAAGTTTCTACTCAAAGATACTTTTTGTTAAGAAAGTTAACTTTTTAAACAATATTAGACTATTTTTTTTAATTATGATAGTAAATCCAATTAAGTTAATGTTAAGATATAATATGAAATTTAAATCTACTATACATTATAATCTAAATTTAATTGAAAATCTTTCAAAGACAAAATTCACTCTCTTCACTTTTTAAAGAGTACCTTTTCCTGAGGCAGGTCCTCATTGGCTTCCTGCTCTTTTGATGTTTCTTCAGATTTCTCTTGAAAATAACAAACAAACTATGTTGTCAATCAAAGCATCTCAATTTTTGATGAATATATTGCATTATGTAGAACCTGCAAACACTAAATTAATGTTAAACATTTAATAATTACATATACAACAACAAAAATTAATAGCGTACCATCCCACAACTGATAAAGCTCCAACTCATTAGCTTTGTTCTAATGTAGAAATTAAATTTTACAGTATTAATTGCAGGTTACAATTATGATAATTTTTTTTCTCCCACGAAGTGCAGTTAGAATTAACCCTGCTTTTTTATTTTGTTCATTGCATCATTATCAAACCTCTTCATATTAATCAGCAATCTTGACCATGCAGAATCAATACAAAAGTATTGAAGTTTTTGACATGACATACAAGTATTTTGCCATTAATATATTAGAATAAATGTTCGCCTGCATTAAACATAAACTTAGGGACCCTAAACTCAAATGGTCAATAATTAACTAAAAAGAATACAATATTTTAAAGATAGTGGCAGTTAAATAATCATTAATTATTTTTATCAATCCATACTGAGGACTTATCTTGTACCAATAACCTGACTAAATATTTCTAACAAAGTCAGAATAGAACAACATATATAAAAAATAGTACAAAAACATCAATAAAGACTGGAAGAATTAATTGCCCTATAGATAATTTCATAAAAGGATTCATGACAAGTAAAATCTTGAAATTGGCCTACCAGAATATCGTTATTCTTGGATCTAGAAGATTCATAGTCATCTCTAATCAATTGATCCATGATATCAACCTACTCATTAATAGGAACAAATATTCGATCCAAGTAATAAGGCCGACATCCTCCTTCCCATTTTAGTGCATCCCACCGCTCTTTTTTTGCTTTGATCACCTTTAGACTTTGGGTCCACAATTCCCAAGCAGAAAGATTCTGGAGTTTTGGTCGATCAAAAAACCCTAGTTTTTCTAAATTTGGTCCAATCCGCAATCCACTGGAAATGCTAACTAATTCTGGAAGATAAAGAAGTGTTATTGCTCTCAAAGAGGGAAGGAAAATCCTTTCTATAGTTTCAAATGATTCAAGACTTATCAACATGCTCACTTTGGGACAATCTTTGACTATTAGCTCCTTCAACTTTGAAGGATTGTCTAGAAAGTTCATTGTCAAGATGTGTAATACCTCGAAAAATCTGTGATTTTTAGGTATTACGTGAAGCTATTTTTGTGAAGTATTTTGGACTGAAGATATATTTTCTTGTGGTGCATGCAGGAAAATATGAGGTTTGGAAGTGGCAAAGTTGTGGAATATTGAGTGGTTGGAGTCGAGAAGTGTATTGATGGAATAAAGGGCATTAAGGGAGTTGGGAGACTGGTTGAATGCAAAGAGAGACTAAAGTGAAATAAGGAAAACTGTAGGGCACCTAAGATTTAGAAACACCCGAGGTGGGATTTTAGCGATTTACCTTTACCAGTCTTGACTGAGGGTCAACTGGAGGGCAAGTGGTAATTTCACCCCGAGCGAGTATATATAGATGGTCTCGCTCCTTTTTCTTCATTTCCTCCTTTCCTCTCTCTCTCTTCACCTGCTCTCCTCTCTTTCTCTCTTCCTTTTCTCTACTTTCTCTCTCTACAATCCAACTCCACAACTGAGCTTTGGAAGGCGGATCTCGGGTGGCGGGGCGAGCCTCTGAGAGCCAAGCAACGTAGGGAAAGCAAGGAATCGAGGTAAGATTTCCTATTTCTCAAGCTTTTCCCTATTTTCTAGTTTTAAGGGTGTTTGGGGTAAAGTCAAGATTCCAGCTTCATTTCTCGATTAAAATTGGTACTTTTGATGTCTAAATGCTCCTTAGACATCAAGGGTGAGATCCCATGGAAGAAACTATGGAAAACGGTGGAGAATTGGCCAAATCTTACCCAAAACTGTGGCCAGATTGCGGGTGTAAAGTCGTGGCGCCTAGGCACCACGTAGGGTGCCTCAGGCACAACCGTTGTGTGGAATTAAGGGGTGTTGGCGCCCCGGGCACCACGTGGGGCACCTAGGCGCCAAGCCCTTCAATTTGGGCAGAAACTTTGGGGTCTGGCACCTCGAAGCGCCAGCCTTTCTGGTAAACTTTGGCCCATCTTCAATCGGCCATAACTCATTCATCCGCACTCCGTTTTGGGTGAACGTTATATCATTGGAAAGCTATTTGAGTCTAGTTTCCAATGATATAAGTTTCATTTAGAGATTCATTACTGGTTAGGTGTTATGACTTGAGAATTGGGTGAAGGTCGGGAGTAGTGCAGTAGAAATTTCTCTATTTTGTAACCTTGATGATTGATTCTTGCATGGTTACAATAGGGATGGTCAAGGCACAAGGCGGGAGTTTCGAGAGCATGGAATCTAGGTGAGGAAATCTATCTAGCTCTGTTGTGTGTAGATATGCATATATGTATATATATATATGTATATTTATATTGTTTTATATACATTTACTTGTTAAATGTATTATGTGTGGAATTTGTGTTGGGGATTATTTGGGATTGTTGTGTGGGATGTGTGGATGGGAATTGTGTGGGAACATTGCATTATATTCATTTGCATATTTATTTTATGAGAAGTGAAAAAGTGTGGAAAGCAACGGGTTGGTCTTCTGCATGATGTAGAAAAGAGTGGTGCATCTCAGTCATCTGCATAATTTATATTACTTGTGTGGTTTGTGTATGCTTGGGGGAAACACTATTTGTGTGCTTTCGGGTAGCTTGGTGTTATCGGGGTATATTCCCGATTAGGTTATATATATATATATTATGTATATCTGTGTAGATAGGGCTGGTAGCGGTGAGTCTGTAGTTTAGACTCACCCCCTCATAATTTCAGGTATGGTAGGTCGGCAACGTGAGGGTTTGTGGATCGAGAATGCCTTCCCATTGTTCGGGTAAGGTAATTTATATTTATTTTATTCATATTGCTCTAGTGTTCTCTGTAATCGAATAGGCCACCACTTATGATCCTGCGTTACTAATTCTAGGCTTATGGCAGTGCTGGCAACACACTGTCTGTGCCGGTCACGGGCCCGGGTTCGGGTCGTGACAGAAATGGTGTCAGAGGATTGTCAGGTTAAGTTCTCTGATACCAGAAATGGTATCAGAGGATTGTGAGGTTAATTTCTCTGATACCAAAAATAGTATCAGAGGATTGTTAGGTTAGTTTGTCTGATACTAGAAATTGTATTAGAGGGTGGTTTGTGGTTTAGGGTCTAGGTCTCCTATTGATTACAGAGAAACGTAACCTTAGTGAGTCCTCCTCTATCGTTGTAAACCATGGCAAAACTATAAAGTGACGGCTCCACCAAAGGTCCTATAGGTTGTGTCTTCTTTTCTTTTCTATCGGGTTGCTTTCTTGAGGCACGTTGAGCTTGGGAGTAGACTTGGCGGGGCAGCAACCTGGAGGAGTGATGATAATCTTGAAGAAGTAGAGCCTCGTGGGTATGCTCCTCGGGAGAAGCTTTGTTGAGCCAAGAAGAAGATGGGAGAAGAATGGAGAGGCTTGACAAGTAGCAGGAATTGGGTTGGTAAGTGTAGGAATCGTGCTCCTAGAGTACAAAGACTACACAAACCATGTATTAAAATGCGTCACAGATCAGCTTCATTCTTGTTGGTAAAGGACGAGCTGATGGTAATGGTAAGATCCTAGATTCTCACCTGAGGGATGGGAATAGCTCAGGAAGAAGTTCTTGACACGGTTCCTAAGAGATTTGGATATCGTATTCGAAGAACACTGGCACTTGTACTTTAGGTGCATCCTCATGACCTCTGTGTGGTATGCGATTGTGATCGCATGATTATTTCTATTTTATGGATTGGATATGTGTGGGATGCATTCGAGTGGATCGATGCATGAGAGTCGATATTATTGAGTCAATCACCCCTGGAGGTTGGCCAGTGGGTTGATACTTAGTGTGGGTTCGAGGTCATGCTTTAGGAAACACCTAGGTGGCAAGTGCGATGATCCAGAATGCGGGGTAGGAAAATCTCTTATATAGATCGTCCCTAGTGGTTTTAGAATGGGCAACTGAAGCGTGGTGAGTAGGGTGAGTGGGATTGTGCCTTGAGCGTGGCTCAGAGCCAAAAAAGGGGGAAGTTCTATAAGAACTTCGCTTTCCTTTTTTCAGGGTGAGAGAGGATGTTTCGGAGGGTGGCAGGAGTGGTATAGTTCTGTCCTTTTGGATGGATGCCCTGGTTGGAGAAATGATCTTGTGCAGTGAGCGGGACAGCAGCTGCACAAAGAACTAGTGGTGGTGAATATCTGTTTGATATTATCATGTCTGAAGCTTTAATGGTTGAATGATTATATCAAACAGGATATTCAAAAAGGGGGAAGAATGTAATACCTCGAAAAATCTGTGATTTTTGGGTATTATGTGAAGCTATTTTTGTAGAGTATTTTGGACTGAAGATATATTTTCTTGTGGTGCATACAGGAAAATATGAGGTTTGGAAGTGGCAAAGTTGTGGAATATTGAGTGGTTGGAGTCGAGAAATGTATTAGTGGAATAAAGGGCATTAAGGGAGTTAGGAGACTGGTTGAATGCAAAGAGGGACTAAAGTGAAATAAGAAAAATTGTAGGGCACCTAAGATTTAGAAACACCTGAGGTGGGATATTATGAATTTGCTTTTACCAGTCTTGACTGAGGGTCAACTAGAGGGCAAGTGGTAATTTCACTCCGGGTGAGTATATATAGGTGCCCTCACTCCTTTTTCCTCATTTCCTCTCTCTCTCTTCACCTTCTCTCCTCTCTTTCTCTCTTCCTTCTCTCTACTTTCTCTCTCTACACTCCAACTCCACAACCGAGCTTTGGAGGGCTGATCTCGGGCAGCGGGGCAAGCCTCTAAGAGCCAAGCAACGTAGGGAAAGCAAGGAATCGAGGTAGGATTTCCTATTTCTCGAGCTTTTTCCTATTTTCTAGTTTTAAGGGTGTTTGGGGTAAAGTCAAGATTCTGGCTTTGTTTCTTGATTAAAATTAATACTTTTGGTGTCTAAATGCTCCTTAGACATCAAGGGTGAGATCTCATGGAAGAAACCATGGAAAACGGTGGAGAATCGACCGGATCTGACCCAAAACTGTAGCCAAATTGTGGGGTACGAAGTCGTGGCGCCTATGTGCCACATAGGGCGCCTCAGGCACCACCATTGTGTGGAATTTAGGGGTGTTGGCGCCCTGGGCACCACGTGGGGTGCCTAGGTGCCAAGCCCTTCAATTTAGGCAGAAACTTTGGGGTTTGGTGCCTTAAAGCACCTGCCTTTCTGGTAAACTTTGGCCCATCTTCAATCGGCCATAACCCCTTCATCCGGATTCTGTTTTGGGTGAACTTTATATCGTTGGAAAGCTCTTTGAGTCTATTTTCCAATGGTATAATTTTCATTTAGAGATTCATTACCAATTAGGAGTTATGACTTGAGAAGTAGGTGAAGATCGGGAGTAGTGTAGTAGAAATTTCTCTATTTTGTAACCTTAATGATTGATTCTTGCATGGTTACAATAGGGATGGTCAAGGCACAAGGCAGGAGTACCGGGAGTGTGGAATCCAGGTGAGGGAATCTATCTAGCTCTCTTGTTTGTGGATATGCATATATGTATATATATGTATATGTATATTGTTTTATATACATTTACTTGTTTAATGTATTATATGTGGAATTTGTGTTAGGGATTATTTGGGATTTTTGTGTGGGATGTATGGATGGGAATTGTGTGGGAACATTGCATTATATTCATTTGCATATTTATTTTATGAGAAGTGGAAAAGTATGGAAAGCAAAGGGTTGGTCTTCTGCATGATGTGGAAAAGAGTGGTGTATCTCATTCATCTGCATAATTTATATTGCTTGTGTGGTTTATGTGTGCTTGGGGGAAACACCATTTGCGTGCTTTCGGGCAGCTTGGTGTTATCGAGGTATATTCCCAATTGGGTTATATATATATATATTCTATATATCTATGTAGATAGGGCTGATAGCAGTGAGTTTATGGTTTAGACTCACTCCCTCACAATTTCAGGTATGGCAGGTCAGCAGCGTGAGGGTTCGCAGATCGAGGATGTCTTCCCATTGTTCAGGTAAGGTAATTTATATTTATTTTATTCATATTGCTCTAGTGTTCTCCGTAATCGAATAGGCCACCACTTATGATCCTGCGTTACTAATTCTAGGCTTGCGGCAGTGCTGGCAACACACTGTCTGCGTCGGTGACGGGCTCGAGTTTGGGTCATGACAAGATGGATGTCAACTCGAGGCAATTATGCAATGCTATGGTTTTCAGCCTACAAAAAAAGAAACGAGAAAGCACCTTCCTCTGGCATATGCTTCTTAGATTATTCATGTAATATAAGCACAAGTATTCCAAATATGGAAACGTATCATTGTATGAGGATACTTCATCAATCAGCGTGTACATCTCATTACATTCTCCTACTATGCACACGTACAGCTGCTCTAGGTTCTTCAATTCAAATTCAGAGAGATGCTTCATGTTCATATGTCGCTTCAAGAAAAAAATGTTGAGGTGTCTAAGAACTTTATTAATATTATTCGGTATGTCTGCACCATCTACAAATTTTAAACTACAACCGCTTCGTTTGAATTTTGATTCAATATCAGGTGGGGTAATTAAGTGATATGATACGTTGTATATGATGAACAACACTAAATTTAAAAATCCAAATATCTACAGTACGGGACATGCTTCAAAAGTTTAACCCGTGGGATAGATGGAATAAGAGTAATCAAACCCCATAATTCAGAAAGTTCCTGTAAAATGATTTGCACATTGTTATCCCAAAGCTCGTCATGAGAGGGGATGGCATCAATGCTTAAATAACTCAACAGAGTCAAGTTTGATATCACCCCAGGAGGGACAACAAAATCTTGATGATTATAGATAAAAAAGGTGAGGGTCAATTTCTGCATCTTGGTCAAGTATTTGATCTCCTCGGGAAGACAAACAATGGGAGTACCATCAAGATCAAGAATCTCAAGATTCTCAAGTTGTTGAATCTGTGGCGGCAGTTCCTTGAAACACTTGCAACCTATTAAATGCAATTGTTTAATCGGTGATAAATCAAAAACGGAAGTTGGCAAACACCTTATGTTTGGGTAGGAAAAGTCCAGGACAAAGAGCTGAGGCATGCAGCAAAAAAATGAGGGAGGAATTTCTGTCAAATCAAAGTTGTGTTGCAATAACAAGACTTCCAGTTTAGGGCATTCCGGGGATGGTGGAAGCTCTGATAGGTTATCATCTGTTAGTTCAATTTGTTCTGCGCCATGCCATTTTTCACTGTTTGGAGGCTTAGAAATCTCTGAACTACCTTGCCTTATTTCTTCTAAAGAGCCCGACTTGAGCAACTTCTGCATTGCTCCAAGACTTTGATACCTTAATCCATAGGACTCTTGAATATGTGTGATTAATATAAGTGAAGGCTTCTTTGAATTTTCTTGTCACACTTTCTGTTTTGCTGCCATTTCTTGTTGAGAACCTAATATGAATATTGCACGTAAGTAAAGTTTGAATCAGTTGAATAGCATAATTAGCAGCTATATTGAGAACCGTGTATGTGATCCAATCATAGGAATCAGTCAATTCACGTACTTGTTTCCATTTTCTTTTTCCGGTAGTAGCAAGCTATTAACCTTTGACCATCTTCTACCTTACTTTCTATGTCCTTTGTTACGAGCCCTTCTACCTACGTAAGTGGCTTTCAGAAAGCAGACACATCAAGGTGAAGATCGTTCTTCTTTAATGGATTGCTCCTTTCTCTTCTGAGTAATTGGCAGTGAGTTCTTGAGCATCATCTATCCATTTCCTCAACAAGTGTTGGTCTGATAATCTCATGGGATATGATAAAATTATCCTTAGAAAATCCCTTGTCCTTATCAACCTCAAGAATTTGCTTTTCAAAGTCTCTCAACGCCCGTGCCACTGTTCATGTCTTGTCTCTCTGTTTTCTAATGGGTATTTATCTTCATCGTTGTCTTCTAAAGTCATTTTTTGTCTATTCTATCTTTCTTATGATTTAGGTTTTAGGTGCATTCTCTTATATAAAGAAGATCTGAAAAATAAAACATAAGTTGCTAAAATATAGTAGATTTTAATAAACAATCAAATTAATTGATTGGATAAACTACCGGTCTGCTTGATTCGCAATATAGAAGAAGAATAGAAAGGAAAAAAGGAATGGAAAAAAAAGAATGAAGATGGAAAAAAGTTGTTTGGTTGGATATGGAAAAAATAAAAGGAGAGAGAAAAAAGTATTAGTAATTATCTATTTTTAAAATAAAAAATAAAGGAATTTGAGGGTAATTTTACTAAATTGCCCCTCACTCCTCCTAATACAATGTTGTGCCCTATTTTCATTCTCCTAGTGCGATGCCTGCTACCACACACCATTCACAGTGGTGACGACCATTTGTTGGGTGGGTGGCGCGACTGAAGAGTGCTTGTCCAACAACGGGAGGCAGGGCAGCTCGCTTGCCTGTGACGACCAAGAGGGAGGGCGGCTCGCTTGCTTGCGATGACCGTGGGGGAGGGTGACTCGCTTGCCTCTAACTGGTTAACCGTTGCCTGCCAATAGACTACCAACAGAGGACAATGCAATAGATGAGGCATATTCGAGGAGTGAAGATATTCAAGGGCAGCGTCAAAAATTTGCATTCGAGGAGAGGGTTAATTTGGTAACTTCGCATCTATTTTCCAATAGGAAAGCCAGTTTTCCATCCATATCTCAGTGGAAAAATCTGTACGCATCCAAGTGCATCAAGCTCCACTGTACACGGCATTCCAGTTTCATTTTCTACCCGGTAACATGAACCAAACGGAGTGTACAATTCGACTCGGCTGCCGACATGCTTAATAGCACGAAACACTTTTAATTTGGTCTATACAGTGGGCTAGCCCACCTAAACTTATTTAGCTTATGAACTAAATGGGTCACTTAAATGGCCATTATTTTTCAGTACAAGGCCATTTATTTAGGGGTAGCTAGGGTATAAGGTTAAAGTAATAATTTTTTTGAAAAAATATTACAAAAATTATCATTCTCACATCCTCTAACAAAAAATGAGAATTTTATAGGAATGTTTAATTTCCTAAATTGTTACATTCTTAAGAATCATTTTTTAAGTCACATAAGAAACATAAAAATATAGCATTCCTATATAATCTTACTTACCAAATGTCCTTTCAGAATTTCAATATTGAAGTCCATCCAAATTTTCAAGAATTAGAAAATAGAACCCTTGTATCAAAATGCCATTGTTCCCCTGGCTGTTTTCACTAACTAGTGAAATGAATTCAGTAGTTGCGAGATGTAGTGAATTTATGCATGCTAACTACCAAAATTGAAACTACAAGGAGTTATTTACTGTAAGGTAAAAATTTGAATGGACTGATGTATATTTTATTCTCAATTTAAAATGTTGAAATCAATTTGAGATATGAGGAGGTAAGGGCCTAATTAGATGTGTTTCTTTTTAAAAAAAACCAAGTTGTTTAAAATTGTTTTAAAAATTAATTTAAAAAAATCATTTGAATAATTTATTTTAAAAACAATTTTATAACTTTAAAAAACAAAAAAAAACATTTGAGAGATTTTCTTAAATAAGATTTAAAAATCATTTGATACAAAAACTTATTACATAACGTGAAAATAAATTCAATACAAAGAAATAATTAATGATAATATTTTAAAAGAGAATAAAAGCAAACATAAGTCAAATTTAAGCTATATTTTATTAAATTAGTTAAATGTATATTTAATTACATAAATTATTAAAAATATCTTTAAAAAATGACTTATAATAATTATTATTTATACTTTTATAAGATAAATAAATCGACATAAATTAATCAATATATATATATATATATATATGAGAAGAAATAATAGATATTAAAGCAATAATTTCACATAATTAAGGTAAAAACAAACTTACAAAGATAAGGAAAAATAAAATTACATTTAGGGACAGTTAAAAGTTGCTGCAAAATGTTTTTGGATCTTATTTACATAAATGTCATTAATAAACTTGCATACTTACAATTATGCCACTACATTTCTTACCCTATTTCTATGATAATTATTTTTTAAAACACATAATTGTTTTTCAATTTTTGTTTTAAAACAATCATTTCAAAAAATATTTTTAAAATTAATTTTTCAAATATATCAACCAAACAAGTTTCTCTATTTTTTTTATTTTTAAAAACAAAAAGTGTTTTTAAGAACAACCACCAAACGTGCCATAAAATTCTCTTGGAATAGTTTCCATATTCTCAAAATTATGGATTCAATTGGGAAGGGAGGGATTTATGTCTTCGCTACATAAAAAAGGGAAAAAATCTTACATGTTGTAGGTTTGTTATCAAGTTATTCAAATAAAACATAACAAATGTTTAATTTTCTAATAAGAATACAATAAGTAGATGGTCTTTTTATAAAGGTAAAAGGGTACTTTATATTCTTAAGGTTGACGTCAAGATTTATTTACGTCCCAAAGGTTTTTTTGACCCATTTATGTCATTTATGTTTCAAATTTTATCATATATACTCTTTTGTTTGTAACACCATCAATAAACTTGACGGAATGTTGACTTGACTGCCATATGGGAAAAAATCTGCCAAGTGGAAGCCATTTAAAATTTTTTTGACAAAAAAATTTTTTAAATTTTTTTAAAAATGTTCAGTTTATTCAATTTAGTCCTTGGTCAAAATTTTTCTCTTGTCTAATTTTTTATATAAACTCGTCTTCTACTTCATTTAAGTCCCTAATTTAAGAATCTATTTTTTTTTGTCCAAATTATCTCTTATAAACTTTTCAATTTATTCAGTTTAGTCTCTATTCTTCACTTTCATGTTTTTCTCTCATAGTTTGGTCCTCCAAATCAGTCCATAATTTAATTTTTAGTCATAATATGATTAAATCTATCATTTATACCCAAGAACAATACGAAAAATGAATTAAAACTCAAAGTTTCAAAGGTTGCATATATCTCCCTCTGATAAAAAGTAAAATTTGAAACTTGAATTTTAATTCATTTCTTGTATTGTTATTGGACAGAAATATTAGACTTAATCATATTATGACTAAAAATAAAATTATGCACTTATATGGAGGACCAAACTTTGACAGAAAGGGACTAAAGTGAATAAATTAAAAAGTTTATAGGGGATATTTTGACAAAAAATAGATTCTTAAACTATGGACTTAGACGAAGTAGAACACGAGTTTATATCAAAATTGGACAAGACGAAAATTTTGACCAAGGACTAAAGTGAATAAACTAAAACTTTTAAAAAAAATTTTTTGTCAAAAAAACTTTAAAAAAATAAAAAAAAATTTGCTGCCATGTGGCAACCAAAATTTTTTGATAGTCCACGTGGCGAATACTTTTGCCCACGTATTAGCATTCTGTTAAGTTGACTGACAATGTTACAAAAAAATAGTATATATGACAAAATTTGAAACCTAAAGGACATAAATGGGCTAAAAAAAAACCCCTGGACCATAAGTGAAACTCAATGTTAACGTTAGAGATATAAAGTACCATTTTGCCTCTTATAAAATAATAATTTTTTTCACAATTTATCATTAAATGATTGATTCTTTAGGACACTTTTTACACATGTTTTATTTTTAGCAAAGAACATGATAACAAAAATATAAAGAACTTTATATAAGTTTTTTTTTCATAAAATATTAGGGATTTTATAAGAAAATTGGGAATTTAGGAAAAATTTTGAGAATATTTAAGGATTCTGTTTAGGAGTAAATTTTGGCCAAGGTATGGTATTGTGTATGTCGAATTTGAGATTTGGATTCGTCAAGCGACATATTAAGATAGTAGTTTAATTTGCTCACTTTAATCTTTTTTTTTTCTGTTGAGAGTATTGTTAGTCATTAAATGTAGACATCTAGTATTTTAACAAAGATTTGAATTTGAGTTCATTACTAGAAAATAACTCATTCCATTATACCAAACTCCTATTAGTATTTACTCACTTTAATCTGATTTAATTGACATGGGAGAAATTCAATCAATTAATCTTTTTACTTAAAACCAAATGAATCTAATTCAATCACAATAAAATTTTGATTGTAGTGGATCGTCCTGTTTTTTCGGAAAAAAAAACAGTGTTCAAAACTTTTTAAAATGAACATTAATTTTGTTAAATTTCAAAATCTTAACAATAAAATTAGACATTTCCAACAAACAATTACATTATTCAACAACATCATATTCATAACATAAGCTGAAGCATTAATCCAATATCAATATAATATCAAACATAAGTAACATAATACATAACAATAAAATCCATAATAACAAGTTGTCAACGTTAAAATTAATATATAAGTCCATCTATTCAAAATGTATTAACCTAATTTCGTTTTATTGTTTTATTAAAAATTAAAAATATAATATATATATATATATATTATAAAAACATAAAGTATATTATATCTTTAATTTTTATAATTAGGTAGTTCAGTTTAGATTAGATAATTACTATAACCATCCAACAACAGATTCAATTATATTGATTTTATCAAAATTTCATTAAATCAATTCCACTAATTTTAATCAAATTTATCGCTTGAAATAGAATTAGATTTGAAGATCGCTAGACCCTAGTGCACATAATCATAGAGAGATCGGGGAAGGATAGTATAAAGCAACAATACCATTCCTGGGAAATTTTTAATTTATGTATAATACTTTTTTCCTTTGGCCAGAAATACTTGGAACTTTTAACTTTGCAGTTTCCACTGGTTCATGAAATAGCACACGTTTTCCCCTAACAATATAGATACTGCGATAAGATTAGAACTGAGGAACCGATAGCAGAGATCTAGTAAATATTTACTTACTTTCATGTTGTTTTCTTTGCATTTGAAACTTGATATGCTCAAACAATTTCAGAAAAAAACAAACTTAAAGATCATAATAGGAGAAGAAGAAAATAAGCAAAAGAGGACGCCAAAATTCATGAAATCCAAATAATATTTGATCAACATATATGTCAAATTATAGGAAAGCCAAGAGATTTTACCTAGGGATCGAAAATATTGCAGAAATAATAAGAACGAGATAACAAAATTTTCTTCACAGACTCGTTTCCGCTTGATTAGAAGACAATTAACTCCAGCACCATCCACCCCAACAACAGCTGCAGAGTAAAGAGGTCTGGAATCTGTTTAATCTTCGAGACGAATTCAATCACCAAAAATTAGCCCATCCAATAATAATAATAATAATCATAAGTTCGCGACCAAGATAAAGCAAGGTGCAACAGCCAGGAATCATTGAAAGAGGCATGGATGAGTGTCACGTGGTGCATCACGGACGGTTAGATCAAGTGCAACAAACGGCCAAGATTTCAACTTCAGAGTAAATTTGGAGCGTCCAAATGTAGACAATATGGATCTTTTTCTTAAGAAAAGCATACCTCTGCTGTTCCTTAGAAAAAGCAGGTAGCCGTTGAACTAATTAAATCCAGCAGCCACCAGCATTTTTTTTTCCTCTTTGTTACATATAAATTTTATGTTTTAAAAGCCAATAGTGTGGTGACACATGTCTGTTCAATGTTTTTTTTTCTTTGTGCCTACTTTTAATGACCTATTTGAAGAAAAAATTTTAGATAGGTCCCTACGCTTTTTTTTTCCTTTGTGCATGCTTTCATGGATCTATTTAAAAGAAAAAAGAAAGTATTGGGACCTATCTAAAATTTTTTCTTCAATTAAGTCCCTAAAAGCAGGCACAAAACAAAAGCATTGGGACTTATATGAAATTTTTTCCTTGAAAGCATACACAGAAAAAAAAAAAAAAAGCATTGCGCATTGCACCATTGGCTTTTGAAACAAAAAATACATTTAACAAAGAAAAAAAAAAGATGGTAGATGTTGGATTAACCTACTTTTCCTAACCTCTGCAGCAAAGGTTTCTTAGGAAAAGCAGGATAATCCAACGGATATATAGAAGTGGTCCCAAATATAAGACATAAAGAAGAAAGAGGTCACATGTTCAACTTTGAACTCACTTCATTTGCACAAAGTGGCACAAAAAAAAAAAAGCACTGGAACCTATCTAAAATTTTTTCTTCAAATAGGTCCCTGAAAGTATGTTCAAATAAAAAAAAAAAGTATTGAGCAGACATGTATTGCCGCACGATTGGCTTTTGAAACAAAAAAATACATAACACAAAAAAAATATTGGTGACTATTGGATCTAATTGGTCTAACGGCTACCTGCTATTCCTAAGGCAAAAAAAAAAGGTATGCTTTTCCTAAGTAGGAGCTTAGGAACTTGTTCCTGATTTTGATAGGAGACAAATGGGGGCATCTTTAATTACTAGAAAAAACAAAGACAAAGTATAATTTTCGATTGTTTACATTGGAATTATTAAAGGGAGCTATTATTAGGAGCTCGACCTCTTTGGAGGTTGAGCATCCTGAGTGTTCATCCATTTTCGAGATGCGTGTTGCTTACTTCACTTTCGGACTTTGCTATCAAACATAGAGAAAATTCCTAGGGAAGCTGATGAGTGAAGTAGCAAGACCGACTTGCCCTACCTGTTGATAAGTAAGGAGATAATGAGCAAGAACGATGCCATTTTCTAGGGAAGCTGCCACACCATCGACCTATACCCATTGGGACGCAGGCTCTATGGCGTGCCTTACCTGATCCACCTGCCTAGGCAAGGTTATCATATAAAGGGGGAGGTTTACATAGTCACACCTCGGTTGGACCATCTAGAGGTTCTAACCATTCTGGAAATCTCATCTCTGCATGTAGTGAAAACTACATAAATCTACCTGAGGAACTTCATTGCGTAAGAGCAGAGTAAAATCAGAATCAACAAATAATTCACTTCCTATGCTCTATTTTTCAGAGGGTTGTTCTGTTCTCTACAAGATATTGAGTTGCTTGTAACAAATAGAGTTATAGTGAAAGCAATAAAGATCAGTAATGAAGATTTGCTAACTTTTTTTGGGACATCTATCGATTAACTTTCTTTCACACAATTCTAGACATCTGAGTTGACCCCAGAAAAGAATATACATCTTTGCCAGCTTGTTCATCATCTTTAATATTGTGGCAATCCTTATTAAGTTGTTTCAAATTTACTACCCTATTGTCATTAGTCAAACTTAAATAGCATTATTGCTGTGTTAATGTCATCCTTTAAGGAGCTCAACGTTCGCAGTCAAAAGAAAAGAAAAAAAAAGTTACTTGGTTGAACTATTACTCTCCACTTCAACTAGCAAAATATATTGCATTACTTCTCACAGATCTTTTTTTTTGGGTGCTAAATTAGTAGTGCAATTTGTAATTTTTGATTGTTTGTTTTAAACGAAATGAAACTATAAAAAAAGAAGAGTAATTCCCAACTTTTTTTTTCGGGGTCTTAAAAAACCGTTGAAAAATGAAGCAATTACCGGTTGTTACGAAACCGTCGGTAATTATGTATAATTGCCTGTGGTTATATGCAATTACCAGTGATTATATGACCAACAATATTTGCTCAGTGAAATTTCTAATACCCTTTTCGATTTAGCGCCCGAAGTAATTAATCTCAATCCTTTTCTTTTCAGTCACCCTCACTCAATACCTCCTTTTTTCTTTTTTCTTTTTTTGAACCCAGGGTATCCCCAAGCCACTTTGGACTTGGAACTAATCCTTGTTTGGGCTAGGAGCATTAAAGTTAAAGCCCTCCTAACAAGTACGCTTCTCAAGATTTAAACTTGTGTTCTCCTCCTTATAGGGATTGAGATCGCTTACCATCTCAACCAACAACTTGTTTGTTCCTTTTTCTTTTCAATCATCCTCCCTCAATACCTTGCAACCCATTTCCCTCGGCCACTTGTTCTCATTTAGGGTTCTCTCAGATCATCGAAATCTTTCTTGCAAATAGTGGATCCAAGTGGGAAAGTGAGTGATTGCGGCCTTTTCCTGAGAAATTTCTATTCTAGGGGTAGTTGATTGAGCTGATTTTTTGCTACGATTCAAGGATTAGAAGCCGAGGTAATTGCTTCCACAACGCACCCACAAAACCATCACTAAATAACCTCAAAATCATCGCTAAACATTTGGCGATGGTTATTCAAGTAGTGAAAAAAAAAAAGGTCACCAAATGCTTCCCAACACACGTAACGGCAATGCTTTTTTTGCCGCCAACCAAGCAATTAGAGATGGTGAAAAGCCACCCGGAAATGTAAAAAAAAAAAAAGCCGAAAATTACTTCTTCTTTTTTGTAGTGTGATTATAATCTGCAAGTTAAAGTTTTCATTTAGTATCCATAAAATGGAGAATTCATATTCTCTCTGAGAAGTTGAGTTTTACAACGGCCTTCTAAATTCAAGCCATTAATTTAACGCCATCTCTTTGAGCAATTGTTGGTTTTTTTTTTCCTTAACAGATGAAAAGAAAACAGAAAACCAAGCGACCATTCAGCGTAAGAATTTTTTCCTCTTGGTCAGAAAAATACTTCACAGTGACGATCCGTACAAAAAATGCTTTATACTCCATACAAACTGATTGTTTTCACAATATCAAAAGAATGAAGTATACCAAAAATAAATCCAACATTCAATGATATCTTGATACATCCCACCATTTTCACCTACGAAAAATGAAAAATTTTCTCTTCTAAAAACAAATAATTTATATTATATTTAAACAATTTGATGGTATAATTACGTTAATCTTATAAACTATTTTGTCATGATTATCCATTTGAATTTGGTTAAAATAAAAATTGGGAGCCTCAGATACAATGCAACAACAATATCAATTAACAAAGTTTTAAAACAAAGAGAATGTGAACAAGCTAAGAAAAAAACGTGTAATATTGATAACCAACCTTTTTAATTTGTTGTTGTGGATAGAAAATATCACTATCTTGATAATCATAAACTTGATTACTGATTCTATCATTAGAATAAGGAGATATTGCAGCTGGCCAGTACTATTTTAATATTATACAAATTTTAAATTAGGCAAAGTACCACAATTATTTTAAAATATTAAATAAAATCATGTATATACATACAAAGGCTTTAGTAGGACCATTGTGATATTGAAATTGAGAAGATTCTTGTGAATTTCCTTCTTTCTTTTGAGTCATGGGAAGTAATATCTGTGATGGCTGTTAAAACAAATGAAAAGATAAAAATTAAAGAATATTTCCTTGAGCAATCACTACAAAAATAAGGGAAAATAATGTCGGTTTTTAACGTTAAATGAAGCTTTTTACAAAAACTAGCGTGTGTTCTTAAAACCGACGTTAAATATGTATATAACCGACGTTATCTGATTCTTTCTTTTTAAATGAAAAAATTTTCAAATTAAATATATTTTTCTGAAATCCTTTACTTCTTCACTTTCCCCATTTCCCTCCCTGCCAAACCCATTTCCCTCTCCCGAAACCCATCCCTCTCTCAGTCCCTCACGAGTTACCACCGGAACGGCTCACCCCTCTGCTGCGTATGGTGTCCTTGCGTCTGCGTCTGGTCTGCCATTGCCACCCTCCTCAGCTACATCTACTGACTGCAAGACCCTTCTCTGACTCAGCCATGGCCATCTCTGCTTACCACGCAATGCGATTCTCTACTCCCTTTTAGTCATAGAAGCTTCATTTCAGAGGTTTTAACCTGTTCTAAGCTCTACCCTTTCTTTATTTTTTTATTTTTCTATATATTTTTGTTGCTTTTTTTAAGAGGGTTTCTCTGTCAAGATCTTCTTTTATGTTTGAGGGATTCGAGTTTAATTGCTCTGATTTTGTCATTTCATTTTTACATTGTCTATAGCCCCTTTTACATGCTTTAAAATTTCTCCTATATGTTACCGTAAATGAAGGAAAAGGGAAAGAAAAGAAAAGGGGCTTTCTTTTTACGTTTTCTGCTAGTTTGCGTTTTCAATATTACAAGTTGGGTTATTACAGTAATACTTTTCTGGTATATCTTTTGCCCGCAATCACTTTTTATAATGCTGGAAGCAAAGCTAGCAAAGCATAATATTTTAGGTGGACATGTCTTTGAAAGTGGTTGGAAAAGATAAGTACTGTTGAAATCTCTGTTCTTTTGAGGAACAATGATCCAGATCCACACAATGTTAAATTACTGATTTTATAATGAAAAAAAAAAGATTATGAAATGAAATGCATCCTTTTTCATTGTTTTGATTTGTACGTTGAGGACTGGGTGGTGTCTAAAGCTTATTGGATGCTAAAATAATTAATTAGCTTTAGATATCTAGGATCATTCATTTAAAGTGTTGGTTGTGTTTAGAATGAGAAAAAGGAAGTAAGCTTTGAGGGTGAGTGGTTCACTAAATATACACTGGATTAATTAATTGGCTTCCATATGATATGCTGGGTACTATCAGTCATTCATTGGGATTTTGTGTGATAAAATTAAAAGAGAGCATTAGGATTTTAATCTTATATACGCATTGATATTAATTAATTAATTATATCATAGTGATTTGAGTACTGTTCCTTTACTTGTAATTAATGGAATTCACCAATGTGTGGGCTAAGAGGGTTGCAATTATCAGGAGAACTATAAATTATAATGGCCAATGGGTCTTGTCTTGAGGTAGCAATTAATTAGGAAATGTTGTAGCATTATGTTTATCAGGTTCAATGTTTTTGTCTCAAAATGCCCTTCTTCATTCATATCATTCATTTCTGCTTCTGTAACTCTAAGTCTAGTCTAGTGTTACTCATCACATTTGTTGTCTTATTGTTTTGTTTGTTTATTCACGTACTTTTTCTTGGTACTCTAGCAGCATCAAGGAACTTAATTTGTTTGGTATCTTATATATAATGTCATGTAAATTTATAAACTTCTTATTATGATATTACATGAATATTTTCTTTGAACAGTGAATTAAGCAATGTAATATTAACTTGTAAAGCTTAAGTGAACTACTATTTGCTTGGAAATTTGCTATGACAGAACATCAGGGCAATTAAGTGTGGGCTATTAATATTATAGGATAGAAAATTAGACATAGTAACAAAGGAAGGGGTTATTTGCTTAATTCCAAGTAAGAAACCCTTCAAACCCATTTGGTACGTAGTAGAAAAAAGGAAAAGAAAAGAAAGTAAAAATGAAAATGGAAAAGAGAAAGAGAAAGAGAAAAAAGCTATATATATATATATATATATATAGTATGAGATGAAAAAAAAAATTAAAAAAATGTATTATTTTTTTTGATTCATTATTTTTTAGAAAACAAAGGAAGAAAGAAAATGGTTGAAATTTTCCAGGAAGAATGGAAAAGCTGAGTTATGCTTTTGTGTGATTACATTCATAGGCTAGAAAGAGTGGTGATTACTTTCTTTAAATTAAAGTGATGGAGTAAGGAAGCAAACTCCATAGTACATCCACTCAAATTACTTTTTATTGCCTAGTCTGTAAAGTATTTTCTCTATTTAATAGAATCTCCTTCTAATAGAATGCACACCACACTTTGTTTGCCTTATTTCACAGAGTAATTAATTCTTGTTTATAATGAAGTCATGTGTCCACACAAGGCTTCCTCACTGTTTTCTGCACTACAGCTAGCAGTGTATTCTCATATATTTACTGAGCTGTTGATGTGACTATATGTTGTTGCTTCTGAGATCACTTTAATAGTTTATCTTAAAATAAGTTATCTTGTAAGGGGAATTACAGTTGCATAAAGACAAAGAAACATTGAATCTGTTTAACAAGGAAATTGAAATTTTTTCTAATGTTTGAAACCAAGAGTTCATATTGGTTTAACCCTATAATTGGCTGTGTGTTTATATGAAGGATTCTAGTAGCTTTTGTGGTCCATCCGAAATTATCAGGAAGAAAACAATAGAAAAATAAATGAAACGTTGATTCATAGATATTGAAGAGTGGGCCTTGGAAGATACCATTCACCTCATTCTTCCCATGACAGCCCATATAGGAGTGTTGATCGTAGTGGTGGGGACGTTGAATATAGTACACTATATTATACTTATATACTAAAATATATATATTATTTAGTATATATATATATATATATATTTTTATATAAAATATAAAATATTATATATTATATATATTTATGTATAATTTTATTGGATTTGGAAGAGTGCCCAATAATAGAACCCATGGGATAAATAACATCCAGTTGGCCCATTTTTTATATAATTGCCTTCATACTCTGTTTCAATAGTTGGTTGGCCCGATAGATTACTTTTATTTATGTATTCCCAATCTCTATTGCAACCCCACCATACCTTCACTGTATCTGCCCCTTCTTTTTATTTCCTCATGTTGGACAAAATAAATTAAACATAACATGTATATACTATATATATATATATATAGAGTATGAATTCTTAACTCCATTGGGAATGGAGTAGTTGCAAAAGAGCAAATGAAGTTCAAAGAAGTGTGGAGTCTACCAATGGGAAAAAAAATTGTGTGCCCTCTTAACTCCCTTGGACAAGGGATTGGTGGGGCTGCAGGCCTAATTGCGCAATGGTTGGGAGATCTAGCCACTGATACTCAATTAATTCCTCTTAATTTCTTTGATTGGAGGGATGTGCCCGAAAAGTATATGAAAGACACAATAGAGCTTATAGAGGTACACTTGAAACTGCTCTTTTTATGTCATTTTTTAAAATCTATTATTCTTCTAATTATTTTTATTTTTTGATTTTAAATACAGAAGAAAATTGCTTTTGAAAATAGTCGTGGACTAGAATGGGCTTGGAGATCATTAGGTAATAAAAGGAGGGAGTTTAGAACCAGGCTATATAAGTTACATTTTAGTGCCAATGATAGTAGAGAGACTATTATGAACAAATGCCCCGACAACATATCTCAAGATCAATGGAATAGTTCGTGGATCATCGACTGAAAGAAAGAACCATAGTAATATTTCTTATTGTCAAATATCATAATTTCTTGTTTATTAACTTCCACAATTTACTTATTTGTTTTTTACATGTAGGAAATAAGTAATATAAACAAGGAAAATCGCAAAAAGCTTAAACTTCCTCATGTTGGTGGTTCCAAGAGTAATGCTAGAAGGATGCATGAAATGGTGACTTACAAATTTTTCATTAATATTTTTTTGTGTATTCTATTTCATTATAATTGATGATCTCTTGGTTTATAGGAGCTAGAGAAAGGTCGCCCAATTAGTCGAGGTGAATTATTCATTGAGACTCGTAAACGAAAAGATGGGACCTTCATAAATGATGAAGCACAAATTGTAGCAGTAAGTTTGTTTTATTAATTCAAGCACACTATATTTTGTTTATGATATTGCATTATGACTACCTTGAGTTATAGAATAAATGCAATGTATCTATAGAAAAACTTTTTATATAACACACATGGCATTGGCATTGCAAATTTACTAAAAAGAACGGGCAATGCAATTTGTCCTTAGTTTTTTAATGGGCGGTAAATATATAACAGCAAACCAAATTCTATTTTCTATTTTTTGTTCAGATTGATTATCTCTTGGCATTTGGTTTGTTGTTATATATTTACTGCCACATTTAATTTTTAGTTATCTTCCTAGGTAATTTAGAAACATGTTGTTATACCTTTGCTGTTATATATTTACTGTTAGAAACTTCTTTAAACAACATTTGGTTTGCTGTTATACCTATTTGCTGTTATATATTTACTGTCACCTTTGCATGCAAGTTTAATAAAATACCTAGATTCAATTATTTTCTATTTTTTGATCAAATTGATTATCTCTTGGCATTTGGTTTGCTGTTATATATTTATTGCCACCTTTAATGTAGTTATCTTCCTAGGTAATTTAGAAACATGCTTCCTAAAATGTGGTTATGCTCATTGTTTTGTTGTTTGAAGATTTATAAAGTGAAAGATGTTGAGACTAATCATAAGAAAACTATAGCGTTAATATTATACTATATTTTGACCAATTCATTGCATTGAGACTCTCAAACCACTACGCTTAGTAGAACCAGAATTTATGACTTCAATAATTCAATATATTGTACTTAAGTGGCCTATATAAATGTATGATGAGCTCATTTGCTCCTTACAGCCTCAATGCACCATCACAAAACTTTCAAAACAATGTTATATTAAATTGGATCCCTAGTTGACCTTTAATTTCAAGAGCCTATATCTTAAACCCTTCATTATAAATATCCTACTTATCTCTAAATAATAATAAGTTAATAACTCCACTTGCTTCTCAAAATGACAAATACTTCAAATAACAAAGACATATATTTCGATGTAGAGGTCAGCTTCCTTTTTTTCATCCTTTCCCCATATATATTTAGGTAACAAAGATCATATGGGAACCAGGATTGAAATATATATATATATATATATATATATATATATATATAGACATAAACATGTGTGTGTGTGTGTGTGTGTGTGTGTCTGTGATGCTGATATTTTTTGAACAGAGAAAGGGAGTAAATAATAATTTGTCCTCTATTTGAGAGATACATGTTGCCTAATAATCATGGTTTTGTTATTCATGATTTTTGTTGTCTTGAAAGTGTGTTATTTGATGTATATATAAAGATATGGTTTTCTTGAAAAACCATATTTGGACGTTTACTTTTCAAGCTTTTGTATGCATTTGTATAGTGTTGTTTACTTTGTTTATAGCTATATTTTGTGCTGTTTCACTCTTGTAGGAACAAATTTCAGAAAAAGAATCTCAATCCCAATCCGTTCAATCGCAAGCTCCTTTTATTTCATCAAATTATGCAATTTCGCAAGTGTTGGGTAAAGAACATTCTGGAAGAGTACGTCTATTAGGATTGGGTCCATGTCCTTCAAAAGTATTTGGGTTGCCTACTTATCGATTTAGAGACATGAACGTAACTTCTACGAGTAGTGGCAACGCAATAGTTGAAGTTGATACTTTGCGAACTGAATTGGGTTCCATGAAAGATAAAATAGAGACTATGGAGCGAGAGCGTCAAACGATGGAACGAGAACGTGAAACTATGGAGCGAGAACGCAATCATGAGCTTGGTCGATTGAACACCACGGTGAAATATTTTGTAGAGCAACTTGGACTACAAGTACCTCCAGAGGTTGCATATGTCCCAGAACCAAGTGGTCCACAGGTAATATAATTTTAGACTTATTAATTCATTATTTTCATTCACTATGTACTCTAATAATAAATATTATGTTTACAGGCACCTGATGCAAACAGTACAGGAGCTTCACCTCAAGGAAGTCGACGTTCTTCTGGAGCTAGTCACAATCCATGACTAGGACTAGTTGTAATATTTATCTTGTTAAGACATGTGAAACTTGTACTTTTAGAATGTGTTACTTTTTTATTTTTAAATTTGGATTTGATGTAAAACTTATATGTTTAAAAACATCTATGTTTTATATTTGTTTTTATAGTTTGGCTTCCAATATCCATTAAATTTTGGCTAGATATTATATTGGATTACAGATATATAAATTAAATTTGATTGTATTTACAAGGTTGGCTTTGGAAATTAACATTAGTTTCCATTTAACAAAAACAGGAATTAAAAATTAGCCAAACTCATCTAGCGATGGTCAAAACCGACGCTAAATAATATTAATTAACATAGCCACAATTGTATAACGTCGATCAAAACCGACGTTATATCACAAAATAGCGTCGATTAGAACCGACGTTAAATGGTAGCAAAAATGACATTAAGAAGCCAAATGGACATCAGTTAAAGTTATCTAGCGTCGGTCGAAACCGATGTTAGAATACAGACTTAACGTCGATCGTAATTGACGTTAAACTTTAGAGTTTAGCGTCGGTCACAACCGACGCTAAATTCGTAGTTTAACGTCGGTTATAACCGACGTTAGTTTATAGAATTTAGCGTCAGTCGAAACCGATGCTAAATTCTCATAACGTCGGTTATTCCCACGGATGTCAAAACCGACGCTAAATCACGTCGCAACGGAGAATATAACGTCGGTTCTTGAAACCGACGTTAAGCCCTTTAGCGTCGGTCAAAACCGACGCTAAATGATATTTTTGACCCACGCTAAACGCTTATTTTTTTGTAGTGAATTCAATAGTAATGAGGAAAATAACATGCAAGAAATATCTGACATGCATTGTTTTATCACCTACCACGTTGGATGGAAGAGATTCATTTATTACTTGTGAAACTTGTGAACAACCCCTAAAAATAAACAAAAAGCCCACAATTAGAGGGAAAGAAACAATTAGACATAGAAGGCTAAAATTGCAAAGTTTCAAAGCATACACCACTTTTGTGTTGCTATCTCTTCACATGTAAAAGTAGCATCTTTCATAGGTTTCTTGCTTGACCTTTGAGAAATATTTGTAGTCTTACTTTTTGCTTTTGTTGACAATAAATGATTTTAACTTTTTTGGTCTTCCTTTATGACTTGTGATTGAAGGATCAAGTATAGGCTTTGATGACTTTGAAGCAACTTCTAGTTTTTGAACTTCTTCCGATTGATCCACAAAAGTCATGTTTTTTAGTGCACATTCAACATCTCTCAATGTCTTATGTAAACCATCAATTGCTATGATGTATAGATGTTGGTCCACTAAAGCTTTAGCTGCAATATTGTTGGCTTCCCGACAAATGTTATTAAAGTGAATTGTTACAGGTACACAACAACCATTTTGTATTTTATTACCTTGTTTATCCATAATAACTCCCGACTTTGCATCCCTTGTCCACCTTTTCAATATGTATTGTGGTGGAATACTTTGAATATCAAGAACAAGAAATAATTTTAGTATATGCCTACACAAATAACCTGCGAATTCAAAAAGCTTACATGTGCATTTGACATTATGAGTTGAATGATCAAGTGTAACAATCCGACATGCTTGTTTATCTTTCTTCCACACAAAGAAAGTTGAAATATTTTCTGACATTGCATTTAATTGATGATGATAGGGAAGATCACTTACAGACTCTTCTTGAACATTTCAAATATTCTTTTAGAGTGCATATTTTTTATCACTTCACCATAACCGTCACTTATATTTATATGTGATCAAAAATTGTGAATATTGCCTAGAGTTACTAAAGCATGGTTATGATCTTCAACTACATGAGACACTGTCCATTCTCATTCTTCCCTTTTTTTTATTGCTTTCATTGCTTTACAATTTGTTCTTGAGTTTCCATGGATTCTTTGAACCTCTTCATATTTCCTTTTAGAATTTTGTATTCCTTGAAATATACAACAAAAGTTTCTTCCAATAATATCTCCAATTCGTTGAGATTTGTGAGTTGAATGTCTTTTTATCCCAAATCCCAACTTCTAGCATAAGAGTTATATATAATAACTATACACATCTTCATGAGATTCAAAATCCATACCAACATATGGGCATGTAACATCATTTTTCACTTTATCTATTTCTTCATGCATGCCTTCACCATTTTCATTTCTATTCCCATCACATTCTTTGTGTTTCAAAAAAGTTGTAATTCAAACTATTGTCCTCATTCATTTCTGTACCACCTACAATGACAAATAGTTTTTTATTGACTAATTTATTATCATAACAGTTTTATATTGAATGATGATCAAATCAATTTGGTTCATACAAACATATTAGGATGCAGTATGTTATACTAAGATTAAAGTGAAAAGTGAAACAAAGAGAGTTTTAAAAGTGAAACAAAAAAGATGATCTTTTGAAGAGAATAGACTTCCAGTGGGTGTTCTAATGATTTATATTTCATACCAAGGGTCCCATTTAGCTCCAAATCCAACACTTTTTTCTAGTTTTTACTCTAATCTCTTTCTTCCTTTTCCTCCCCCACTATTGTAGCAAAGCCAATTATATATAGAACTTTAACTTGACTATATACAAACACTACTAGAAAAACCTTAATTAGCGACGAAAAATTTCCGTCGCAAATTCCATCACAAATCCGTTGCAAATTCCGTCGCTAATTTGAAATTACAATATAAGGAATCTGCGACGGATTTTGCGACGGTTAATTTTTGTCACTGATTAAATTTCCGTCACAAATATTAGTGACGAAATTTTCCACCGCAAAATTCCGTCGCAAAGTATTTTTAGTTTTGCGACGGAAAATTCTGTCTCTAAAATCCGTGGCAAATAATTTTTAATTTTGCAATAAAAAATTCTGTCGCAAAGAATTTTTAATTTTGCGATGAAAAATTTCATCACAAACATCTCTTCCCTCTTATTCTTTCTCACATTTCCCCCAATTGTCAAATCATTTAAAAAATAAATGTTAATAAAATAAGTTTAGGGGAGTTTTTACAAACTGTAAAAAAAAAATTATACCTCCTAAAAACTAAGTTTCATTTTAAAATGAATTTTTATATTTTATTTTATTAATTTAATATTTAAATAAAATTATCATTTTTATATATACTATATATTTTTTCTCTCATTCTCTTCTCTTAAGAAATAAGGCCTCCCTATTTCATTCATAAGGATTTATCTGAATTTTTATTGAAAAGGCTTAGCAATTTTAATTTTAAAAAAATAAAAATAAAAAAGTTAGTCATTGATAGAGCTCAATGGCGTCAGGCGATCCATGTAGCCGACCCCACCTAGTGGGATAAGACTGTTGTTGTAAAAATAAAAGGTGTAAGGACTCCAATGAATTATTGTTCTAAGAGGGAGTGGCTCTCAAAATTTATTCAAGAATCAAACTAATTATTCATTAATGTTCTCTCACAATACTTTTATATTCATTAAAATAATTTATATAATTATTTTTTAAATAAAATGTATAAATAATTTTTAATTTTTAAATAAAATAATTAAAAAATGAATAAAATTTTCAAATTTTTAGTAGTTCTTTAAAATAAAATAAATAAAATATTTTTTAATTATTTATTTAATTACGTTTCATTAAATTCCTATTTTTACATAAAATAAAAAATAATCTTTCTCTAAAAATAAATTTTAATTCTTATAATTTTTTATTCTTTTTACTAACATTTTTCTTTAATTTTTCCATTTTTTAAAATTATATCAAATTTTCTAAAAATTTTCCTCCTTTTTTTCTTCCCTCCCATTTTTTCCCCTCATTTCCTATCAATTTTTTCTAAAATTTTCCCTCTTTTTTTCTTCCGTCCCATTCTTTGAATATGTGGCACATGGAGATTGGGTAGGGTTTCCAACCTCTTGAGGAAGCCACAGTCAAAAACTCAAATGTTGGGTCTTCACAATGAACACATGAGAGACACAAGAGATTTATTTGTTTAAATTTTTTTTTTAAAAAAATTTGATTATGTGACTGGTATTTTATTTTTTATTTGAGATCATATATTATGTGAAAGTATATTTAGTATCAATTAAAATTAAAGAATGAGAAGTGTTGACTTTGAATGTGGGACCCCCTTGGAATTCTTTAATTTCTTAACCTAATATATATCAACATTTCTCTTTTCTCCTGAGACATTTTTCGACATACACACTTTCTCTTATCTCCTGCATTCCTTCTTCTCGGTTTTTCCACTTGTCTTCACGCCTGAACTCCATTTTTGTTGCTGGTGGGACTCTTTCAAGTTGGTCTCTTTTCTCTTTGGTGGAGATTCAAGTAAGTGGCCAAATGGTTTTCTTTTCTTTTTTTATTTTCTTCTTCTTCTTCTCTTCTCGTGAACCCTAGTTAGGAGATGTATAAGTTCTGACCTAGGGAGGATGAAAGTAGCTTTAATATCCTTTCACTTGTTAATTATTGAATTTTGGAAGATGATTTAGTGAAAGATAGTGCTGAAAAACTGTGAAGAAAAGAAAGTGACGATTTTGAATTTTTTTGTTCGACTTGTCTTTAATCTTGTCTGTGAATGTTTTAGATGGTAAATATGGTTTTAGGAGACTCATATAATTGATAAAAATGGGTTGGAAACTGCTGGAAGCTCACGGATAGTGCAGGGAGACGAAAACAGAGCAACAAAAAGTAGAAATTCTGCAGAATTCACGTTGCTGCCCTGTTTTACTGTTTGGGTGTGAATTCTGCAGAATTTTGCAGAATAGTCCCTGCCTTTTTGCTGGCTACTGGTTGGGCGTAAATTTTGCAGAATTTGCAGAATGGTCCCTAGCCTTTTTGCTAGTTGTTACAGCAACAAATTTCCTATAAAAATTTTAGTTTTAACTTTCCAAAAAATTCAGTTTTTAAATTACTCTTTTATCTCCATTTTTAATGCATTTTAGGAAGCCATGGGAATCATCTTTTAGCACTTTTTCCATTAACAACTTGCAAGATTAAAGGTAGTTAGTGCCACATTAAAGGTGAGTGTGATGACATCTTCCCATTTATTCTTCAATTTTTATCATCATGTATCATGGAGGCCACATTGAAGTGGTATGTCGTTTAATTTTTTTTTAAGTATTCACATTTTAGAAATTTTTATATGATGAAAGACACCTATGGAAATTTATGTGTTGGTGATGATGCTAGTTGGAAATAAATATGATTGATGTTGTATTGATTATGTTGTGTTGAAAATATGAGTATGTTATAAATGGAATTGTGGTATGATAATGAATATTGCTTGTTTGGTTTCATGGTGGTGTACCCATGAGAGAAAATACAGGAGTTACACGGGCGGAGAACCTTCTTTTCTTTCAAAATTTTCTCCTTTTTTGCTTATGTGTGATCCATTGTCTCTAGGGTATAATGATGCAGTATTTGTTCTCCCCCTCCCTCCCTTTCTCTCTCTCTCTCCCCCCTTCATTTCTTTTTGTTTTTGTTTTTTTTTTAAATATTGTTAGGCTTTGTATTTAAATAAAGTTTTATTTTCTGATATAAAAAAGTGATATTTCAAATCATTTAAAAGGCTAATTGGATTTGAAATAGTATGTATGAAAGTTAATTTAACTTTACTTAATTGTTTTATTGTTTATTCTTTCAAGGGATGTATGTACGATACAAAGCTAGTAAACACTACGTTTATATATAATTATACTTGTCAATTATTTCATTTAATTAATTATATTATCCTCAAAAGAGAACAACATGACTAGATAAATATGTGGCATGATTCTATTAGCCCTCGATAATAGTATAAGTCATACCAACGTACATAGGAGAGAATTTGGCTTATGAAAATCTTATATATTTAATATTGGAACACTTGTTTCATGATTGGATACATTTTATAATCATAGTGCATATTATTTTGCTACAAAACAACTTATATCAACCAAACAACCTAACCCCAAAGTACATTGTGACAAAGAAGATTAGGACGTTAAAATGATTAAAATAACAAGTTTCAACATTATATGCAAGATGATTACAAGGAGAGGCGTGATAAGGCGCGCAGAAATAGGGCATCAAGTATTGGGGGTACACTACATACTGGAGGTAGCATTCCTACCTCCGAGCACATGCATCGACTGGTAGTATCTAATCTAATCTATTCTTATTTTACTTTTATTGTTACACAATCATCTTTAAAATTAATATTCACTAAAATATGCAGGAGCGTCAAAACGGAAGAAAGCCTCACCTGGTATATTTGTTTATACGCACCCACAGAAAGAGGGACACTGAAGAATTCGTTGATGAGCGCTTACAAGAAGTCTATGTGAGTATATTGCACTCTCTTTCGATTGTTGTCATTCATTTTCTCAACTATGTAATTAACAAAAATAAATTATGTGGTTGTATCCATTTAACAGAAGGAATATAATAGATTAAAATCATCGCAAGCGCCAGCAACAAGTGGGAGTAGCGAACAACAGGATGATGATGCTACCGATGTGGAGTTGTGGCTGCAAGCGGTAGGAGGGAAGAACAAGAAGGGGCGCATATTTAGCATTGGGTCAGAGGCGTGTGAGATTGGTACCTCTAGTCCCTGTTCTGTCCCTCCATCAGATCTACATCCTGACTTTGAGGAGGAGCTACAACGTCGGATGGAGCCTGTGTTAGATGAACTTAAGGCTCATAAGGAAGAAATTAACACTCAGAAGGAGAAGATTGATGCACAGGCGACCATCATCAGTGATATGTGTTCAATGATGGATCGCTTCATCAATTCTATTGATAGGCACTGCGTTACTCCTGCTGTTGATGATGATGATGAGACACAGCCCCCAGATCACCCCCTAGATTAGTTTATTTGCTGAAACGTATATTTTGTTATGACTTTATATTTTCATGATGTTGGATCATGAAAAAACAAGTAAACCTTTTTGTTATATGAAATTTTTGATTTAATTAAATGTTATAATTATTGGCTAGTTCTTGTTGATTATATTTCTATCTGTTCACAGGTTTCTAATTAACTTTAGAATTATCATTACTGGCAAAATATATTTAAAAAAAAAGTCTAAAAATTAGCGACGGAATTAGCGACAGAAAATTTTCGTCGCAAAATAGCGACGAAACGATTTCTGTTGCAAATTCTCAAAATTCATTTGCGACGAAAAATTTCCGTCGCTAATTTTATGACGGATATAGAATCCGTCGCAACTGATTTGCGACGGGCGTTTTTGCGATGAAATTTATTCCGTCACAAACATATTTGCGACGGAATTATACTAATTTAGTGACGAATTTTTCCGTCGCTAATCTATTGTAGTGAAGGAGACAGAGATAAAGTAAGAACAAAAATGGGCTCCATTGAACTAACAGTTTTGAATGAATGGAAAAAGCCAATTATATATAGAACTTTAACTTGACTATATATAGAGGAGACAGAGAGAAAGTAGGGGCAAAGCCAATTCTATACAATCAAGTCTTAAATGAATGGGAAAAAAATCAATAATTCAAGCCTTAAAAAAAGTCCAAAAAAAGGATTCTCTTGCATTCAAATTCAACTAAACTGACGATTTCTCTTGCATTCAAAATTTGTCAAGTATTCAAGTTCAGCGAGCATCAAGGAGTGTAAGTTAACAAGCTGCCATATTCACTATTTCAATGGAATCCATAGTCTGCAAAACTCTAAATCGTGTTCATGGAGCATGCATGTGCAGTGAATGATGCAAGAATAACAGTATTAACGGAAGATATAGAACTAATCACCATGGTAATGAAATAAACAATTTTAAATTATTTATCTGAGTCTATGAAGCCATAATAACAGAAGATATAGCATGGTAATGAAGATGTAGCATTAATTACGAAAGATGTATCTTCCTGAGCATTTGTGTCCATAAGTCGACTAAAGCCAATCTCAGAACATTGAGTAGGAAAAATAACTTACAATCAACTTATAAGTAGCTAACAATCTTCCTTATGACTGAAATTCATTTTATATATATAGAGGAGGCTGAGAGAAAGTATCAAGGTTTTAAATTGCAGTTGCGGTTGCGTTGTGGGTCACTGCAATTGCGGGTGTTGCAGACCTGCGATGCAGTTGCGGTCATTGCGTTCGTGAATTTTTTTTAGTTGTACAAAATATGCAAAATATGTATGTAATTGTTACAACCTTTAATTTTAAATATATATAACATAATATATCTAATATTTATATTCATTTCATAAATATATACTCTTATTCTATACAAATATATTAATTTTACTTGTGAAATTTAAGAAGAAAAATAGATATTAATGTGTTAATAAGTGAAAAGTCATGTACAAATATATTTACATAATTATCAAACAAGATTACAAGATATTAATCATTATTCATCACCACATGGTTGAATGGCGTGGAGGATCATAACTTGTAGTTTCACTTTCAGCATCACCATGGCTTGCTCCTTGTCCAAAAATATAATAAAAAACTCCTCCACCATGCTTCAATTGTTGATGAAAAGCTTACTAAGAAGGTTGATAATAATTAGGCTCCTGATGGTTCATTGAAGGTTGATAATATGGTAGAACTTGATAAAAAGGTTGCTGATAGGATGGCGAATCATGATCTTGGCTACTTTGAGAAGATTCACTAATGCCAAAGTCACTAAAACTTTGTGAAAATTTGGAAGAGATTAAATTTTCAAGATGTTGTCTTCCACCTCTTTCAGTAGGGCGGTAATCACGAAAAGACAACATATCAATACAAAAAACTTGATCACGCATAGGATATGGAGTATCTTGATATGGGACTTGTTCTCTGTATTCATCGCTCCCATGAACATCTTCTATACCACCACCACCACTACCACCACCACTATTGTTGCTTGGTGGACTCAAACCACCATCAGTATCATGACTATCACCTTCATCATCATCATCGTCATCACCATCATCTTCTTCTGTATCCTCATCTTCAAAATCCATTCTAGGAAGTTATTCTGCATTTTGAAGTCCATCTAGTAATGGGTCTTCCCTCTCTTCAATCCATGGAGACAAAGGATCATCTTCATGGAATATGTAGTCAAGATTAATTGGGTTGAAAATATTTTCTATTTCTTCTGGACTTCTTCTCTTTATATGTCTCATCTTCAGCTTCATGTTGTAAAAGGTAAAGACAAGCTTTTGTAATTTTTTATACTTGAGTCTATTTCTTGTCTTTGTATGAATATAACTAAATATGCTTCAATTCCTTTCACAGTTTGATGCTGAAGTTGTTTGGCTAAGGACTTTTATTGCAATATTTTAGAGCTTAGGAGCATATGAACCATAGAGCATCCACTATTTAGCTATTTAGACAAAAATAAATAAATAAATAAATAATTTAAAATATATAAAAATACTATAACTAAAAATGGTTAGACAAAATAAAAATAATATTATTATATTTGAAAAGACTAGTAAGAACAAAATTGAAGCAAAAAAAATGAAACATCAAAGATAAAATTTAAAATAATTTTATTTAAATAAATGTCAAACAAATTATTAAATTAATTGGATTAACTGATAAGAAAGACATTAGAACCCAACTATAATTAATTAAAAGAATGAAACATCAACGATAAAATTTAAAATAATTTTATTTAAATAAATGTTAGACAAATTATTAAATTAATTGAATTAACTGATAAGAAAGACATTATAACCCAAATGTAATTAATTAAAAAAAATGAAACATTAAGGATAAAATTTAAAATAATTTTATTTAAATAAATGTCAGATAAATTATTAAATTAACTGAATTAACTGATAAGAAAGATGTTAGAACCTAACTGTAATTAATTAAAAAAATGAAACATCAAGGATAAAATTTTAAATAATTTTATTTAAATAAATGTCAGACAATTTATTAAATTAATTGAATTAACTGATAAAAAAGACGTTAGAACCCAACTGTAATTAATTGATGTTGCCAGTTGCCACTTTATTGAAATGAAGTCATCTTAGCTAAAAGTATATTCAAACTATTTGATGTGATTATTTTTTTTATTTTATAAAATGAAAAAAATACTGTCTACCTAAAAAAAATGTTCAAGACGCCTGGCAGTAATTATATCAAAGAGTGGAGATATTAATGCTTTCACATCACATTGTCTTGGGCTCTAATTTTCATTATAAAAATTATTTTTAAATAGAAATTGGCGTATTAGAAACCAAAAATCTTTTATCATATTTTTACAAAAAAAATAATAATTTTATCATACCTGGATTTATTCGAGAGCATGCTCGTTGAGCTATCTCTGTACCAAAGGTCTCTTTTCTATCCCAAAAAAGGAATAACTACACATCAACATATAATAAATAATGTAAATACTAATAATATAACATTATATTTTGAATATTTATTATATCAAACCTTTTAAAGTTATATACACTAACCTGTTGCATTGCTTTGATTTGATTATCTAAGCTTCTTTCTAATTTAGAAATTACACTCTGTGTTCCCTTAAATGTTTCTTTATAAACAGATCCTCCATGTGAACTTCCATATTGAAATTGAGGGTTGAGAAAATATCCTGAAACAAAAAGTAAAAGAATTTTTTAATTAAAATTTAAATATGTAAATTGTTTTAATAACTTGCAATAAAATAAATCTTATATATAGAATTTACCTGCAGAATGTAGATTAGTATGTAGAAATTTCCACCACTTATCTATTATATCATTATAATGCGAGGGATAGCGACAATTTTTCTCTACAGATAGTTTCACTCTATCAATAGCCTCGTAAATGAAACTCATAGTTGGCTTTTCATCACCATCAACAAGTCTTAATACTTTAACTAGAGGCTCAAATACTTTCAATATATCAGTAGTTTTTGACCAAAAGCATTCATTCAAAACTATTTTTCTCCCACCATGTGCTAGTCCAGATTTTGCCTTCCCAAATTTGGACCTTTTGAATTCGTCAGAGGTGAACATATTTTTCAGTGCTTATTTTTGCTTCACAAGAGATTGTAGCTGTACAAATTGTGTAGCAAATCTGGTTATGCCTGGACGAATAATCTCTTTGCCTCTAGTGTATTGTTTTATAAGATTAACAGTCCAAATGTGATTGTATATAAAAAAATGTGATCATCTTTCCATCTTCTAAGACCTATTGTACATTGGCCTTTTTTCCAATGTCCTCTAAGCACAAATCTAAACAATGAGCTGCACAAAGTGACCATGTGATACATGGCCTTTTTTCCATCAATTTTTTTCCAGCTGCCTTCAAGGCCCCTTCATTATCTATAACCACTTGGACTACAAATTCTTCTCCTACTTCTTCCACAACTTTATCAAGTAACTGGAAGTAGTAATCAATATTTCTACTGGTAGCACTAGAGGCATCAATAGATTTTATAAAAATAGTACCTTTACTGCAGTAGACAAGGAAATTCATGATATGCATGTTATTGATAATGTTAGTCTAACCATCGCACATTATTGTCACACATGTTTCCTTCCACGCACCTTTGAGCCCCTTAATCCATTTTTCATGCTTTTGTATTCTGATTTCAAGTAGACATCAGAAATCTCATAAGGTGTTGGAAATTTAATAGCCGAGCTACCAATACTAGCGACGGTAGTGATCAAACTATGCAACCAGGGAGAGTTAGATAGGTTCATAGGAAGACGCTCATATATTATAAATTTTGAGACCGCTTCCCCTATCTTTTTTCTCATAGACTTCAAGATACCAATTGTAATTTTTGGTTGTCTCATACTTTGACTTCTAACAAGATCAATATTTACGGACCTCAAATTAAATGAAGTATCTTCTAAACTAGACAGACGTTGTCTACTGGCACCACTAGTACCCATTGCATGACCATGAGAACTTCCACCCTCATCATAAACATTTTGTTCACTGCTTGTTTGGTACCTAAATTGTTGTCTTTCTTACCATTCATGATGAGATCTAACACTTTCTTGAGTTGCACGTCTCATTTGCATCTCATCATCAATAAATCCTTCTATCTCATCATCATCTTCACCTCGTAATCTTGCTTCAAATTCTTCTTTTCTTTTTCTTGAGTCATTCTTTTTTGATTTATTATCTTTTAGAAGTTTCACCATACCCTCTTTGACAGTTTTGGTAACTCTAGTACAAGGAGCTACATTACCTTGAAAATGTGCAATATGTTCCTTTAGCCGAGTAATTCACTACAAAAAAATAGCAATTTAGTGTCATTTCTTTAGTGGCGTTTGACAAAAAACGCCATTAAATTATATTATTGTGGCGCTTATACCAAATGTCATTATATAGTGGCGTTTCCATCGTAAGTGCCACTATATAGTGGCGTTTAGAACTTAAACGCTACTGTATAGTGGCGTTTTGAACTTAAACGCCACTATATAGTGGCGTTTTCAAGACAAACACCACTACTTAGTGGCATTTACCCGCAAACGTCAGTACTTAGTGATGTTTACACTATACAGTGTCGTTTTGATTATCAAACGCCACTATGTAGTGGCGCTTTGACTATCAAACGCCACTATATAGTGGCGTTTGAAAGAAAACACCACTATATTTGGGTTTTAAAAATTATTTTAATTATGCAAATTTTAAATTTCTCTAGATTCTAAACCCTAATCATTCCACCCGTGTTCTCACTCCCTCAATCTCGCTAGTCACGCTGCATCTACTGAGTCTTTGTCGTGGTTCCTACTGTTCCCCACCAATAACTCGTCCTTTGTTTGTTCTCTCTCAGGTCGTACTTCGTCTATTTCTAACCCAGTTGTTCTTCCTCCGTTGGACCATTCGTCCTTTGGTGGTGCTTCCTCCATCCATCTCTCTTGTTGAGTATCATTGTACTTCGTCCATTTCTACTCAGTCATTCCACCTCCATTGGACTAAACGATCGAGGAAGAGCATATTAAGCTAGATGATCAAAGTACCAATATCAATACCTTGAGTCTTAAAATGAAACATTAAAAGATTTCAAGGTATTGGTATTTTGATCACTTAGCTTAATGTGATCTTCCTCATTTGATTAATTAAGTACATTTCTTAATTATAAAATAATGTAAATTTAACTTGACTAAAATATTTTCCAACCAAATTTTAGATGCACATGTTATATGAAGATATATAGTATACTTTTACTAAAAAATAATGAAAAAAAATTAATTCAAGAGTAAATTTATTAAATTAAATTAAAGAATATAGTGACGTTTATTGATGAAACGCCATTATTTAGTGACGTTTATACCTGTAAACGCTACTATTTAGTGGTGTTTTAGATTAAACGCCACTAAATGGTGGCGTTTAAGTATTAAACGCCATTAATATAATATTAATTTTTAATATATTTCATATATAAAAATATAATATATATATATATATATATAATATTATTTTTAGTTTTTTTAATTTAACAATACATATATTATTTTTGTTTTTTAATTTAAATTAATTTAAAATTATTGTATATGTATATATATAATTAATTAATTACAAACAAAAATGATATAATAATTTTAAATAATATAATTAATTAATTATGTATATATATAATTAATTAATTAAATATATAAAACATTAGGTATCAATAAATTGCATTCTGACCAATTAAATAAATTAATTTAAGTTTTATTGTTAGTGGCGTTTACGTACAAACGCCACTGAATAGTGGCGTTTCAGTATTAAACGCCATTAATATAATATTTATTTATAATATATTTCATATATAAAAATATAATATATATATATATATAATAATATTTTTAGTTTTTTTAATTTAAATTATCAGTAAATAAATATATTATTTTTGTTTTTTAATTTAAATTAATTTAAAATTATTATATATGTATATATATAATTAATTAATTACAAACAAAAATGATATAATAATTTTAAATAATATAATTAATTAATTATGTATATATATAATTAATTAATTAAATATATAAAACATTAGGTATCAATAAATTGCATTCTGACCAATTAAATAAATTAATTTAAGTTTTATCGTTAGTGGCGTTTACGTACAAACGCCACTGAATAGTGGCGTTTCAGTATTAAACGCCATTAATATAATATTTATTTATAATATATTTCATATATAAAAATATAATATATATATATATATATATAATAGTATTTTTAGTTTTTTTAATTTAAATTATCAGTAAATAAATATATTATTTTTGTTTTTTAATTTAAATTAATTTAAAATTATTATATATGTATATATATAATTAATTAATTACAAACAAAAATGATATAATAATTTTAAATAATATAATTAATTAATTATGTATATATATAATTAATTAATTAAATATATAAAACATTAGGTATCAATAAATTGCATTCTGACCAATTAAATAAATTAATTTAAGTTTTATCGTTAGTGGCGTTTACGTACAAACGCCACTGAATAGTGGCGTTTCAGTATTAAACGCCATTAATATAATATTTATTTATAATATATTTCATATATAAAAATATAATATATATATATATATATATATATAATAGTATTTTTAGTTTTTTTAATTTAAATTATCAGTAAATAAATATATTATTTTTGTTTTTTAATTTAAATTAATTTAAAATTATTATATATGTATATATATAATTAATTAATTACAAACAAAAATGATATAATAATTTTAAATAATATAATTAATTAATTATGTATATATATAATTAATTAATTAAATATATAAAACATTAGGTATCAATAAATTGCATTCTGACCAATTAAATAAATTAATTTAAGTTTTATCGTTAGTGGCGTTTACGTACAAACGCCACTGAATAGTGGCGTTTCAGTATTAAACGCCATTAATATAATATTTATTTATAATATATTTCATATATAAAAATATAATATATATATATATATATATAATAGTATTTTTAGTTTTTTTAATTTAAATTATCAGTAAATAAATATATTATTTTTGTTTTTTAATTTAAATTAATTTAAAATTATTATATATGTATATATATAATTAATTAATTACAAACAAAAATGATATAATAATTTTAAATAATATAATTAATTAATTATGTATATATATAATTAATCAATTAAATATATAAAACATTAGGTATCAATAAATTGCATTCTGACCAATTAAATAAATTAATTTAAGTTTTATCGTTAGTGGCGTTTACATAAAAACGCCACTGAACAGTGGCGTTTGTGTGCTAAACGCCACTAATAAACGCCACTGACACTCACTAAATCCCTAATCCCCAATTCATTTCACATTTCGAAGATCAGTCGCATGCCTCCTTCCGAGTCTCACAGTCGACATTCATCAGTTGACACCCACTTGTCCTTTGTCGCCGGTGCCTCGCCACTCCGTCACCGGTGCTTCCGTTGGACTTCGTCTCCTTGATAGTCGGCGTTGGACACTACTGTGAGTGGTCTTTTTCTCAAATCTCCTTCTTCTTCTTTCTCAAATCTCTTTTTCCCTTTCTTTCTCATATCTCCGTTATCTCATTCTCGGATCCTTCTCTTCTCTCCAGATCTTTCTTTCCTTTCCATCACGGTTTGCAGCTGTTGTATCAATTTTTCAGAGAGAATAAAGTTCAATTTCGGATTGCTACAGTGAAATGGTAAAAAACATTACGAAAACTGCAAATTGCCATCAATGGCTTATCCGCTTCTAGCCTCAGATTTGGAAATTGTGGGCCCAACCTTCACGAACCATCACAGGTAAGAAGGATTTTGATTTTCATTTCTCTGGTTAGTAGTTTGTCATTTGTGGCTTTAAGTGTTTTGGAGTTTAGCACCAATATTTTGTGATTTATAAGTAATTTATGTAGTTTTGATGATCTTTGTAAATTTGAATGACTGAATTTTAAAATCATGGAATAATGACGGAGATTAGAGGTTGTTAGCTGTCAAAGGTTGGAGGTAAGAAGAGTAGAACTGCTGGTTGGAACAATCTGTGTAGCTGTCGGTGCCTTATAGTAGTAGGTATAGTCACTTTTTACTTTTTCTCCAATCAGTTTTTTCTGCAATACATGAATGATCTTTTTGCCTCGTTTGACTGCCTAGTACATGCTTTATTAAGTTGCAACCATTATGATCTTAATACTAGGCTATTGATTTGGTTTGCTGCACTGTAAAGGATATATGGAAATTAGAAGATGAAAGCTAAAGTAAGCTTCGCTTTTACAAAAATAACTATTAACCATGAAATGTTTGTATTCTCTGTAACTCTCAAGTCCTAAGACATAGGAAAGGAGAACCAGTAAAAGTGGGCATTCAATTTTCTGAGTTGGCAAATATCGTTTATAGCATATCTTAATTTTTATTGCTGAGAGACTTATTTATTAGTGAAATAAGTCAAGCAAAGCATTATATAGTGGGCTTTAAATTTTAATTACCAATGAGGGAGGTGGTCAACTTTTTTTTATTCTATGGATTGACCTTGAAATTAGGTGAATTAAGTCAATGATTTAATAATCATATTAGGACTAGATGCATTCTCTATTAATTAGTAATGTAATTGATAGAAAGGTTAGGATTTTTATTTTTGGAGTAATAAAGGGCTAGGAAATTTGTAAAAGACAAATTTGATAAGTGCTAGCTATCATAAAATGTAAAAATATCTCTAAAATATATAATGATTTTTTATGAAAGAACAATGCTAACCAAATCTTCCTTAAGACCTATGATAATATATTGTTCTTATTTATCACATATGATAATATTATGATTTTAATTAAATGTTTTTTAATATCCTTTGGAAAAAGTTTTAGACCCACCACTTGGTCACTTTGTCCAAAACTACAAACAAGTTTTGTCTTCTTATAATTGGCCCTACAAAGAAAAGCAACACTAGAAGTAGGTGTCTCTAATTCCAAAGCCTTTTTAGGTGATGTGAAGGCCTTTTTAGGTGAGCTAGACGTGAAGTTAATATATTAGCCGAAAGTTAAGACACTATGTGTGTCCCCCTTTGATCTTGAGACTTGAGAGAGGGAATCACGCCATATATTGCCTTCTGTCCTTCTTTTTCACCTGGTGAACATTATTATGGGAGCTATGATTTTCAGTTGTTTGATTTTATGAAATTTTGGGTTACTCTTCTTAACAAAAGTGGTGATCCTTTTCAATATCTCAAGGCTTTTTGATGCTTCATATATAGTGTTAAGTGAATAGTGATGGGTTATAGCCCTTTGTAAACTGTAATAAAATTTTTCTTGTTAATTTTTTTTTTTGCAGTTAAGCAAATCATTCCGTCTCTTAGTCTACAAGATTGAGGATTTGACTTTGTTCTGATTAGAATATTTAATTTTTAGTCTTCTTTTCTTTAATATTGACTAAAATACATGATGTCCAACAACATATTTTTTTTCTGTAATATTAGCAATTGTTTGCTCTATGGAAATGATTAAGAATTTTTTAGATATATATGAAATAATTAGCAATTGCAATTTATGGTTGTTCTTGATTGACCAATTAATGTGAATAATACCAAACAGAACTAAGACTCTTAGACTGAAAAGAATATTGTTTAAGTTAGTTAGTTATAAGTTAGTTATTAAATGGATAGTTAATAAAAAATATTGTTTTCATTGGTTACAGAATATAATGGATAAGTCTTGGATTGATAGACCCCAAAACACTCCTGAATATGTAGAAGGACTTAATGGATTTTTAGATTTTGCATTTGCAAATAATAGTGTTGAGGGTAAAATCATATGTCCATGTCCCAAATGCAAATTCAAATAGTGGCAAGTTAGAGAAATTGTTCACGAACACTTAATTCTCAAAGCATTTCCACAAGGTTACACGTTTTGGTCCCGACATGGGGAGACACTAATGGTAGAGCCTTTTGTGGAATCTATTTCAAGGCTTCATATGGTAGGAGATAGAATTAACTTGGCTAATCCTATGCATGACATGGTCCATGATGCATTTGGTGTCCACGCTGAAAATGAAAGGGTAGAAGTCGATGAAACTTTTATTCCGTCAAATCAAATGAATAATGAAACTAGAGAGTTTTATGAGTTACTTGAAGATGGGCAACATAGTCTATACGAAGGATGTGATAAATTTACAAAATTGTCATTTTTGATAAGATTGTACCATATCAAGTGTATGTGTGGGATAACTGACAAGGCAATGTCAATAATATTAGAACTATTAGCAGATGCATTTGGACATGCTAAAATTCCAACTTCTTTTTATGAGGCTAAGAAAACTATCAATAAATTGGGGCTCAATTACACTAAAATTCATGCATGTCTGAATGACTGCATGTTATACTGGGGGGATAATGAAAACAGAGATGCTTGTAAAAAATGCAATGTATCAAGATGGAAACCTAAGGGCAAAGGTGCGTCAAGTGAAAGTGGAAAGAGGAAAAAATGACCTGCCAAAATACTTAGATATTTTCCATTAAAGCCCAGATTACAAAGGTTATTTTTGTCATCTAAGACCACCGAACACATGAGATGGCATGCTGATGATAGGAATAATGATGGGTTGCTCAGACATCCTAGAGACTTCGAAGCTTGGAAAATGTTTGATTTGACAAATTATCAATTTGCTTCAGATCTCCGCAATGTTCGTCTTGGGTTAGCAACTGATGGTGTCAATCCATTCGGGAATTTAAGTACAGGTTACAGCATTTGGCCCGTGGTTCTAATACCTTACAATCTTCCTCCATGGATGTGCATGAAACAGAGTTCTCTCATTCTATCAATGATTATTACAAGGAAGGGAACCCCGGGTAATGATATCGATGTCTACTTACAGCCATTAATAAAGGAGTTGAAAGAGTTGTGGACTGTTGGTGTTGAAACATATGATGCTCATGGAAAAGAAATGTTTAACATGCGTGCTGCTATTCTGTGGACTATTAGTGATTTTCCAGGTCTTGGGACTTTGTCTGGATGAAATACTTACACTGGGTTAGCTTGTCCAGTATGCAACTTTGACTCTATTCCCTTTCGACTTCCACATATTCGAAAGTGGTGTTTTATGGGTCATCGTCGATTTCTACACTTAGGACATAAATTTAGGTTGGCTAAGACTAGATTTGACAGTAAAGTGGAGAAGAGAGATCCACCGATGAAAATGACTGGTTCTGACATCATGAGTCAGGTTTCTGATATTAATGTGGTGTTTGGAAAAGAGGTTGACAGTGAGGGACGGAGGAAAAGGGCACGAGGGATTAGTGACACAAATGCAAGCCCTCAACAATGGCGTAAGAAGAGCATATTCTTTGAACTTCCTTATTGGGTGAACAACTTGATACGTCATAATTTGGATGTGATGCATATAGAAAAGAATGTTTGTGATAATGTTGTTTTCACACTGCTTAATGAGTCTGGTAAGTCTAAAGATCATTTAAATGCAAGAAAAGATCTACAAGAAATGGATATTAGGTCAGATCTTTGGCCTGATGAAATTGGTAGATATTCTCAGTCTGTTTTTACCATGAATAATGTAGAGAAAGATTTGTTTCTAAAGAGATTAAAAAATATTACTGTCCCTGATGGTTATTTCAGTAATATTTCTAGATGCATTGATTTAAGGCAGCGGAAACTTGGAGGATTGAAGAGTCACGATTCCCATATTCTTATGGAGCAATTTTTACCACTAGCTATAAGAAAGACACTACCGAAACAAGTTGCTGTAGTTATTATTGACCTCTGCTCATTCTTCAAGCAATTGTGCAGTAAAGTATTAAATGTGGCCGATCTGGACAAGCTCCAAGACAAGATTGTGTTAACGTTGTGCAATATGGAGATGTTGTTTCCGCCTTCATTTTTCACGGTCAAGGTGCATCTCATTGTCCATTTGGTTGATGAAGCAAAAGCTGGTGGACCGGTTCAATATCGGTGGATGTACCCTATAGAAAGGTAAGTTAGTAATTAGGTATATTTTTTCTTAATTAAGTTATTCATTTATAGAGATTTCAATAACAATCTTTCAAGTTGATTTTCTGTAGATATCTAGGGAAATTGAAGTCCTATGTTCGAAATAGGGCTCAACCGGAAGGTTCTATTGCAGAAGGTTACATGGCACAAGAAGTTTTAACCTTCTGTTCAAGATATTTAGAAGGAGTCGAGACAATATTTAATTGACCAGGACGTGTTGATGATCACCCTGATGTTGGATCATTTGTAGTTGATTCATTGTTTCCTGCAATTGGAAAGCCCATAGGGGGTTCCAAGTGGTACACCTTGTCTCTGACAGAGAAATTACAAGCTCACCGACATGTATTAACTAATTGTAAAGAAGTTGATCCATTCTTCGGTGAGTAGAATCTGATTGTCAATACTTATATTACTTCATGCCCAATAATTCTTATTCTTTTTCTGGGTACAGGGAGTTTAGAGAAATTACTAAAAAACAATTAAGAGGTCGCACCTGGTCTTCAGCTGAAATAGACATAAGGGTGCATCGAGAATTTGTTGGATGGTTTTCTCAGCGTGTGAGTAAATTTTTATTTATATATATGTATGCCTTAATTTTTTTTTTCAAACAAATCTAATTACACAAATCTTTTTTTTTTAAGATTATGAGGGATTTTAGATCCCATTCTCTGGATCTTCAATTTCTTGCACAAGGCCCCCTTGACAAAGTAAGACGATTTACTGCATATAATATCAATGGATTTAAATTTCGAGTTGTAGAACGGGATGAAGGTTTAAAGACCCAGAATAGTGGGTTTTTCGGTACATTTGGAACTAGAAGCTATGCGAGCAGTAGTGATGACCGCATACAATTCAGAGGTGTTCCTTACTATGGTCAAGTTGTAGATATAATTGAGCTAAATTACCGTGGAAGATTTATGATAACGTTATTTAAATGTAAATGGGCAAATACAACTAATCCTAGGGGGATTATTATTGATGAACTAGGCTTTACATCCGTAAATTTTTCACGATTGATCCATACCGATAATTATGAAGATGATGAGCCATACATACAAGCTTCGGAAGCTCAGTTAGTTTATTATGTTGATGAAGAGCCTGACAAGAATTGGAAGATAGCTGTTCATCTCAAACCAAGAGATTTATATGATATGGGAGATGAGGAAGAGGAGTTAATATACGAGAATAAACCTTATCGACTCCAAGAATTAGAGTCATTGTTCCCTGATGGTGATACAAATATACCATTAGCCAGGGAGATCATAGACAATGCAGATTGAAAAATGCCTAACACTTTTGACTATACAAGTATTTTCTCTCCTACCTTTTTTTTTTAATTTTATAATTTGGTATGTGCTTAAATGTACTTAATTTATTATTTCAGCATAAAAGAATGAAGAGATCATTTAAGAAAAAAAGCAGATCAAACTCTAGTGTTAGAAATGTGCTTCTAGTAGTAGAAGGCAACTACCGACTCCGCCATCTAGTGTTGGTGCTAAGCCACTTAGCTTGAAGCCCGTCATTCCACTTCACACTCAGACAACTCCTCAAACGACTCCTCAAATAACTCCTCAGACGTCTGAGTCATTAGCAGGACTTCAGCCGGAATCATCACAGCCCGAGGCTCTATCGCCCCATTTTGAGACTGCATCGCCACAGCCTGGGACTTCTTCCGCATTGGGTTTTCACGTTGGTAGTCGTTGGATGGTGGAAACAATTGGTAATTTATTTTATTTTTATTTCGTTAATTAATCTTAATGTTACTTATATATAAATAAAATAAATATTTCTTTCTTATAGATAATAACGGAGTTGCACGGATTGAGCGATTATCGATAGATGATTTATGGGCTCTTCCCTTGGATCGAAGGGTCATATTGGAGTGGAATGATCTTGTGCAACCCATTGGACCAGCTGGAGGGTTGTTGTCATCATTCACGAGTCCTGTAGGGCGTAACTACACAGCCTTACCTATCTCTTATCCAGATTGGAAAGCCGTTCCACGAGACTACAAGGAATCTGTATTTACAAATGATATAGCGGTAGTAGTTATCTATTACTGATTTATTATTTTCTTAATTATACATATTCTAATTAAGCTTTTTATTTTTATGTTTCAGACTAGATTTGTTGTTGAGAGTAATGTGGAAAGAAAATTCATTGTAAAGAAAATTGGCCTCGGTTGGAAGAACGGGCGTCTAGATCTATACAAGGCTAGGAACAACGGGATCAGATCGAGAGAAGAAATAATGGCAGATGTTCCAGCTGGAATTCCAAGGGATGATTGGGCTGCTTTTGTTCGACACTGTCAGGACCCACGCTATCTGGTAATGACACTTTGAAATATCATTCTTTTTTTTAATTATTCCTTTTGACATTATAATAACATTATTTATCTAACTGTTAGGAGAGGGCTGAGAAAAATAAGGCCAGTAGACAATGTCAGACCCTCAACCACACAGGGGGCACAAAGAGTTTGGCTCGAAAAAGAGCCGAGATGGTAAACTTACTTTTTAATCCAAAGTATAATATTATTTCATAATTGACTGACTAACTTTAATTTTTAGGTTGTTGAGCATGGTAGACCCGTTAGCAGGGCAGAAGTTTGGACAGCGACTTACAAAAAGAAGGATGGCTCATTCGTCAGCGAAGAAGCAAGAGCCATCAGTGTAAGTTGTTTTATATTTAAATTTATGTAATGTGAGCTGAATTATAACAATTGTTAGTTTGTTAATAATATTTTTATTTTATACATGCGTATACAGGAAAAAATATCTGAGATTGAGTCGCAAGGATCAGCATCACCTGCAGTCTCATCTCAGGACGCATTAGCCCTAGCTTTAGGAAGTCAAGAGCGTTCTGGACGAGTGCGTGGATTGGGATTCGGCCCATGTCCTTCTCAAGTGTTTGGGCGCACTTCTCGCTTCGCTGGAGAGTCATCTTCTAGTCAATCTATTCGTGAGTTACAGACAGAAGTTGCAAATTTGAGGTCTCAAGTGGAGCAGATGTCAAGCCTCAAGTCTCAAATGGAGCAGATGACAAGAAAGCATAATGAAATGATGCAGCTTTTCCAAAGCCTCCAGCAAAATCAGCTTCCTCCTCAACAATATCTTGCACAAAGAGTAAGTTCGACTAAATTGTGTTGGATTTTTTTTTATATGATTGATAAATAATTTATTACAATTTTTTATTATAATTGCAGTTTTTTTATCAAGGGAGTGGAGGTGGTTCTGTACCAGCAACCAACTCTCCATTGTCTTGCAATCAAGAAAATGAAGATACGGAGGACGATAATGAGGATGATGAAGATGCAATTTGACTTAGGAATTAGGAGCTTTGATTTATGTATTTAAGACCTAGTGATACCTTAGAAACTTATTAATGAAGAATTTACATTTGGTAAATTTATTTATACAATACTTATTATATTAAAGAATTCATCATTTGTTTGTATACATACTTATTGCATTGAGGTTATTATTGAATTGGGCTTTTTAGGGCTGTCATCTGAATATGCAGGAAATATAAGTTGGGGGGGAAAATGAAGAAACGGATAGTGTATGTCCATCTTTTCCAAAATAGTGCGTTTGTCACCAACGCCAGTACTTTTGTGGCGTTTGCGCTTGATTGGCAAACGCCAGTACTTTTGTGGCGTTATAAACAAACGCCAGTAATTTTGTGGCGTTTGGGCTATAGAAACGCCACAAAAACAGTGGCGTTTAACTTCAGAAACGCCACTATTTAGTGGTGATCGATTTTTTTTTTGCACCGTGTACAAATCAGTGACAGTTGTAATCGTCATAAAAAATGCCACTATATATAATTAGTTGCGTTTGTTCCCGCGTTTGACTGGAAACGCCACTAAATAGCTTGTGTCACTTTGTTTAGTGACGTTTAGTCTAAACGCCACTAAAGTTTCTAGTGGCGTTTGAAAACGCCACTATATTGCTAAAATAAACGCCACTATGTTATTTTTTTTTTGTAGTGATTCCTCCTTTTACTATTTTTCCACAAAGTTTACACTCTATGTTGTTTCGATTTCCAAAATGCCAACCAAGATCTGCACTAGGAGCACCTTCAGACCTTCCAGATGGAAATTCCTCTCTTCGTGGCATTATTTGTATTTTGTAGTACCAATTCTTGAAACATAACAAACTTAAGACGGTGATAATATATAAATGTATATCATGACAAAAAAAAGAGATTTATTTTCTACTTTCTATGTTAAAGTTAACCAAATGTCAAATATGGTCCCTTCTTAATTAATTCAATTGAATTCTCTATTTTATTAATTCATAAATTTCTTTCTTATCTCTATTTTCTCACAAATTTAAAATTTTCCAAATTAAATTACCAATCCTAGTTGAGGTACAAGTCTTTACTATCTTCCAAATTAGCCACAATTAATCTCACAATCAGATCATTCTTAATTAATTCAGTTGTACTCTAATTTTACTAATTCATAATTTTCTTTTTTATCTCCATTTTCTTAATCATTAGCATCTCACAAATTTAAAATTTTTCAAATTAAATTACCAATACTAATTGTGGTCTAAATCTTTATTGTCTTCCTAATGAGCCATAATTAATCTCACAATCAGATATTTTTTAAATAGAAAATCACATTTAAAAAATGTATCATTAAATATCACACACACAAATCACAATTCATACCAAAATCAGATCAAAATCATCAAATCATTTTACAATTAGCACCACAATCAGATCCTGACCAATCATCATTATTTCAGTTTCACAATTCACAATTTCACACAAAATCAACACCAAATCAGCTTATATCACGAAACAATAAAATAAATCACGTTGGTGCCTTTCTACATTTTCATTTATCCCACTCATACTCACACACATTTCAATTTGATTTTCACTTTTATCATTAAATTTCACTGAATCTGCCGCCCCTACAAGAAAGTGAAGCCACTAGAAACTCAGTAAGTCAGATCTCACGTCTCAGTGTTTCACATCTCATCTCTTTCCTCACTTTTCCATCTTCCCTCCCTTACGTTTCTACTCGAACACAAGAGAGAGAGAGAGTGTGTGTGTTTGTGCTGAGAGAGTCAGACAGAGGCAGAGCAGAGAGTGAGAGACAGAAAACTCTCCTCTGGTCTTGTGAAGAAGATTACCTGTGTGAGGTGAGGGGATGCTTAGCTGAGGGCCGTGAGTCCATGACCGGTGACCGAAAATCGAAGAGATGAAGATTGAAGACAAAGAAGTGTAGAACAAACGAACGATTCTTGTGGAGGAAAACATGGGAGGATGACGACGAATCATGAACAGCAAGAGGGCAAGTGGCAACCTTCGACTTTGAGTTTGAACTTTGATGGCGACAATCTTCTTCAACGGCGTGCAGCGAGCCAGGTAAGTAGGTTTCTCACTTTCTCTCTTCCTCAGATCTAGATCTGGACTCATTGGACTGGAATGAAGTTTTGATCTATTTTTTTCACCATTTTATATCAAAAACACAACGGAATGCTGTTGCAGCCGCAATCCGGTTCCGTTGAGGCACAATGGTGCGTTTTGGACTCACCCTGCAAGTGCGGGGTGATGTAGATGCGGCAGTGACCGCATCGGCACTATTGATGCAACCGCAATTTGAAACCTTGAAAAGTATGAACAAATAGGAGAATTAGAAACCAAAGGGAAAAAGAGGGATGGAACTGGCCTGAGAATAGAGAGCTGTTCATGGCTGGAGATCGGAGTCAGCTTCGTGGCCGAAAAATTGTAGGAAAAGCAGGAGTCAAGAGAAGAAGCAAAATGTGGGACTAGAATAATGAAAATAGAAAAAAAAAACTTTGTTCAGCGCCATTTAATCTGAAGAGTAAAGTAATTTTTAATATTAAAATAATATATAAAAAAAGAATATATACAAAAACAGCACACATCTTGAAAATGGATGAATGGTCAGGATGTTCGACCTTCAAAAATCTAACCGTCAAAAAAGTCGAGCTTCTATAGCAGCTCCTAATATTAAATTAAAACATTCGCGAGAATGGAAGCATGAGATAGAACGTCAATCATGCTTGACATAGGTATGTCCATTAAAATCTTTTTTACTTTCTTCTTTGCTTTGTTCGTCTCTCTCTACCTTCATGCTCTTCTGCATGAACTTGATAAGGGCACAAATCTCTGGATGCGGATCCGCTCTAACTTCTTTTTTGTTATATGTATTAATAATATAAAACATATTTTTATTTAATAAAAAATAAAAACTGAATTATATATTTAATAAAATATCATTTCAAAATTAAAAACCGAAGTAATCCTTCTTTTGTTTTGAAAATTTAAACTTATTTTTAAATTAAAACATACTTCTATTGACTTATATTTGGATAGAGAGAAAATATAAATTAAAACATAGACTTATATTTGCTTATATATAAATATTTTTTAATTTTGAAATGATATTTTATTAAATATACAATTTTTTTTTATTAAATAAAAATATATTTTATATCGTTATTACAATTCTATTGTCATGAGTAATTATCACGTATTTGGATGATTTACAGTTAGTAAAGCCAATTGTAAAAATTAAAGTAGTTTCACATCGTAATCGTTCGATTGAAATTAGATAATTACTATTAAAAAGAAAAAAAATATTATTTATGCATTTAATTTTTTTTCTTTCTTTCAATCTAATTGTTCAAATGAAATTGAACTATTATAATATAAAATTGTCCCTACCATTCATAATTGGCACGACGAATTACAGAGGACTAACAGAATACGCTAATTATTCTCCTCGCACTTTGTTTTGATACTGACTTAAATTTCGAGAGCATAAATTAAAAAAAAAAAGCTTTATGCTCTATTTACAAATAAAATAAGAAAATAAGAAAATAAAAAAGTTGGACAGTAGCTGGTTTTCTTTTGTTTTAAAAAAAGTGATTACATAAATTTCATTATCCTACTTATTTGCGATAATGCCACTATCATTTCTCAGAATATTGTTTTCAAAAACTTGTAAAATATGTTTAAGCTTTTTTTTTTTTGGTTTTAAAAACATATTTTCGAAAACAATTTTCAAAACAATTTCTTTAAAATAATAAAACAAACAAGAGTTTTTGCTTTTTTATTTTTAAAAACAGAAAATTGTTCTTAAAAGGAGTAGCCAAACCGGAGTATTTCGTTCAGAAACTGGAAGCATTTTGATAAAGTTTAGACATCTTCTTTAATGTTAGTCTAGGAAACCACTCTATAAAGGAACGTATTGTACTTTGTCAATTAAATTTGTAATGCTTTATTCTTTACAGAATATTTGATTTTTAAAACAAAAGTGTAAAACATGTTTCTTGCTAAAATTAAGTTCTACGTCAAAAATCCCTAAGTTAATTATTTAAGTTTTCTTTGGGCCAAAACAAAAAACTTGGAATTCTTGAATTTGTTGTGAAAATTGCCTTGTCAAAGGTTTTGTATTTTAAAAGTTGTAAAGTTGACTTAGTCAATATTAGAAAATTAAAAGGATAGACAATTTTGATTTCTATTTGTAATTTTTTTTTAAAACTTTCGTAACTGTCATTTTAATTTCATTTAAATTTATGTCTACCTCAGTTATGATTTTGCACCTATAAAAAGGTATCCTCCCCCTCATATTTGTAAAGAAAAACAATTATTTTCCCTCTTTCTATTCTCTTACTTTTTGGGTTACGTATTACTATATTTCTATTGTTATGGGTCCCGAGTGTTCTGGTTCTTAAGGAAACACTCAAAATGGTCTGTTTAATCTTAGATGAAATTCTGCCATAATAAATTTTTAAAGATAATGTCTCTTAAAATGCAACTCAGACTGTGACTATGTTAGTGATGGTAAATTTTACAACAGAATTTAATTGGGTAATTTTAGTTGGTCAGTTAAATTTGTAATGCTTTATTCTTTACAGAATATTTGATTTTGCAAAACAACAGTGTACATGTTTCTTGCTAAAATCAAATTCTATATATGTGTAATATCCCAAGTTAATTTTTTAAATTTTGAATCTGATATCATGTCCTAATTCACATCCTTATAGTGCCATTGTTTCCAGAATTTCCCAGTTTCTTCACAAAGACTAGCCAGTGCATATTTATCATATTTATAGGGAAAGCAATAGAATTACTGACCCTTTAGCTAGTTTAATTCATTCTTCTACAATTGATTTTCAGTTTTTTGTTAGTCCTTCACAGGGTTGCATCCCTTTTTTGTGGCCAGACGCTGTTGGCATTTGCTTTCCTAGAAGAATTTTAATGTGGTTCTTTTGGCCTTCAGACCTCTTTTTTAGCCCCAAAAAAAAATCTCATATCATGTTCTCAAAACCATATTGATTGATAAAGTTAATAAAATAAAATCACAAACTAAATTCATAGAAGTTCAAAATTTGGAAAGACTGTCCCATATCTATTTTTTTTTCCTTAAGAAACACAGCAAAAAAATTATTATTATAAAGAGAAATCACTATAATCACAAAGACTATCTTAATTCGACGATTAACAATTTACTTTTAACGATTAAGAATCTATTAATATTTTACTAAGAACCTGGCTAAACTCACACATTACCAAAAAAAAATACAAGTTTAATATTAGTTTTTTAACATCAATTATTAAAAACTAGCATTAAACATATAAAATGTATTTTTTAAAAAATATTTAACATTATCTTTTTAATATTAGTTATAACTGATACTAAAAATTTTTTTTTAAAAAATATTCAAAACTGAGTTTTTAATAATTTTATAATTAAAATAGTTTAAATTAATTTAATTTAAAAATAAGTAAATCCCTAAGAGTACGTTTGGTACCGCTTTCAACTGTGAAAATAGAAAGGAAGAATGGAGTCCCGTGCGGATCAGGATTTGCTGCTGATCATTTGGCTGCTTTTCACTTTTAGCAACGGTTTTTACCGTTGCTAAAAGTTATGGCAGCAGTTTTCTTGTTGCCAAAACTTTCAGCAACGGTTTTTACCGTTGCTGAAAGTGAAAAGCAGCATCATCAGCAGCGGTTTTGATCAGCAGCAAATCCGGATCCGTCTCATGCCATTGTACCCTTGCCTCTTGTGTTTGGTAAATTTGATGCACGGTGATGCCAAAAAAAGTAGATGGAATCCTGCCCTTCTTTTCTGTTGCTCCTTTCCATCACAATTTGGATGGAAAAAATTGGGATTCTATTGTTCTTATTGGTGATGTTCCAAATTTGCCCTGTCCTTTCCTCCCAAATCTCATTTCTATCCATTTTTGGTCCCAGACTTTATTGAAGAAGTTTCCACTATTCCCAAAACGAGCCACGAGAAAGAATGAGTTTGGGAAAAGAAGAGAGAGAAGAGAGAAAGAATAAAGAGATTCAGAAAAATAAGGAGATAAATAATTATATTTAATAATAAAAAAGAAATTTTATTTAATAATAAAAATAAATTTAATTTAATAAATTTAATAATCAAAATTTAATAAATCAAAATTAAGGTATTTCAGTAATTACCCAATATATTTTCTATTTTTTTCTTAAAAAATATTACACCAAACATAATTTTTTCTTTTTACCTTTTTAATCACATACTAAACACATTATTTTATTTTTTTCTTTATATCTTTCCTTTTCTTTGTTCTTCTTTCCTCTACCGCATATCTACTGCATACAAACATGTCCTAATTCCTAATTTGAGTTCTGATTCTTTTTCCTCATCGTCTTCTTCTGTTCTCCCTATCTCCATAGTTCCAGTTCTCTCTTTCTTAATCGTCATCGTATGGTCAGTCTCACTCAGCATTGTCTCTATTATCATCTGGCTACTCATCATCATCTCCATCAGCCATCGCAGACCCCTTTGATTCTCGTCGCCTTTATCCAGTCACCGGTTCTATCTTTCTCACCTCCCTCGTCATCGTCTCATGGTCACAGGCTCACAGCTGGTCTGATTCTCATCTTCGTCTCTGATTCTCATCATCTCAAAATTTCTTACTAATGATGGTTGTTTATGTGGAAGGACACTTTATTTCATTAAGCTAGGTTTTGAATTCTTGCATAAATCTATTTTCATCGTCTATGTTTTAAGTTGAATTTTGTTTTCATAGTCTCTGGATACATTATTGATTTGGATTTATGGATTTAGTTTATAGTTGAAACTTGAAACATTTTTTGGAGAATTACTTTTTCGAGGTTTCCTTGCTTTTCTGTATAGTAATTCCTAAGTCGAGGATTATAACTAACATTTTCTAGAGAATCAATTTTTTCTGATCATACAAGAAAAGATATGATCCGTAATGATCATATACGAAGGAGAGTTGAAGTGGCACCTATTGAGGAAAAAATGACTAAAAACCGTTTAAGGTGGTTTGGGCATGTTTAAAGAAGACCATTGGAAGCGCCAGTAAAGAGAGTCAAGCAGATGGCTTGGAAACCTGTAAAAAAAGGTAGAGGAAGACCAAGAAGGACACTTAGAGAAGTTATTGAACGAGATCTTCTGGTAAATGAGATACCTAAATAGTTGGTCATTGATAGAGCTCAATGGCGTCGTGCGATTCATGTAGCCGGCCCCACCTAATGGGATAAGGCTTTTTTGTTGTTGTTGTTGTTGTATGGAAAAGCTTAAGAAAGCCCTGATTAGTGAATGTATAAACTCTGCTTTCTGATCTGCACAGAAATTAATTCCACTTCGTATGAAATGGTGCCTATAGAGTGAAAATGAAAGATATAGGTACATTAGTGAATGAGGACTAGCTGTAATTTTACTAAAACTTATCGAGGTTACAGGGAGGAAAATGTAAAGAAAGAGGAAGTGTAGGTCTAACATATGGAATGGGGCTTATAGAGTGAAAATGAACGAAGTGTAATGATGCTTATATATCTTTGAGGAAAAGGGCACCAAAAGACAAACTAAGTGTAGGTAATATTTTTTTTTGGATAGAAAAAGAAGTATTATTGATAGAGATAAGGATACAAAGAAAAGAAAATGAACAAGTATTGGGAAGAGGACAAGCAGTCCTCCCACCAAGAGCAAAGAACAATATAAAGAAACCCTAAAGGGACAAAAACAAGACTAGAACAACAAAGCCTTTTAGTCACAATAGGCATTTGACAAAAGCACCCCTCTAAAGAAACCATTGGCCGAAACCCAAAGAGAAGTTATGTAACAAATCCTATCCCACAGCAGATGAAGAGGCAAGAACCATTGCTTAAGAACTATTTTGTTTCTTTTCCTCCACAAACACCACACAGTAGCTAGCATAGTCATCTTCCACAGGACCTTATTAACTTTTCTATTCCTAAAACCAAAGAAGCTGGAAGCAAGGAAAATGCCTAGGCCGCCTGGACAAACCCAGCTTTCTTCAAATAGGCCAAATAACCTTTCCAAATCTCCCTGGCAACCCCACAATGGAAAAAATAAATGGCCATTTGTCTCTGCGATCCTCCATCACATGACAGAAATGTCAGGAGATAAAGCCTTGGCAGGCTTCCTGATTTGGAGCAAGTCATTAGTGTTAATTCTATTGAGGGCAGCTATCTAATAAAAGCCTTAATCTTTAAAGGCACTTTCAATTTCCGAAAAAGCTTATGCAAGGGTGAAGGCTCTCGAGGTCTGTGAATCAAAAAACTATGCAAGATCACAGAAGTGTACAATCCCGAGGGATCCAAATTCCACAATCTCGAATCAAAAAAGGAAGAAAAATGAAACGAAGTTAAAATGTCCAACATCGAGGTTAAGATGTCCACAAGACGCTCACTCAAGTTTTTAGAAAAGAAGAAGTTCCAAGAAATATGTTCCCCCTAATAGCTTTAAAAATCTGCAATGGAATCATTATGCAAGGAGGACAGAGAAAAAAGGCTAGGGAATTTGACTTTGAAAGATAAGTGCCCAATCCAGCAATCCTCCCAAAAGCGAGAACATGATTCATCACCTACTCGACAAGTTAGCAAGGGCCAAAAAGAGTAGTAATTCTGAGAAACCGCCTTCCAAAGGCTAGCATGCATACCAACACCCTTTGAATTCACATCCCAATTGTTCTGGTGAATCCTAAATTTTAATTTGATCACTTTGTACCAAAAAGAATTTGTCTCCTGAGGAAAATACCAAAGCCATTTAGCCAAGAGGGAAGTGTTTTTCGAAACCAAGTTGTCGAGACCCAATCCCTCACCCTCCTTTAACCTACATCATGTCTCCCAACTGACCAAATGATCCCTTCTATTGGCCCCCCATCAGACCATAGGAAATCCCTCATTATCTTCTCAATCCTTTGAACCACCCCAACTAGCATCTTAGACAGAGACATAAGATACAACGGCATGCTAGATAAAGAGGCAAGAACTAATGTGATTCTCCTTCCAGAGAGAAATATGCTGTCATGACCCAGAACCCAACTCGTGCCTGGCATAGAGAGTGTGTTACCAACATTTTCGCAAGCCTTAGTTCTTTCTGTAGGATCCTAAGTGGCCTATCTGATTACAGAGTACACTAGAGAAATATAATAAAAATAAATTACCTTATCCCGAACAATGGGGAAGCATCCTCAATCCACAAACCCTTGGTCTGCCTATCTTGACTTACCTACAACTGTGAGGGGGTGATTTTAAACCATGGACTCACTAATATTAGCCCTATTCTACATAGATATACAATATATATATAACCTACTTGGGAATTCATCTCGTATGACACCAAGCTGCAAAAAGGCAAGCAAATGGTATCATGTCTTGACATATTTTCCTCGAAACACATATATAGAATGCATATTAAATGTACACAACCCTACATAAGGGCCTATGCTCCTATACCACATTTTAAGAGCTTCATCAACATAGGTTTATGTTCCCACTGATTATCACTTAAGAAATCCCTATTATGTATTAGGCCTCTTGGGTCATATCCATAACCATAACATATGTATAGTCTCTTAGATTATGCCATCGACTGTAACATGTATCCCACCTACAAAACAATATAAACAAACCACACACACAATACATTATACAAATGAATGAGAGGCAATGTTTATCCTACATTTCTCACATTGAAGACCAACCCTCAATGTGTTTATCTCAGAGGTCCAACCCTCTGTTCTCATGTATTTCAAAGGTCCATCCCTCTGTTTCCCTCTCATAACATAAATATGCAAATGATAATATGCAATGCAATCATACAAACACAACACAACAACCAGTCCACTATTTCCACCTACATTTCACACAACAATCCCAAATAATCCCCATTACATACCTCACACATAATACATTTAACAATTAAATGTATATAAATCAATTTATGAAAATAATTCCTAAAATATAAATATACATACATATATATATATATATGTACATATCCATATATAGGAGAGCTAGATCCCTCACCTAGATTCCACACTCTCTCAACTCCCACTTTGTGTCTTGACCATCCCTATTAAATAACTATGTAAAAATTATCAAGGTTACAAAATAGAGAAATTCCCTATTACTAATCCTTACCTTTATTCACTTCTTTAGTTATAACTCTTAACTGGTAATGAATTTTAGAAGCAAACTTATACCATTGGAAACTAAACTCAAATAACTTCCCAACAATATAAAGTTTGCCAACAACAGAGTTCGGATAAAAGAGATATGGCTATTTGAAAAAGGACTAAGGATCCCTAACACGGCTGGCGCCTAGGGTTCCACACCTAGTACCTGAGGCACCACACACACTTGGTGCCTAGGGTGCCATGGCTTCTCTCACCCTTTGAAGTGTGGGGCCTAGGGTGCCATACCTGGAACCTGAGGTGCCACGATTCTGACTTCACGATTCCCTCTCAATTTTGGCCCAAATCTAGCTAAATCTCCACTATTTTTCATGATTTCTTCCATGGTATTTCATCATTAGTGTCTAAGGAGTATTTAGATACCAAAAGCCCCAATTTTAACTGAGAAATGAAGCTACAATCTTAATTTTAGCCCAAATACCCTTAAAACTAGAAAATAGGAAAAAGTTCAAGAAATTAGAATTCCTACCTCTATTCCTTGCTTCCCTGCGTTGCTCGGCCATTGATGACTTGCCCCATCACCCGAGAACTGCTCCCTAAAGCTCGGTTGATGGATTTGAGTGAAGAGAGAGTAGAGAGAAGAAAGAGAGAAAAAGAGGAAAGAAGGTGAAGAGAGAAAGAGAGAGAGAAGTAGAGAGAGAGAGAGAAAATAAGGAAAAACGGGCAGGACCACCTATATATACTCGCCCATGGTGAAATTACTACTTTGCCCTCCGGTCAATCCTTGGTCAAGACTGGTAAAAGCAAATCCGTAATATCCCACCTCAGTTATTTCTAAATCCTAGGTTCCCTATAGTTTTCCTTATTTCACTTTAGTCCCTGGGTTTAACTAGTCTCCTAACTCCCTCAATGCCCTTGATACCATCAGTACAATCCTCAAATTTCCACCACTCAATATTTCACAACCTTGCCACTTCTAAAACTCATATTTTCCTTCTTACACAACAAAAAATTTTCCTCCGCCCAAATTATTCCATAAAATTAGTTTTACGTAATACTTAAAAATCACAGGTATTACATACGCCCGTTTCCAAGAATCTAGTTTCTTACATATTCTTTGAATCATTTAGTCCCAAAAAGATCCCAATTGAGGATTTCCTCCTAGCGGAACACCTAGATAAGTAAGTGGCCAATTCAGCACCTCACAACTAATCAGTTTAGCTAGCTCGAGTGGAGAACCTTCTTCCACATTAATACTTGGTAAATTGCTCTTAACATGAAGCCCTAACACAAGCTCGAACACCTATAAAAGGGAAAACACCTGAAGGACCATCTCCCTCTCATCAGGAAAGAAAATGATAGTGTCATATGTAAACTGAAAATGAGAAACTTCATATTCATCTGCTCCAACCTTCAAACGTCAGCCGATCCCCCTATTTGAACCCCTAATCAGCATACAGCTCAAGACGTCAACCACAAGGGTAAAAATAAAAGGAGATAGAGGATTGCCTCGCCTTAGCCCTTGTTGAACCTTAAACCACTCTTGAGATTCACCATTAACAATAACTAAGAAAGCCACTTAGGAAAGACAGCCCCTAACCCAAAGCCTCCACCTATCACTAAAAACCTTGCATTTTAGAACATTATCTAGGAAACCCCAATTAGCCATGTCATATCAAAAACTTATTGGTCTAAAATACTATCGGCAAGTGTATCAAGTCAACAAGTAATATAGAAAGTAAGTAGAGTGTCGATCCCACGAGGATTGTAGTAGTCAAGTACCGATTTAGCTATCTCCACACTATATAAACGATTGATTTTTAATGTGAGATTAAATTGAACTAGCCTAAATTAATTTATCTAAAATAAACTAAATTACTAATGATTGATGAAAAAGTCACACAATTAAACTAAGGAAAGTATTTAGAATCTGCAAATTACCAAAGCGTTAGGAATTCGATTTCACTAACCTATCCAACTATGAATGAGTTTCTAATTTAATCTAAGTCTTTAATTTCTAAATTAATGGTAGAATTCTCAATTCTAATTAAATCCCAATTCCTTGGTGAATCAATACTCTAAACCTAATCAAATTCTCTAATTCCTTAGACGAATCAAATTACGCATAGGCAGTAAGTATAGTTGAATTCTATCGAAACTACACAAGAAATCTGTCTATTCCTAAATCAAATCTACTTATGGCAATTATTTCAATAGGCACATTCAATATTTGAATTTTCCAATTCTCTATATGAACCCTAAATCAATTTTCAAGTGATTAGTTTGAAAAAGTAATAGATACAAAAATAATTACTCAATAAGAGAATTACATAAACTTAGATTAATTGAAAACTCAATTCATAGTATTCAAGGAAAGTTACATCTTCTCCCTAATAAAAAGAATCTAGCTACTCATGGCAAATAAAACATCAATAATAACATTCATGAGTGTTGACATCATAATCAAAGAAACTAGAAGAAGAGATGAAGAAGATTGAAGAAGATATGATTGAAACAATGTAGTGAGCTTCTCTCCTGCATCTCTAATTCTCTTGTGCGGCATCTCTCTCTTCAAATCTTTCAAATCTCCATTCAAAAATAAAAGACATCTAATCAAAAGAAAAATAATTATAAAAATAATAATTCCCAATAAAATAAAATCAGAAAAAGATATAAAAAATTACTTTAACAAATTTTATTAATCTTAAATTAAATGCTAAAGGAAAACTAACCAAAATAAATCTTAATAAAAGTTAGCTTAAATATCCTAAATTAAATCAAACTAAATAACCACAATAAATTATAATTCCTAAGATAAATCCTAAAGAAAAACTAATTCCCTATAAAATTAAACTAAACAATTAAAAAGACTAAATAAATTCAAAAAGAGACTTAAAACCATTTATTTTTCTCAATTTATTAATAAAAATATAGGTAAATAACTCTACAAAATAGAGTTATCAATATGCTTTTTCAAAGTCCAATATGAAGGCTAATCTCTTCTGCCTTATGCATTTAAGGTCCTCTACTAACTCATTAGCAACCAAGCTAGCATCAAGAATCTGGAGCTCAGCAATAAAAGTGCTCTAGTTCTTAGAAATAATATCCCCTATAACCTCTCCCAATCTAACGGCAAGCATCTTAGCCATAATCTTATAGACGCTTGTAACCAAACTAAGAGGCCTGAAGTCCCTCACCTTTATGGATCTATCATATTTAGGGACAAGAACAATGAATGTATACTTGTCGAAAGACGACCAATACAGTGGAATTCTTTAGAAACCTTCATTAGATCGACCCTGACAAAAGGCCAGCAAGCTTGGAAAAAAGCCATATTGAAACCATCTGGCTCTGTCAATTTTTCTTTCTCCATAGACTAAATAGCAAGTCTCTTCCTCCTACTTGAAAGGTCTATCTAGCCAGTGACTCTTAGAATAATCAATTGGCAACCAATCCAACCCCTCGATAAAAGGCCTCTCACTCAAATCTTTTGAATATAAAACCTTGAAGAAGCTAGACACTTCCTTTGAAATCATCTCACTATCCCTCAAGATACAACCTCATTCTATCTCCAAATCCTTAATAAAGTTCCTTCTACTTTTCCCATTAACAACCTTGTGAAAGAATCTAGAATTCATATCTCCCTCGCTTGCCCTTTTAATCCTATTCTTTTGATAATAGCTTATCTCTTATTTTTTGTTTAAATCATCCAGCACATTTCTGAGAGAAACTAAAGGACCACTAGGTCCCCTATAAATCCCCTTGACTTTGAAGCTCATCTAGAGCTTTTAACTCCTTGATCCCCACACACCTCTACATTCCACGTCTTCAATTTATCCTTCATAAACTTCAGTTTTCTCATAAACTCAAAGACCTTCCACCCTTCAAATCGACACTCAGACTACCAACTCTCCACTAAGGTGAGAAAGGAATGATGTTGAAGCCACATGTTCTCAAACCTATAAGGCACTATTGAGTTCTCAATTTAGTACCATTTTGGTACTAAATATTCTCTCTTTTGATCTCTTTCTTGTTGGCTTGTGATTCTTCACTCATGTTTTGAGTTTTTTTAGATTAGTTTAAGTTTTCTTAGAGCATTTAATAAATTGAGTGATTTCATGGCTCTTTGCTTCTAATATTTAGTGTTTCATTGTTTTTGTTATAGGTTGAGTTAGTGTGAAGCTTGTGCAAGAGGATGAACCCTGTCAGAAAAAGAGTTGGCTTGCTATCTCCCACAACTATAGCAGTGGATTCCACAGCTATAGCTATAGATGCTTAAAAAAAGTGTTTTGAATCTTCCTCTCTACTAGCCACCGCTATGGCGGTGGATATTCACCGCTATAGCAGTGAAACCTAGGAAAAAGCATTTTAAGCCATTCTCTCTGCTTTCCACTGCTATATCAGTGGGTCGCGTTCTGCAATGATTTAAATAGCACTAGAACAGGTCTTTCAAGCCATTCTGAGTTGAGGGAAGGCTAGAGGACACCGATTTTACAGAGGGAAGAGGAAGAATCCTATTTCAAAGCTCACTAGGCCTGATTTTCATCAACCCAACCTTGGATTTATAGAATTTGATCAATCTTTTACTGTTTTCTGTAGCTTTAAGGCTATAAGTAGCTGATTTTCTCTTTCTAAGGTTGCTATGAACCTAATCTCTGATTAGGAGTTATTTTCTCTCTGACTTTGTGATTTCAATTCAATAAATATATTCCTTTCATTCATATTTACTATACTTTTCGTAAAATTGGCCATTTTATGATTTGGTTCTTGGTTTCATCAAACTTTGGCGAGGGAGATATTGGTAGGACACTGAATGATTAGGGCGAGTGGTAGAACTTAGGGGTTTTTCTTGTTAATTAATAGGAATATTAATTAACCTCGTTTAATCAAATTAGGTTATCATTTATCCGACTTAAACTCATATAAGGGACTATGTTGGAGTTGAGTAGATTAACTTAGGTTCGGGAGAATCACTTTAAGCCTTTAGAAAACCCAAGATTAAAGTGTATGAATTAAATTGAATCGCAGATGTTAGGGAGAGTTAGCAATTCTTAGGATGGGAGAGGGGGATTAGTAATTCTAGGCCTTTTATTTGAATTATTTTCATCAATTTTATTGTAATCTAATTTTTCCATTCAATTTACAATTAAAGCGGCTTTTAATCCATATTGGTTTGTCTAACTAATACATTTAAATTCCTAGAGTACTTAGCACATTAGTCCTTGTAGGGTGATATCTCTTACCCATTTTATCACTGTATTACTTATGTGACTAGTGTGCTTGCCAATTCGCCTAACAAGTTTTTGGTGTCATTGTCGGGGACTAACGATTATTAGCTAATATTCTAAGGAATTTAAAGATGCTAGATTAGGCATTTGTTTTGTTTTATTGTTTTGCTTAATTTCTTATTTTATTTGTTTTTATTAAGTAGTCATTTTTGCTTTTAGAGTTATTTTTCTGATTTCTTTTTATCGCTTCTGACTGGTAATTTTCTGCTGTGCATGCGAGGTACCACTCAAACTTTTGATCTTCTCTTTGAGCCTAAGATTGAAAGACTCGCAAGAAGAACTAGAAAGGAAACGACAGCTAGGAGAACTCAAGTGAGCCAAGCTATGTAAGAGGAAATGGCTGATGATAACCAGAATCATTTGGGTGCTAGAGTTAATGTTGGTAATGGGGTTGGCAATGAGCCTCAAGAAGAGCACAGAGCAATCTGGGATTATGCTTCACTGCATAACGTTGGAAACAGTTCGAGCATCATGAAGGCTGCAATTGGTGCTAATAACTTCAAGATGAAGGAGATGATACTAAACCTTGTCCAACAGAGTCAGTTTGGAGGAAGCCCCATAAAGGATCCAAGCAACCATATCACAAATTTTCTTGATATTTATGATTTAGTCAAGCTTAACGGAGTCACTAATGATGCCATTCGCCTCCGACTATTCCCTTTCTCCTTAAGGGACAGTGCAAAAAGTTGGTTGATGACCCTACTGCTAAGAAGCATTACTACCTTGGCTGAGCTTTAAAAGAAATTCTTGGATAAATTCTTCCCTCCCTCAAGGTAAGTGAAATTGCAGAATGAAATTACATCTTTTTATCAACAAGAGGGTGAAAGTTTGTATGTTACTTAGGAAAGATTTAAGGAAATGCTAAGAAAATGCCCTAACCATAGTATTAAAAAATGGCAACAAATTTCTATCTTTTATAGTGGATTAACGTATGAAACTAGGGATAAATTGGATACCGCAGCTGGTGGTGCATTGATGGCTAAATCTATTGAATAGGCTCAGGAAATAGTTGAAACTATGGGAGCTAGTCAGAATACTTCCATTAGAACTAGGAGCAATCCAAAGAGAGGGACGCTGGAATTGGATACCCTAAATGCTCTTCTGGCCAAAAATAAGGCCTTAACTAAAAAGGTTGATATGTTGTGTACTAAACAACAAGAGCCAGTAAGAGTAAATGCGGTATACAACCCAGAACCCAGGTGTGATTTTTGTGGAGGTACATTAATGGCTGTTGTAAGGAAGTTTCTATTATGGAACAACTGAATTACATGGGAAATTATCAGAGGAATCAAAGTAATTCTTATTCAATTCATATCATCTGGGGAATAGGAATCATCCACACTTTTCATGGAGCAATTATCATTACCTTAATCCCACAGCGTCATCATCTTCTAGTAGGCCATCTCAACCTCCTGGATTCAATAATCAGAGTAACTATCCTCCTTAGAGACTCATATGGGATAGATGGCACTTGCTCTGAATAATAGACCATAAGGTAGTCTCCTTAGTGACACTAAAAACTATCCAAGAAGGGAAGGGAGAGAGCATTGTAATGGCGTTACCTTAAGGAGTAACAAGGAGCTTCCTGAGGTTGTCAAATGATATCAGGGCATTTTTATATACTTTTTAGTCCCTATCTTAGTCGTATTGCTATTTCAATGTTGCCAACTCTCCTATTTTATTATATTTTGAATTTATTGGGTGTAAATTAATTATAGAAGTAATATGATTCAAATTCATAATTTTATCCTAATTAATTCATATGCTTAATTTCAGATCTAATTATTGGAGAGAAAAATGCTGACATGGACGTTTTGCTTACTTGGATGCTACCTGGACATGCTGACTGGGCATTGACTGGTTGACTAAGGCTGACTGGATTTCTGGTCCCCACTGTTCTACACTTTACAGCAAAGGGGAGTGTGGTTTCTGCTTTGACAGCATGGGCCTTCCGCAGTAATCAATGGCAGACAGAAACAGCAAAGGAGTGGAGTAACTTGTCTGCTGCTGTTGCCACTTTTCTGCTGTTATCTTGCTGCCCACATCATGGAAGAAGCACCAAAGAGGCATGCAATGAGGCATCTAGGGTAGAATATTCTAAGGCATTGAGGGCATCAGTTTTAAAAATCAGAGGACACTTTTATTTTCTGTAACTTAGGAATTTCGTAGCTCTTTTTCCCTCTCTATTTTCTCTTCTGTCATTTGCTGTTTTGCTCTCATGGAGGGCTAAGTCTTCATTGTAATCAGTCACTGGACCACTGGGATGTTGTAGCTTGAACTAAGAATGCAAGCTAAGTGTTTTATTCTCCATTTTCATCTCATTTCGTTTCTGTTTTGCTATTATGTTTATGTTGCTGTCAGATTCTGATTAGAGCTTGAGAAGTAACATAAACTGACTTATATATATAAGATATAACCTTGCTTGACTGATTAGGAAAGTGAGGGAGGCGAAATGACTAGTTAGATGATATATTTAACTTTGTTTGGTTGAGATTTTTCACTGAATGCATCTGGTTATAGTAGAGAGATGTTATTGACTGTAATTAGTAGCATTAAATTCTAGATGTTATTCTAGAACCATTTTCATAAAGAACCAAACAATGGAATGAGAACAAAACTGAATCAATGAGTTAGGTAATGATAGTTACACTCCCATGAATCCTAGTGGCTGATTACATAGTCTCTTTACTGTCAACATCTTCCAAATTTTGCTGCTGCTGCTGTTGTAGTTATTTGGTTGCTGTTCTGTTCTGTTTTTATTAATGCTGCCAACAAACCCCCTCGTTTATGTACTTTTCATTAGTGTTTGGGTGTTTAAAATGATTAATTAGTGTTTAGAAGTGAGGCTCATTAAGTGAATACAACTTGGGGATCACTATACTGCAAATTGCCACGAATTCAATTATAGGCAATTCAGCATCATAGTGGTGTGAACCATCAAACAACATGATCAAACACAAGGGATAGACACTGAAGAAAATGACAAAGTTGTCAAGCCTCAAGAAAAGGCAACTGAGAAAGAAGATGCTTCAAATACTAAAGCTAAGGGTGAGAATACAATAAGAAACTCGAGGGTTGAAAATTTTATTCCACCATTGTTGTACCCTCAGGCTCAGAGGTCTAAAAAGCACAATGAGAAGTAGTTGAGCAAATTCTTGGAGATATTTTAAAAGTTGCAAATAAATATACCTTTTACTGAAGCTTTGGAACAAATGCCAGTGTACGCAAAGTTCATGAAAGAGTTGTTGTTGAGAAAGAGGAAGATAGGAAATAATGAGAGAGTTACAATGAACGAGGAGTGCATTGCGATTATACATAAGAAGTTGCCTCCAAAACTCAAAGATTTAGGGAGTTTCTCCATCCCCTATACCATTGAAAGTGTCATATTCAAAAGGACCTTGTGTGATCTTAGTGCTAGCATTAATCTAATGCCATTATCAATTTTTAAGAAACTTGGGATTGGTCAGGTGAAACCAATTATGATGACCCTTCAGTTTGCCGATCGATCCTTGAGACATCCATATGGGGTAGTAGAAGATGTGCTAGTCAAAGTGGGAAAATTCTTCTTTCCTGTGGATTTTATGGTTTTAGACATAGCGGAAGATGAAGAAATCCCTCATTCTAGGCAGGTTATTCTTGGATGCTTCGGGAGTAGTAATTGATATGGCTCAAGGAACATTAACTATGACAGTCCAGAAGGAGATAGAAACCTTTAATGTGTTCTAGATTGCAAAATCGTCGGTGGAGAAAGAAGCTTATGATAATAAAGAAGAAACAATGTTAGTTGAATAATCTGCACTTCCTCCATGCAAAGCCAAAGAACTCAATAAAAAAATAAAAAATGCCAAGTTTGGGGGAAGACAAATCAACTTCAAGACCCTTCCATGTGTTATTTTGATCTACGATAAAATCGGTAAAGTCTGGTTGAAGAATATAAACTTAGCGCTCTTGGGAGGCAACCCAAGTTTCTTACTTTCGTTGTTTTTTCTATTTTTGTGGTTTGGTGTGCTACTATTGAAAATGTTATAACTACTATTTTATTATTGTCTATGTGAATGGCAATTAGTACATTTTGTGATAGCATTTTATTTTATTTGTTTAGTTATTTGCTCTTTTTCCTTTGCTATGCTGATTTGGGACAGTGAACACACTGTCAAATTTAAGTTTAGGGGAGAGGCATTTTGTGTCTTGTGTTTATTTTTGCTTGTTTTTGTCTATTAGTGTGTTTTATGTGTAAAGCACAGTTCAGATATATCAGGTTTTCAAAATTTTTTTAAATTTTTTTTATGATTAAAACTTTGTAAAGGAATGAATTACATATGTTTGTGGAAATTTTGGTAAAATTAAGATTTGGAAATGTTTTTAATAAAGAATTAACCTTACTTTTAAGAAGAATAGGAGATTTATTCAAAATCCATTTTAGGCTAATTGAAGTTTTGGATCTCTTAGAACAAGTATTTTAGCTTGAGTTAAGCTTTACTAAAATCAAAAGTAAGCACAATAAGGGGTGTTAATTTCAAATTCCATAAAAAAAAGTTGTTTAATAAGAATAAATTGTTATCTTGAAGGTGTGGTTTATGTTGGGGTAGTGTCATGTGGATTAGGCGCATAGACATTATTTTAACCAATGAACCTTGCTTTTGGATTGACTAGAGAGGATCAAAGAGTAGGGAAGTGCTATGTGGATTAGGCACTCAGGTACTTTTCTTACTCTGTAATTTTCACCTTGGGTGTGAAGGGGGAGGAAGAGCTATGTGGATTAGGTGCACGAACTCTGCTTCTTACCTGTTACATCTCATTTTATTTGTTTTGATTAGATCACTGGAATTTAGAATGAAAACCTTTGAGAGTGTAAAAATATAAAAAGGAAAGATTAATTCAGGTGATGGTATTTTGTTCTAAGAGGTTTTTGATGTATTCAATAAGTTCATGTTGAGTTTTATTTAAATCTCCAAGTTACTGCTGCAAGTATAGCTGTTCTATAGTAAAAACATTTTTTTGGATCTAATTTTAATATATGGTTCTATTTTTCTCTATCTATTTCACTATTTTCCCTTGCTTAGTTTAATCATTTTCTGAGCCTAATTATAAACTTGTGTATTTGATTTTTACTTTACGCCGTTGTCTGTGTGAAGGTTGTAACATCCCATATTTTCCTCTATTAAAGTTACATTTTCTTTATTAAGTTGGAAATAATGTTAAAAATTAGTAAAATATACTTTGGGATGCCTAGAAGCAAGTCATCAAGAAAAGGTATGAGAAACTAAGATAAATGAGCTAAGAATAGAAGAAAAATGAAGTTCTGAGGGAATTAGTCAACTAATAGTAACAATCAGTCAACTAATAGCATCAGAAATCAAGTCAAGTTGCTGATATCTACAATCAATTGACTAATGAGGAGAGATCAGTCAACTAATTACTCTCTGTCATGATGAAATTTTAGGTACTGAAACAATAAGTCGATTAATAGGATTGGATCAGTCAACTAATCGTGAGTAATTAGTCGACTAATCACCTACTGGAGTGCGAAAGTAAGTCGGTTTTAACCAAAAAATCAATGAAAAGTTGACTAGACTGCCCCTAACATGCCAAAGAAACTCAGAAATTAGAAAATAGGGATAAAAGAGGGATTTCTATGCTAAAGGGACTTTTTAAACCCTTTTAGAAGCAAGAAGAGAGAGAGAAATGACATTTTCTGAAATTTTAGAGAAGAAAGAGAGAGAAACGTAGAGAAAAAGAAGAGAGAGAAGGGACTTCTAGTTGGGTTTCTAACAAGAAAATCACTAAAGTAAGCTTCCTAGCTTGATTTCTCTAGTTTAGATAAATTCTAGAGCTTGAAATTGGTAGAATTGTGGTTTTTCAGACTAAGGAAAGAAGAGAAAAGAAGGAGTTGGTCTAAAAACTAAGGAAAACAAGGAATCTTAAAAGGAACTAGAAGATATTACACAAGTTTCAGCTTTAGAAAGAATTAAAGGTAGCTAGTTATTCATAAAAGCAATTTATTTTCAGTTATTTATCATGATTGTGTATGGTATGCTATAGTTTATGCTAAATCTTTCCATGAATATTTAAGAATATGCTTTCTCATGAAAGTAGAACTTGATTCCTCATGGGATGAAGTAATTCCTCATAGGATATAGTGAGTTCTCTCCATAAGATAGCTAGAAAGCAAGATTTTCAGTTATTTATCATACTTTTGTATGATTTAGCAACTATGTATATCTTGAAGTTTTCTATGAGAATAAAGAATCAACTTTCTCTTGAACAGTAAAGTTTATGTCCTCATGGGATAATAGAACTAGAAATTCCTCATGAGATGACAAAAATATCTCATAGGATGTAAAAATCCTTGTGGGAAGACAGAACCTCAGAAATTCCTCATGAGATAACAAAATTCCTCATAAGACGTAAAATTCCTTATGGTATGACAGAACTAAGAATTCTTCATGAGACATTGAGTACTTTTCCTGAGAAAGTAGCTAAAGTAGCTAAAGTAGCCAAAGTATAGTGCACTATGCTAAGAAAGAAGTTATGACACCAATTATGTGTTAAGAAATCAGTTTATGTTTCATGTAACGAGTTTGCTATTGAGATTGCTTTATATTAATTCTTTTATGTTCATGGAAGTGAGACATATTTATTTTTATGACTGGAATGGTTTATGAAATGTTTTCTTTAGATAAACTACCTACTGAGATTATATATCTCATGATTTTATATTATGACTAACCATTTCAGGAATTGAAGTAAGAAATGTGAGAGAAAGCATAAAGAACAAGTTAGTAAACTTGTTATGTAGTTTTTTAGTGAAGAAGATGGTATGTAAACTTTTAGAGATTTATGCAATTTGGTGCGTATATGTATAGAAATAGATGAGTTATGTATAAACCTCATGTATTGTAGCTCCATTCAAGAAGTAAAATTACAAGAAAGTTGTGTATCTGAAGTTCAGAGTACATCAGTCGACCGATGCTCCTTCATCAGTCAACTGATGGCCCTTGGTTTTAGACATGTGTAGACTTAAAGACAATCAGTTGACCGATAATGCCATATAAGTCAACCCATCGTCCTCCGCCCAGCAATAGATTTTATATTGAAGAATTGTTTCAAGTTTTCTTAATTTTATGCAATCAGATATTTTATAAGGATTTTTAGAAAAATCTCTTGGTTTCACTATAATTTTCACCAGATCCATCTTACAATTTCTTTTAAATTGTATAAATCTAGTAGACGTTACAAGGGTTGATTTGCTTAAGGACAAGCAAAAGGTCAAATTTGGGGGAGTGTTGAGTTCTCAATCTAGTACCATTTTGGTACTAAATATCCTCTCTTTTGATCTCTTTCTTGTTGACTTGTGATTCTTCACTCATATTTTGAGCTTTTTTAGATTAGTTTAAGTTTTCTTAGAGCTTTTAATAAATTGAGTGATTTCATGGCTCTTTGCTTCCAATATTTGGTGTTTCATTGTTTTTGTTATAGGTTGAGTTGGTGTAAAGCTTGTGTAAGAGGATGGACCCTGTCAGAGGAAGAGTTGGCTTGCTGTCTCCCACAATTATAGCAGTGGATGCTGAAAAAAAAGGTGTTTTGAACCCTCCTCTATGCCAGCCACCGCTATAGTGGTGGATATTCACCGCTACAGTAGTGAAACCTGGAAAAAAACTTTTTTAAGCCATTCTCTCTGCCTTCCATGCTATAGCGGTGGGTTGCATTATGTAATGATTTAAATAGAGCCAGAACAAGTTTTTTAGGTCATTCTGAGTTTGGGGAAGGCTAGAGGACGCTGATTTTGCATAAGGAACAGGAGGAATCCCATTTCAAAGCTCTCCAGGCCCGATTTCCGTTAACCCAACCTTAGATTCATGGAGTTTGATCAATCTTTTACTATTTTTTGTAGCTTTAGGGCTATGAGTAGCTAATTCTCTCTTCTAGGATTGCTATGAATCTAATCTCTGATTAGAAGTTGTTTTCTCTCTGACTTTGTGATTTCAATTCAATAAATATATTCCTTTCATTCATATTTACTATATTTTTTGTAAAATTGGCCACTTTAAGATTTGTTTGTTGCTTTCATCGAACTTTTGCAAGGGAGATGTTAGTAGAACAATGAGTAATTAGGATGAGTGGTAGAACTTAGGGGTTTTTCTTGTTAATTAATAGGAATATTAATTAACTCTTTTAATCAAATTAGGTTATCATTTATCCGGCTTAAACTCACATAAGGGATTATATTAGAGTTGAGTAGCTTAACTTAGGTTCAGAAGAATCACTTAAAGCCTTTAGAAAACCTAAGATTAAACTGTATGAATTGAATTAAATCGCAGATGTTAGGGAGAGTTAGCAATTCTTAGGATGGGAAAGGGGGATTAGTAACTCTAGGCCTTTTATTTGAATTATTTTCATCAAATTTTATTGTAATTCGATTTTGCCTTTCAATTTACAATTGGAGCGCCTTTAATTCAAATTAGTTTGTCTAACTAATATGTTTAAATTCCTAGAGTACTTAGCACGTTAGTCCTTGTGAGATGATATCTCTTACTCATTTTATCATTGTATTACTTGTACTGGTACGCTTGCCAATTTTCTTAACACTCACCCTACTATATTCTAAAATAAGGGGGAAATGATTAGGCATCAAAGGCGATCCTACTGTTTGAACTAAGTCTAGAAAGGCATCCTCTAGTTTAGGGGAAATCAGGAATCTATCTATTTGAGAGGAAAAGATTTTACCCTTATTAACGGTCCAAATATACTGAGCGTTAGAAAGAGGGAAGTCCTTTAAGCCACAATCCCTGATAAAGTTGTTAAAGTCTCTCATACTTGCATTTAGTTGAATAATTTCTCACTAAGAGAATGAACAACATTGAAATCCCTAGTGACACACTAGTGAGGATTGCACATACCAAAAATAGAAGACAATTCTTCCCAAAAAAAGCCCCGCTACCTAGGATTCATAGGCCTATAGATATTAGTAATCCACCAGCAACCTCTACCCTTTAAATCCAACAAAACCATAAGAGAAAAGAAACCAACTAGGACTTCGACTTTTGTGGCAATCATAGTGTCCCATATTATCAAAAGACTCCCTGACATTCCCTTTGAAGGCAGATACTCCTAGTCCTTAAAACTGATCTCCTAAACACTGCCAACTAAAAACCTGTCCGCCTCCTCTAGCTTGGACTCTTGAATCAAAACAACATATGGATTCTCCCTTCTAATAACGTTTTTAACTTTCTTTCTTTTTGACAGGTTTCTTAGTCCATTAACATTCCAACTGAGGAGCTTCATAAAATAACAGATTTCCCCTTACCTCTGTTGGATTTACCGTAGTTAATCAAATAATAGAAGCATTTCCTTTCAGTCTCAACTTTCTTCTCCTTCTTCTTCTTTCTATCATAGGTCCTAGGTGATACCTGCACTTTGACCTATTTCCTTTACATATCTTTCAATTGGAGATTAAGGGCGTTCAACAAAGCTTGAAGATCTCTGTTATCTCTTTCATCCCCATAGTGACTTAGGAAAACAATCCCTTCCTTAAGATTGAAAGTCCCTTTGACATTAAATAAAGGTTGTTAAGCATCTAGAAGGGGAAGGATAGTGTTCCGAGAAGTGTCATTACAGGCTATATTTCCCAAAGGATTAAATAGTAAGTATCTAGGTTTAAAAGATTTTCCTCAACCTTATTCTCCTTTATGATGGAGAAAAGATTTGAGAGACCCTCTAAGTCTACTTCCTCTTCCTTCCTATCACCCACATTGGTCTCCTTAACACAAATCTCTTCTTCAAGTTGATTAATAAGTAGGCCTTCTTCCTCTTCAAAAATAGATATATCTTTTTCTTCACTAAATGAGTATAATGTGTGACAAAGGCCTATACCTTTATCTAGACTCCCTAACATTCCCTGCCAGAGAGTGGGTCTCGTGAAGAAAATATCTATACTTCACCTTTTCCAACTAAATTATGGTGGATAAGGCTAGATAGCATACTCTTGGAAGTCTTTGGGACACATTTATCACTCTCTGGCTCACAAATGGCATACTTTAGCTCTTTCAACAACTGAATCAAGACTCTTGCAGATAGAGTAGAGTGACTGATGGCCTAAAGGCCACCTTAAACGGTCTCTAATGACTTTTGTCCTAACTTAACTGTCCACTTTGGACTTCGGCAGTCGAGACAATGAGCCAGGACCGAGTAAAGATGCATAGAGCCAGTTAACCTAGTTAAGAGAAGATTGGGTCGCATGACACCTATCTACCCATTTCAATGAAACACAGGTTGCCCACTTAGAAAAGTACGGGCTCTGACCTTGCTTAAACTGGGCCAATTTAGACTTAGCTTTTTTAGGAGCCCATCTAAGTATTACTTAGGCCTTAGCCTCTACAAAAAAGGATTGGGCCTTCTACTGAGGCTAAACTTTTTTACTCCAACTTTAATGCCATAAGGTCCCCCCTCCCATTTGGATACTCTAACTTTACTCCCATCTTTAACCCAAAATACATGCCTACCTCCATCTTCTTTTAGTTCAATCCTTAAAGTACCCATTGTCTCTTGCCTCCTAGAAATACCTTTATAATGAAGAGATCCATTTTTAGTGGGATGTTTGCCTAGGGGGACTACAAAATGTCACCCTAGTGGGCTAATACTCTTGAAAGTGTCCCCCATCCTTAAAAGACTCAATAGCCTCATTTCCTTACCTGAAAAAATCTAAAGCACTCTAACTACCAAGAACAGATATGCGACGACTATTCAAAGCTCTCTTTCCATTTGCATCTTCAGCAAAGGTCCTTCTTCCATAGCATGAGATTTAGTGTATTAGAATACCTTTCGACTTCCCTTATGGCTTCATCTAAAGAAAGTAAAAGTTTTAAGGCCTTACCAAAAGAGACCCAACCCTTAGCTCCCCATCCCTTAAGAATTATAATAGAAATCTTGCTTTCCCCTTGAAAAAATTCTGTGATAGAAATAAACTCCCTCCTAAAGTTCTAACCAACCTCTACTAGGAAGAATTGGTCTTTATCCCTACATCTTCTTATACTTCAATCAATTCGACCACCTTCTCTCAAAGACTAAATAATGTCACAGAGCCAACATGTAGCTTTTCTTCCCAAAAGAATGGAGAACAAGAGGTGCCTTCATCTTTCAGTGATAGTACATTTGAAAAAATCCATAGATCGTTTCACACTTAGATCAAAAGTTTTGACTTCAATAGCCAAATGATGAAAGCTCATCACTAATATACAACATCAAAAACTAGGAAAAACTAAAAATAGATGAATTACTACGACAAAAAACTCACAAGACTAATAATTAAGACACTGATAGTAGCAACATAAAACAAGAAAAGGAAAAAACTCCTTAAAATATTGGGAAAACTCTACCAGTGGGGTAGAGAGAAGGGAGAGCATTTTCTCTCACTCCAGATAAATATAGGTAATATACCATCAGCAGAAAAGAGTTTTTCCACTTAGTTTTAGGTTGGAGGTTCTCATTATTTTTTTAGGATCTTGCTAATTGTACAATGATATCGGGCATTTTTATATACTTTTTAGTCCCTATCTTAGTAGTATTGCTATTTCAATGTTGCCAACTCTCCTATTTTATTATATTTTGAATTTATTGGGTGTAAATTAATTATAGAAGTAATATGATTCAAATTCATAATTTTGTCCCAATTAATTCATGTGCTTAATTTCAGATCTAATTATTGGAGAGAAAAATGCTGACATGGACGTTTTGCTTACTTGAAGGCTACCTGGACATGCTGACTGGGCATTGACTGGTTGACTAAGGCTGACTGGATTTCTGGTCCCCACTGTTCTACACTTTACAGCAAAGGGGAGTGTGGTTTCTGCTTTGACAGCATGGGCCTTCTGCAGTAATCAATGGCAAACAAAAATAGCAAAGGAGTGGAGTAACTTGTCTGCTACTGTTGCCACTTTTCTGCTGTTGTCTTGCTGCCCACATCATGGAAGAAGCACCAAGGAGACATCCAAGGAGGCATCTAGGGTAGAATATTCTAAGGCATTGAGGGCATCAGTTTCAAAAATCAAATGACACTTTTATTTTCAGCAACTTAGGAATTTCGTAGCTCTCTTTCCCTCTCTGTTTTCTCTTCTGTCATTTGTTGTTTTGCTCTCATGGAGGGCTAAGTCTTCATTGTAATCAGTCACTGGACCACTGGGATGTTGTAGCTTGAACTAAGAATGCAAGCTAAGTGTTTTATTCTCCATTTTCATCTCATTTCGTTTCTGTTTTGCTGTTATGTTTATGTTGCTGTCAGATTCTGATTAGAGATTGAGAAGTAACATAAACTGACTTATATATATATGATATAACCTTGCTTGACTAATTAGGAAAGTGGGGGAGACGAAATGACTAGTTAGATGATATATTTAACTTGGTTTGGTTGAGATTTTCCACTGAATGCATCTGGTTATAGTAGAGAGATGTTATTGACTGTAATTAGTAGCATTAAATTCTAGATGTTATTCTAGAACCATTTTCATAAAGAACCAAACAATGGAATGAGAACAAAACTGAATCAATGAGTTAGGTAATGATAGTTGCACTCCCATGAATCCTAGTGGCTGATTACATAGTTTCTTTACTGTCAACATCTTCCAAATTTCGCTGCTGCTGCTGTTGTAGTTATTTGGTTACTGTTCTGTTCTGTTTTTATTAGTGCTGCCAACAAACCCCCCTGTTTATGTACTTTTCATTAGTGTTTGGGTGTTTAGAATGATTAATTAGTGTTTAGAAGTGAGGCTCATTGAGTGAATACGACTTGGGGATCACTATACTGTAAATTGCCACGAATTCAATTCTGGGCAATTCGGCATCGTAGTGGCGTGAACTAGAATTTTGGCACCGTTTCCGGGGAGCCAATTCATTTCTAAGTGTTAATTAGTTGTTCTATTGTGTTCTTGTTTGATTTTAAGTGGCTTGGTATTGTTGGAAGTGATTACAAATTCTTCAAGTCAATTTTTCAAGTTTCCTAGTTATATTTCAGCCACTATTCATTAGCAAAAAAAACTAAATCGGATTGACTTGAAAAATTGGTAGTCCACTAAACACTATCATTTCGAGCATAACTCCTCAGGATAAGTCGTGAGGAGCACCACCCTATCTCGGCCAAATTCCAACGTTTAGACCACTTTTTCCATTTTATAATGATTTTAACCATTTTTCCAATTAATTGTGATTTTTGGTTTGATTTTTGTAGATCTTATTTTTGAGTTCTGTTTGTTGATTTTGTGCCTCTAATTGGTGAATGATTTTTCCAAGAAAAATCAGATTTTTCTGAGATACTTCATTTTTGGTCATTTTCCTTGGTTGGAGCCTTGTGTGCTTATTTTGCTGTTTTTGTTCTTTTTGTTGTTTTCTTGTGATTTTTTTGCCTTTCCTAGTGTATGAGAAGGTCTCATAACATGGACTTACCACCTTTTGATCCGGAAATAGATAGGACCTTCCATAGGCTAGTGAGAATTAATAGCATAAAGACTAGTATAGTTTCTGAAATTCTTGCTGAAATTGTTGAGTTTGCTGTCAATAGTGTAGAAGTTGAATCAGATTCCGAATATGATATTATGTTGGGGTCTACTGATTCTGAGTCAACTGGGATAGATAACCAAAATGCACATAAAGTGTTGATTGCACCTTATGTGCATTATCAACCATTGTGCATAAATTATCCCGAGTTAGATGCTAATTTTGAACTAAAATATGGTCTAATCCATTTGTTGCCCAAGTTTTATGGCCTTGCAAGAGAAGATCCACACAAACACTTAAAGGAGTTCCATGTTGTCTGCTCTACCATGAGACCACATAGAGTTGGAGAAGAACATATCAAATTAATAGCATTTCCTTTCTCTCTGGATGGGGTAGCCAAGGATTGGCTTTACTATCTACCCATTGCCTTGATAACAAGATGGGATGAGCTGAAGAAGTTGTTCTTAGAAAAATTCTTTCCAACCTCCAGAACAGCAGCGATCAGGAAGGATATCAGTGGGATTAGACAGTTGAATGGTGAGTCTCTGCATGATATTGGGAGAGGTTTAAGAAGCTTTGCTCATGCTGTCCAAACCACCAGATTTCAGAGCAGCTTCTCATCCAATATTTCTATGAAGGATTACTACCTATGGATAGATACATAGTTGATGCAGCTGCTGGTGGGGCATTGGTGGATAAGACTCTTGCTGCAGCAAACGAATTATTGGCCAAGATGGCCCAAAATGCTCAGCAATTTGGCACCAGATTGAGTGATCCAATAGTTACTGTCAATGAAGTAAGGACACCTCCTATGGAGCAACAAAGGATAGAAAATAAATTGGAAGAGTTAGCTTCAATGGTGAGGCAATTGGCATTAAATCAGAGAACACAACAACAAGCCCTTCCTCCTTCAGTATGTGGTATTTGTTCCCTGAATACCCACCATACTGATCAGTGCCCTCAGCTGCAAGAGACCCCAACTGAGTCATGTACTGGTATATTCCCTAGTAGACCCATGCAGCTACAACAATAGAGATATGACCCATATTCCTCCACCTACAACCCTGGGTGGCGTGATCATCCAGCTTTCAAGTATGGGAATACCTCCAACCCCCCATACCAGTCACCCCATACAAGATACAATCAACCTGAACCTAGCCAAACACCTCCTCCAGTACCCAAGAAACCTGAGCCTAGTCTTGAGGATCTAATGAAGCAACTGACTGCCAATACTCTTCAGTTCCAGTAGAGAACAAAAACCAATATGCAGAATTTGGAGACTAAGATTGGTCAGTTAGCCACAACAGTCAATGAGCTGAAAAGTCAAGGTTCAGGGAGTTTGCCATCCCAACCAGTGATCAACCCAAGAGGCAATGTGAGTGTCATCATCTTGAGGAGTGGTAAGCAATTAGATAGTCCAGCTTCTGAATCTGAACCATAAAAATCAAATGTCCAGCAAAGTGTTCCTTCATCCTCAACCAGTGAGCAAAATAAAAAGGATGAAGAAGTGGTTCAAAAAATTCCTCTTCCTTTCTCCAATAGGCAGACTCAATCAAGGAAAGCTTCTGAATCTGACATGGATAAAGAGATCATAGAGACCTTCAGAAAAATAGAGGTTAATATCCCACTTTTAGAAGCCATTAAGCAAATCCCCAAGTATGCCAAGTTCCTCAAAGAGTTGTGTACTCATAAGAGGCGCTTAAGGGGTAATGAGAGAGTCAATTTGGGGAGAAATGTGTCTGCACTCATCCAACCACCAATGCCACCCAAGTACAAAGACCCTGGAACTTTCACAATACCATGCACAATAGGCAACATGGAGTTCTCCAATGCTATGCTGGATTTGGGAGCCTCAATTAATGTTATACCCAAATTAGTATACTCAAGCCTTAAGATTGGTGTTCTTTCACCAACTGGAGTGATTGTCCAACTTGCCAATAGGAGCACAGCACATCCAGCAGGAGTTTTAGAAGATGTCCTGGTAAGAGCTAAAGATCTCATTTTTCCTGCTGATTTTTATGTGCTTGATATGGAAAATGATAATACTCCTGGCCATGCACCATTAATACTTGGTAGACCTTTTTTGAAAACTGCAAAAACCATTATTAATGTGCATGAAGGGACTTTGTCAATGGAGTTTGCTGGCAACAAAATTGATTTTAACATTTTAGATGCCATGAAACATCCTATGGAAAATCATTCCAATGTGCATGTGGTTAACTTTTTGGATTACTTAGTTGATGAGACATGTGATGATTTCCAAACTGAATTAATTTCTGATTTTCCTGAATTTTTTGATTTGGTAGATGCCTTTGAATGCAATTGTGCTAGTTCTGAATTCTGTCATGCTTGCATTGAAATTGAAAATTCTCTAATTACTGACAATTCTGAATTGCATTCTAATTTACATAATGGTTTGGATTCTAATGTGCATTCTGATTCTGCAATTTTCTCTATCTTAGACTTAGATTCTGTTTCTATTTTAGGTAGTTGTAGGTGTAGTGATTTAAACTGTAATGTTGTACATTCTTCATCTCTTTCCTCTTGTCCTGCTAACCCTTCCTCCTCTTTAGCCAAGGATTCTGTCTTTGAGCAATCTGAATTTGTAGGTGCCTCCTTGGATATGACTCCACAAAAACTGATTCTATCCTCTATCCAACCACCTGCATTGGAGTTGAATGCTTTACCAGAAAACCTCAAGTATGCCTTCCTAGAAGTAGGAGACCAGCTTCCAGTGATTGTAGCCAACAATCTAGAGCCTGATCAAGAACAAAAATTGATAAGTTTGCTGAAAAAGAACAAGAAGGCAATTGGGTGGACTCTAGCAGACATTCCTGGGATTAGTCCTTCTGTATGCATGCATCGTATTCTTCTTGAAGAAGAGACTAAACCAGTCAGGCAACCCCAAAGATGACTTAACCCCATGATTCTTGATATGGTCAAGAAGGAGGTAAGTAAGCTCCTCCAAGCTGGCATTATTTATCCTATCTCTGATAGTAAGTGGGTGAGTCCGGTACAAGTAGTGCCAAAGAAAACCGGGGTAACTGTTATAGAAAATGAAAATAATAAGCTAGTACCCACTAGAGTGCAAAATAGTTGGCGTGTTTGCATTGATTACAGGAAGCTGAACCAAGCAACTAGAAAAGATCATTTTCTTCTTCCTTTTATTGATCAAATGCTTGAAAGACTTGCTGGAAAGTCTCACTACTGTTTTCTTGATGGTTTTTCTGGATATTTTCAAATTCACATTGTACCCGAAGATCAAGAGAAGACTACCTTCACCTGTCCCTTTGGTACTTTTGCATATAAATGCATGCCTTTTGGTCTATACAATGCACCTGTCACTTTTCAGAGATGCATGATAAGTATATTTTCTGACTTGTTAGAAGATTGCATGGAAGTGTTCATGGATGATTTTTCTGTTTATGGAGACTCATTTGATGCATTCTTGAAAAATTTGGAGAGAGTACTTGATAGATGCATAGAAAAGAATTTGGTTTTGAATTATGAGAAATGCCATTTCATGGTAGAGCAAGGGATAGTCCTAGGCCATATAATGTCATCACATGGCATAGAAGTAGATAATGCTAAAGTTGATGTTATATCCTCTTTGCCTTACCCCGCTTCTGTGCGGAAAGTTCGCTCTTTTCTTGGCCATGTAGGATTTTATAGAAGATTCATCAAGGACTTCAGTAAGATCGCTCTACCCCTATCTAAACTCCTCCAAAAAGAAACTGATTTCATTTTTAATGATGCTTGCAGGTCATCTTTTGATGAGTTGAAGAAGCAACTTACCTCCCCTCCTATCATCTAACCTCCACGGTGGGAGCTCCCCTTTGAGCTCATGTGTGATGCCTCAAATTTTGCTGTGGGAGCAGTACTTTAACAAAGAGCAGAGAGAAAGTTGCATGTCATAGCCTATGCATCCCACACCCTTGATTCAGCTCAATCAAATTACATAACCACGGAGAAAGAGTTTTTAGCAATTGTTTTTACTTTAGAAAAATTTAGATCATACTTGTTTGCCTCCAAAGTAATTGTGTTTTCTGACCATGCAGCACTGAAATATTTGTTGAAGAAACCGGATGCAAAGCCAAGATTGCTTAGATGGATGCTATTCCTCCAAGAATTTGATGTGGAAATCAAGGATAAGAGTGGAGCAGAGAATGTAGTAGCCGATCATTTAAGTAGGCTTTTGGAGCCTCCTTTGGAGCATCTTCCTATTAGAGATCACTTCCCAGATGAGTGTTTTTCCATTTTGCATGGTATTAGGGAGCCTTGGTATGCTGATTTAGTGAATTATCTTGTTGCATTTGAATTGCCTACATACCAAAATAAACATCAGTTGAACAAATTAAGAAGCGAGGCTAGGTACTATGTGTGGGATGACCCTTATTTATGGTAGATTTATAGTGACCAAATTGTTAGGAGATGTGTTCCAAATCATGAATTTGCATCTGTGCTGAATTTTTGTCATATTCTTGCATGTGGTGGACATTTTGGTCCCCAAAGAACAGCTAGAAAAGTGTTAGATTCTGGTTTATATTAGCCTACTTTGTTTAGGGATGCCTATGATTTTTGCAAGAACTGTTCTAGGTGTCAAAGAACTGGAAATGTGTCTAGAAGAAATGAAATGCCTCAACAACCTCTCCTCTTTTGTGATATCTTTGATGTTTGGGGTATAGATTTCATGGGTCCTTTTCCTGTTTCTTTTGGCTTTATGTATATCTTGGTTGCTGTGGATTATGTGTCAAAGTGGGTGGAGGCAAAAGCCACTCGAACTGATGATTCTATTATTGTTGTAGACTTTCTTCGTTCACATATTTTCTGCAGATTCGGTATCCCCAAGGCCATAATCAGTGATCAAGGATCACACTTTTGCAATAGAAATATGCAAGGGCTATTAAAGAAATATAGAGTGGTGCACAAAACCTCTACACCTTACCACCCCCAAACCAATGGGCAAGCAGAAGTCTCCAACCGAGAGATAAAGCAAATATTAGAGAAAATTGTGCAACCCAACATAAAAGATTGAAGTAAGAGGCTTGATGATGCGCTTTGGGCTTATAGAACTGCTTTCAAGACTCTCATCGGCATGTCTCCATACCGTTTGGTATTTGGTAAAGCATGTCACTTGCTGGTGGAGATTGCACACAAGGCATATTGGGCGGTTAAGCAATGCAATATAGACATGACCCTAGCCGGTAAGGAAAGGAAGTTACAAATTCAGGAATTAGAAGAACTAAGGCTAGCGGCTTATGAGAATGCGCGCATCTATAAAGAGAGGACAAAAGCTGTACATGATCAGAAAATTGAGAAAAAAGAATTCTAAGTGGGAGACAAAGTCCTTCTCTATAATTCTCGCCTCAAGCTAATGCCCGGTAAGGATGGGTTGGCCCTTTTGTTATTACTAATGTCTTTCCTTTTGGTGCAGTAGAAATTCAAAATGAGGCCACCAACAAGCAATTCATGGTAAATGGGCAAAGGTTGAAGAAGTTCTACGAGGGCTTCAAAGAAGAAACTGTAGAGGAAATCCAACTCTACAATGTTCCGGCTCCATAATAAGGCTGTACTCTTTCCCTCCTTTTTAATTTATGTCCTCTTCATTTTATTTGATGTTTGGTAATAATTTGCATTGAGGACAATGCAATGTTTAAGTGTGGGGGGAGAGAATTTAATTGGAGCTGATTTTCAAAAAAAAAAAATTTCCTGCTGTCTCCTCTATTTTCTCTGTTTCTGTCCAGAATTTTTGAGCTATCTTGCATGAATTTTCTGTACTGATTGGCTACGAATTTTGCTAGTTTCTTTACATTTTTTTAAAGCTTTATATGTCTTCTAGCTGTAGAATTTTATTTGGTGTCTTTCGCATTTGTTTTGGTGTAGTTTTGTGTCAGTAAAGTTGAGTCATCAGAATTTCTGCAGTGCAGAATTTTGCTACTCTGTTCTGTCCGAATTTGATACTCTATTTTTGAAAAATTGATGAAGTTTTTGTGTGAAAGCATGCATGGTGAAATAGCTTAAGTTGTGAATTGACTTAGCATGAAAAGAATTCAGTTTTCTTTTTCTAAGGAACTCAAGTAAAATGGCAATGACGTTGTTTTTAATGAATTTTTAGTAATAGTCTTTAAACCGTGACAACCTGAGCCTTCACTGCAAAATAATATTCTTTCTTGTCGTGTGTATTCCCTATCATGATTTTTACTCTAGAATTTGTCTTGAATCTTTGTTAAGGCTACATTACATGTACATGCTTGGAAATAATTTAGGCATTTGTTTCTTGTAACCATTCTAGCCAAATAGCCATCCTATGTGTTGTTTCCATTGTGTGCCACTTTGTACCTTACTTCCACCTTTCTTTCTTGTGTTTTCTAGCTCTCTCCCACTTTAAAACAATTCATTTCTTTTCCCCAAACTTAAGATTTGAAGAGCTTTAGAAACCTCTTTCTTTTGAAAATAGATTGAATTGAGCATGTACAAAAAGAAGGATTTGTGGACTGTTTTGAATTTCAGTCTTGCTACTCAAAAAAAAAAATTGGAAACTCTTCATTAAAAAAAATATATATATACCATATAGAGATCAAAAAAAAAAACAAAAGAGCAAGAAGGAAAAAAAGAAAAGTGGCATTGTTGAGCCCAAATTTCAAAGTTCAATCTCTTGTAACCTTATTGATTGATGCTCTTGATTTCTTTAAGTTCTTGTTAAACTTTGTTTTGCGTATTTCTTTCTACCTCCCAATCATTCCTTCACCCAACCTTATACCCTTCCAAAGTCCTAATAATTCAAGCATGTATATGATTCAAGTAGTGGAGATTTAGATTCTTGACAAGCTTATGGTAGTGAATTCTGTGATAAGTTGAATTTTGAGTGATTTACCCTAGACACTTGAGAGAATAGAGAGTAAACACATTCCTGGTGAGGAGGCTGATTACTTGAATTCATTCGTATCAAATTAAATTGCCACGACGCTTGGAATCTTAGAAATTTAAGATTAATTTTCTTCAAGTGCTAAATCTTTTCAAAATTTTAATTATCCCATTCTAGCATGCTTTCCACGCTTTTCCTTTGGTGTCTTTTGGTGTTCTGAATATTATTTTGCCCAGGAGTGCAAAAAGGCTAAGTGTGGGGGATTTGATATCGGGCATTTTTATATACTTTTTAGTCCCTATCTTAGTCGTATTGCTATTTCAATGTTGTCAACTCTCCTATTTTATTATATTTTGAATTTATTGGGTGTAAATTAATTATAGAAGTAATATTATTCAAATTCATAATTTTGTCCCAATTAATTTATGTACTTAATTTCAGATCTAATTATTAGAGAGAAAAATGCTGACATGGACGTTTTGCTTACTTGGAGGCTACCTGGACATGCTGACTGGGCATTGACTGGTTGACTAAGGCTGACTGGATTTCTGGTCCCCACTGTTCTACACTTTACAGCAAAGGGGAGTGTGGTTTCTGCTTTGACAGCATGGGCCTTCTACAGCAATCAATGGCAGACAGAAATAGCAAAGGAGTGGAGTAACTTGTCTACTGCTGTTGCCACTTTTCTGTTGTTGTCTTGCTGCCCACATCATGGAAGAAGCACCAAGGAGGCATCCAAGGAGGCATCTAGGGTAGAATATTCTAAGGCATTGAGGGCATCAGTTTTAAAAATCAGAGGACACTTTTATTTTCAGCAACTTAGGAATTTCGTAGCTCTCTTTCCCTCTCTGTTTTCTCTTCTGTCATTTGCTGTTTTGCTCTCATGGAGGGCTAATTCTTCATTGTAATCAGTCACTAGACCACTGGGATGTTGTAGCTTGAACTAAGAATGCAAGCTAAGTGTTTTATTCTCCATTTTCATCTCATTTCGTTTCTGTTTTACTGTTATGTTTATGTTGCTGTCAGATTCTGATTAGAGCTTGAGAAGTAACATAAACTGACTTATATATATATATAAGATATAACCTTGCTTGACTGATTAGGAAAGTGAGGGAGGCGAAATGGCTGGTTAGATGATATATTTAACTTGGTTTGGTTGAGATTTTCCACTGAATGCATCTGGTTATAGTAGAGAGATGTTCTTGACTGTAATTAGTAGCATTAAATTCTAGATGTTATTCTAGAACCATTTTCATAAAGAAGCAAACAATGGAATGAGAACAAAACTGAATCAATGAGTTAGGTAATGATAGTTGAACTCTCATGAATCCTAGTGGCTGATTACATAGTCTCTTTACTGTCAACATCTTGCAAATTTCACTGCTGCTGCTGTTGTAGTTATTTGGTTGTTGTTCTGTTCTGTTTTTATTAGTGTTGCCAAAAAATCCCCCCCTCCCCCGGTTTATGTACTTTTCATTAGTGTTTGGGTGTTTAGAACGATTAATTAGTGTTTAGAAGTGAGGCTCCTTGAGTGAATACGACTTGGGGATCACTCTACTGCAAATTGCCACGAATTCAATCTGGGCGATTCGGCATCATAGTGGCGTGAACCATACAATTCAAACCTCTCACTTTCATGTTTAAGTTTATTGTATCTTAGCCATTACTTACATAGGACTTCTATGTAATGATTGAAGAACTAAACTATATAAGGTTAAGGGCTTACCCCTTAGGGTATACTTTGGATGCGTCTAGTTAGCTATGTACCAAATGGTGTTGTAATGATAATGTTCATTTGCTTTTTGAACTGATGCAAAAAAACATACACACATCGAACATTGATTAAAGGGTAATATTTATAAGCTACTTACCAATAGAGTATTGAATCTATATATGACTTGATATCTCAATTAATGTTAATTAGTATAATTTATTTTATTTTAATAATTTATTAGTAGCTCTGCCTATGTTTCATAATCTGTCCCAAGCCCGAGTAAAGGAGGAGAGTTGTGTTAGGCCCTCAACAACCAATGTAAAACTCTGCTGAAACTCTCAAGAAAACAAGATTAAGATTGGTACGTGGAATATTGGAACCATGACAGGGAAATCCATGGAGGAAGTGGACACCATGAAGCAGAGAAAAATTAACATCGTGTGCCTTCAAGAGACTAAATGGGTTGGGAAAAGGCTAAGAAGTTTAACTATTTAGGATTTAAGTTTTGGTACCTAGGGAAATAAGGACAAAGAATGAGGTAGGTATTATGGTTGACAAGGAAAGGACACCGAATGTGGTGGAGGTAAAAAGGATTGGAGACAGGATCCTATCCTTAAGAATAATTATTGTAAGGGATACTATCCATATCATAAGTATTTATGTAACCCCAAGTAGCGATAGATACACATCTTAAGTAAAAGTTTTAGGAAGATTTGGAGGAGTTAATCAGAGGCATACCTCTAAAACAGAAGATTTTCATCGGGGAAACTTTAATGGCCACTCAAGGAAAGAGGCAAGATAGTATGTGAAGGCTCATGGTGGTTCTAGTTTTGGGGAGCTTAATGAGAAAGGACAGTCTATACTTGATTTTTCAATGGCTTATAATTTCAAAATTGTCAACACTTGCTTTAAGAAGCACGATGAGCATTTAATCACATATAAGAGTGGAGTTTCAAGGTCATAGATTGACTTCTTTTTGGTAAGGAATCCAGGTAGAAAAATCTGTAAAAATTGTAAAGTGATCCATGGGGAACCCTTGGTAACTCAACATATGGTTTTGGTCCTTGACATGCTTATTAAGAGTCAAAAACTAAAGTATCGGCAAGCGATGAACCTAGGATCAAGTGGTGACAACTAAAAGGGAAGAAACAACAGACTTTCAAGAAGAAACTATTAAAGGAAGGAGCCTGGGAGTCACAAGAAAGTGTTAATATCATGTGGGATGAAATGGCCAAGAAAGTTAGGAAGTTGCCAAAGCACTCTTAGGAGAATCAAAAGGTTTTGGACAAAGAGATAAAGAATCTCGGTGATAAAACGAGAGCATTTAAGAGAAGGTCAAATATTAAAAAAAGAATTCTTTAAAGCAATACATTTGTGCAATAACACGAAAAATTGGGAAAGGTATCGAAAAGCTAAGAAGGAGACTAAAAAAGCAGTAAGTGAAGCTCTGATATCGGGCATTTTTATATACTTTTTAGTCCCTATCTTAGTCCTATGGCTATTTCAATGTTGCCAATTCTCTAATTTTATTATGTTTTGGAATTTATTGGGTATAAACTATTTATGGATTGAATGTGTTTCAATTTTATATTTTTAGAACTTGAATTGTAAAATGCTCAATTTAATTCCTACAAATTTTAATTTTGGAGAGAAAAGTGCTGACATGGACAAAGATGCTAATTTGGATGCTAATGTGGCACTTTTTGGGTGATACAGATGCTAACTAGGATATGCTGGATGTGGGGCCCACTTGAACTCTTATTCAATGCCATGTAGTCAGAATTTTTGGGCAGAAATATTAATTTTCGTAGGTCAGAAAAGCATGGCTGAAATATTAATTTTGCCATGATATTCTGTTGCTGTTCTGCTACTGTTTGTTACTTTCTGCTGCAAAAATATTAATTCTGCTGCTGCCATACCTATCTGTAAAATTCTGGTTCACGCCACTACGATGTCAAATCGCCCAGAATTGAATTATGGCAATTTCCAGTATAGTGATTCCCAAGTCGTATTCACTCAAGGAGCCTCACTTCTTAATACTAATTAATCGTTCTAAACATCCAAACACTAATGAAAAGTACATAAACGTGGGGGGGTTTGTGGCAGTATTAATAAAACAAACAAAACAGCAACTAAATACTACAACAGCAGCAAAATATGCAGCAACAGCAGTAACAACAACAGCAGCAGAAATTGCAAGATATTGACAGTAAAGAGACTATGTAATCAGCCACTAGGATTCATGGGAGTGTAACTATCATTACTTAACTCATTAATTCAATTTTATTCTCATTCCATTGTTTGGTTCTTTATGAAAATGGTTCTAGAATAACATCTAGAATTTAATGCTACTAATTACAGTCAAGAACATCTCTCTACTATAATTAGATGCATTCAGTGGAAAATCTCAACCAAACCAAGTTAAATATATCATCTAACTAGTCATTTCGCCTTCCTCACTTTCCTAATCAGTCAAGAAAGGTTATGTCTTATATATAAGTCATGTTTATGTTACATTCTCAAGCTCTAATCAGAATTTGACAGCAAAATAAACATGACAGCAAAACAGAAATGAAATGAGATGAAAATGGAGAATAAAACACTTAGCTTGCATCCTTAGTTCAAGCTACAACATCCCAGTGGTCCAGTGACTAATTACAATGAAAACTTAGCCCTCCATGAGAGCAAAACAGCAAACAACAGAAGCAAAAATAGAGAGGAAGAGAGAGCTGCGAATTTTCTAAGTCTGGTTACAAAATAAAAGTGTTCTCTTCTCTAAAAACTGATGCCCCCTTCAATGCCTTAGAATATTCTACCCTAGATGCTTTCTTGGATGCTTCTTCCATGATGTGGCAGCACTTTGACAGCAAAACAGCAGCATAATTAATGTTTCTGCAGCAGCAGATAGGTATGGCAGCAGCAGAATTAATATTTTTGTAGCAGAAAGTGACAAACAGCAGCAGAACAGCAGCAGAATATCATGGCAAAATTAATATTTCAGCCATAATATTCTGACCTACGAAATTTAATGTTTCTGCCCTCAAATTCTGACTACATGGCATTCAATAAGAGTTCAAGTGGGCCCCACATCCAGCATATCCTAGTCAGCATCTGCATCACCCAAAAAGTGCCACATTAACATCCAAATCATCATCTTTGTCCATGTCAACACTTTTCTCTCCAAAATTGAGATTTGTAGGAATTAGATTGAGCATTTTGCAATTCAAGTTCTGAAAATATAAAATTAAAGCACATTTAATCCATAAATAGTTTATACCCAATAAATTCCAAAACATAATAAAATTAGAGAATTGACAAAATTAAAGAGGCAAAAAGGACTAAAATAGGGACTAAAAAGTATATAAAAATGCCCGATATCACTGCTGCAGAAACATTAATTATGCTGCTGTTTTGCTGTCAAAGTGCTGCCACATCATGGAAGAAGCATCCAAGGAAGCATCTAGGGTAGAATATTCTAAGGCATTGAAAGGGCATCAGTTTTGGAGAAGAGAACACTTTTATTTTTGTAACCATAACTTAGAAAAATTCGTAGCTCTCTCTTCCTCTCTGTTTTTGCTTCTGTTGGTTGCTGTTTTGCTCCCATGGAGGGCTAAGTTTTCATTGTAATTAGTCACTAGACCACTGGGATGTTGTAACTTGAACTAAGAATGCAAGCTAAGTGTTTTGTTCTCCATTTTCATCTCATTTCGTTTCTGTTTTGCTGTCATGTTTATTTTGCTGTCAAATTCTAATTAGAGCTTGAGAATGTAACATAAAATGATTTATATATAAGATATAACCTTGCTTGACTGATGAGGAAAGTGAGGGAGGCGAAATGACTAGTTAGATGATATATTTAACTTGGTTTGGTTGAGATTTACCATTGAATGCATCTAGTTATAGTAGAGAGATGTTCTTGACTGTAATTAGTAGCATTAAATTCTAGATGTTATTCTAGAACCATTTTCATAAAGAACCAAACAATGGAATGAGAACAAAACTGAATCAATGAGTTAGGTAATGATAGTTACACTTCCATGAATCCTAGTGGCTGATTACATAATCTCTTTACTGTCAATACCTTGAAAATTCTTCTGCTGTTGCTGCTGCTGCTACTGCTGCTGTTGCTGCTGTTGTAGTTATTTGCTGTTCTGTTTTGTTTGTTTTGTTAGTACTGCCACAAAACCCGCCCACGTTTATGTACTCTTAATTAGTGTTTAGGTGTTTAGAACGATTAATTAGTATCAAGAAGTGAGGCTCCTTGAGTGAATACGACCTGGGGATCACTATACTGCAAATTGCTACAAATTCAATTCTGGGCGATTTGGCATCGTAGTGGCGTGAACCAGAAATTTGACGCCGTTGCCGGGGAGCCAATTCATTTCTAAGTGTTAATTAGTTGTTCTATTGTGTTCTTGTTTGATTTTAAGTGGCTTGGTATTGTTTGAAGTGATTACAAATTCTTCAAGTCAATTTTTCAAGTTTCCTAGTTATATTTCAGTCACTATTCATCAGCTTAAAAATCTAAATCGGATTGACTTGAAAATTTGGTATTCCACTAAACACGACCGTTTCGGGCATAACTCCTCACAACTTTGTCGTGAGGAGCACCGCCCTATCTCGGCCAAATTCCAACGTTTAGACCACTTTTTCCATTTTACAATGATTTTAGCCATTTTTCCAATTAATTGTGATTTTTGGTTTGATTTTTGTAGATCTTATTTTTGAGTTCTATTTATTGATTTTGTGCCTCCAATTGGTGAAGGATTTTTCCAAGAAAAATCAGATTTTTCTGAGATACTTCATTTTTTGGTCATTTTCCTTGGTTGGAGCCTTTTGTGCTTATTTTGCTCTTTTTTGTTCTTTTTGTTGTTTTCTCGTGAATTTGTGCCCTTTCTAGTATATGAGAAGGTCTGGTCACGTGGACTTACCACCTTTTGATCCATAAATAGATAGGACCTTCCATAGGCTAGTGAGAAGTAATAGCATTAGGACTAGTATAGTTTCTGAAATTCTTGCTGAAATTGTTGAGTTTGCTGTCAATAGTGTAGAAGTTGAATCAGATTCTGAATCTGATATTGTGTTGGAGTCTATAGATTATGAGTCAGCTGGGATAACTGGGATGGATAATCAAAATGCACAAGTGCCTCAAAATAGGCAAGAACAATCAACTAAAGAGTTGATTGCACCTGATGTGCATTATCAACCATTGTGCATAAATTATCCTGAGTTGGATGCTAACTTTGAACTAAAATCTGGTCTAATCCATTTGCTGCCTAAGTTTCATGGTCTTGCAGGAGAAGATCCGCACAAGCACTTAAAGGAGTTCCATGTTGTCTGCTCTACCATGAGACCACATGGAGTTGGAGAAGAACAGATCAAATTAATAGCATTTCCTTTCTCTCTGGATAGGGCAGCCAAGGATTGGCTTTACTATCTACCCACTGCCTTGATAACAAGATGGGATGAGCTGAAGAAGTTGTTCTTAGAAAAATTCTTTCCAGCCTCCAGAACAGCAGCAATCAGGAAGGATATCAGTGGGATTAGACAGTTGAATGGTGAGTCTCTGCATGAATATTAGGAGAGGTTTAAGAAGCTTTGCTCATGCTATCCAAACCACCAGATTTCAGAGCAGCTTCTCATCAAGTATTTCTATGAGGGATTACTGCCTATGGACAGATATATAGTTGATGCAGCTGTTGGTGGGGCATTGGTGGATAAGACTCCTACTGTGGCAAATGAATTGTTGGCCAAGATGGCCCAAAATGCTCAGCAATTTGGCACCAGATTGAGTGATCCAACAGTTACTGTCAATGAAGTAAGGACACCTCCCATGGAGCAACAAAGGATAGAAAATAAATTGGAAGAGTTAGCTTCAATGGTGAGGCAATTGGCATTAAATTAGAGAACACAACAACAAGCCCCTCCCCCTTCAGTCTGTGGTATTTGTTCCCTGAATACCCACCATACTGATCAATGCCCTCAGCTGCAAGAGACTCCAACTGAGTCATGTGCTAGTATATTCCCTGGTAGACCCATGCAGCCACAACAACAGAGATATGACCCATATTCCTCCACCTACAAGTATGGGAATACATCCAACCCCCCTTACCAGCCACCCCATGCAAGATACAACCAACCTGAAGCTAGCCATACGCCTCCTCCAGCACCCAAGAAACCTGAGCCTAGTCTTGAGGATCAAATGAAGCAACTGACTGCCAATACTCTTCAGTTCCAGCAAAGGACAGAAACAAATATGCAGAATTTGGAAACTAAGATTGGCCAGTTAGCCACAACAGTCAATAAGCTGAAAAGCCAAGGTTCATGGAGTTTTCCATCCCAACCAGTGATCAACCCAAGAGGCAATGTGAGTGCCATCATCTTGAGGAGTGGCAAACAAGTAGACAGTCCAGCTTCTGAATCTGAACCAGAAAAATCAAATGTCCAGCAAAGTGTTCCTTCATCTTCAACCAGTGAGCAAAATAAAAAGGATGAAGAAGTGGTTCAGAAAATTCCTCTTCCTTTCCCCAATAGGCAGACTCAATCAAGGAAAGCTTCTGAATCTGACATGGATAAAGAGATCATGGAGACCTTCAGGAAAATAGAGGTCAATATCCCACTTTTGGAAGCAATTAAGCAGATCCCCAAGTATGCCAAGTTCCTCAAAGAGTTATGCACTCATAAGAGGCGTTTAAGGGGTAATGAGAGAGTCAATTTGGGAAGAAATGTGTCTGCACTCATCCAACCACCCATGCCACCCAAGTGCAAAGATCCTGGAACTTTCACAATACTATGCACAATAGGCAACATGGAGTTCTCCAATGCTATGCTGGATTTGGGAGCCTCAATCAATGTTATGCCCAAATCAGTGTACTCGAGCCTCAAGATTGGTGTTCTTTCACCAACTGGAGTGATTGTCCAACTTGCCAATAGGAGCACAGCACATCCAGCAGGAGTTTTAGAAGATGTCCTGGTAAGAGTTAAAGATCTCATTTTTCCTGCTGATTTTTATGTGCTTGATATGGAAAATGATAATACTCCTGGCCATGCACCATTAATACTTGGTAGACCTTTTCTGAAAACTGCAAAAACTATCATTATTGTGCATGAAGGGACTTTGTCAATGGAGTTTGCTGGTAACAAAATTGATTTTAACATTTTGGATGCCATGAAACATCCTATAGAAAATCATTCCAATGTGCATGTAGTTAACTATTTGGATTACTTAGTTGATGAGGCATGTGATGATTTCCAAACTGAATTAATTTCTGATTTTCCTGAATTTTCTGATTTGGTAGATATCTTTGAATGCAATTGTGCTGGTTCTGAATTCTGTCATGCTTGCACTGAAATTGAAAACTCTCTAAATGCTGACAATTCTGAGTTGCATTCTGATTTGCATAGTGATTTGGATTCTGATGTGCATTCTAATTCTGTAAATTTCTCTAGCTTATACTTAGATTCTATTTCTATTTTAGGTAGTTGTAGGTGTAGTGATTTAAATTGTAATGTTGCACATTCTTCATCTCTTTCCTCTTGTGCTGCTAACCCTTCCTCCTCTTTAGCCAAGGATTCTGTCTTTGAGCAAACTGAATTTGTAGGTGCCTCCTTGGATGTGATTCCACAAAAACTAATTCCATCCTCCATCCAACCACCTACATTGGAGTTGAAGGCTTTACCAGAAAACCTCAAGTATGCCTTCTTGGAAGTAGGAGACAAACTTCCAATCATTGTGGCCAACAACTTGAACCCCAATCGAGAAGAAAAAATGATCAGTTTGCTGAAAAATATAAGAAGGCGATTGGGTGGACTCTAGCAGACATTCCTGGAATTAGTCCTTCAGTGTGCATGCACCGAATTCTCCTTGAAGAAGAGACGAAACCAGTAAGGCAACCCCAAAGAAGACTCAACCCCATGATTCTTGATGTGGTCAAGAAGGAGGAAAGTAAGCTCCTCCAAGCTGGTATTATTTATCCTATCTCTGATAGTAAGTGGGTGAGTCCGGTACAAGTAGTGCCAAAGAAAACCGGGGTAACTGTTATAGCAAATGAAAATAATGAGTTAGTGCCCACTAGAGTTCAAAACAGTTGGCGTGTTTGCATTGATTATAGGAAGTTGAACCAAGCAACTAGAAAAGATCATTTTCCTCTTCCTTTTATTGATCAAATACTTGAGAGACTTGCTGGCAAGTCTCATTACTGTTTTCTTGATGGTTTTTCTGGATATTTTCAAATTCACATTGCACTTGAAGATCAGGAGAAGACTACCTTCACCTGTCCTTTTGGTACTTTTACATATAGATGCATGCCTTTTGGTCTCTGTAATGCACCTGGCACTTTTCAAAGATGCATGTTAAGCATATTTTCTGATTTGTTAGAGGATTGCATGGAAGTGTTCATAGATGATTTTTCCGTTTATGGAGACTCATTTGATGCATATTTGAAAAATTTTGAGAGAGTACTTAAGAGATGCATAGAGAAAAATTTGGTCTTGAATTATGAAAAATGTCATTTCATGGTAGAGCAAGGAATAGTCCTAGGCCACATAGTGTCATCACGTGGCATAGAAGTAGATAAAGCCAAAGTTGATGTTATCTCTTCTTTGCCTTACCCCGCTTCTGTGCGGGAAGTTCGCTCTTTTCTTGACCATGCAGGATTTTATAGAAGATTCATCAAGGACTTCAGTAAGATCGCTCTACCCCTATCTAAACTCCTCCAAAAAGAAACTGATTTCATCTTTAACGATGCTTGCAGGTCAGCTTTTGATGAGTTGAAGAAGCAACTTACCTCCCCTCCTATCATCCAACCTCCACGGTGGGAGCTTCCCTTTGAGCTCATGTGTGATGCCTCAAATTTTGCTGTAGGAGCAGTACTTTCACAAAGAGTAGAGAGGAAGTTGCATATCATAGCCTATGCATCATGTACCCTTGATTCAGCTCAATCAAATTACACAACCACGGAGAAGGAGTTTTTAGCAATTATTTTTGCTTTAGAAAAATTTAGATCATATTTGCTTGCCTCCAAAGTAATTGTGTTTTCTGACCATGCAGCACTGAAATATTTGTTGAAGAAACCATATGCAAAGCCAAGATTGCTTAGATGGATGTTACTCCTCCAAGAATTTGATATGGAAATCAAGGATAAGAGTGGGTCAGAGAATGTAGTAGCAGATCACTTGAGTAGGCTTTCTGATATTCCATTGGAATATCTCCCTGTAAGAGACAATTTTCCATATGAGTGTTTCCTCCTTTGCATGGTATTAATGAGCCTTGGTATGCTGATTTGGTGAATTATCTTGTTGCATCTGAATTGCCTGCATACCAAAATAGGCATTAATTGAATAAATTAAGAAGCGAGGCTAGGTACTATGTGTGGGATGACCCTTATTTGTGGAAAATTTGTAGTGACCAAATTATTAGGAGATGTGTTCCAAATCATGAATTTGCATCTGTGCTGAATTTTTGTCATACTCTTGCATGTGGTGGACACTTTGGTCCCCAAAGAACAGCTAGAAAAGTGTTAGATTCTGGTTTACATTAGCCTACTTTGTTTAGGGATGCCTTTGATTTTTGCAAAAACTGTTCTAGGTGTCAAAGAACTGGAAATGTATCTAAAAGAAATGAAATGCCTCAACAACCTCTTCTTTTTTGTGATGTTTTTTATGTTTGGGGTATTGACTTTATGGGTCCTTTTCCTGTTTCTTTTGGCTTCATGTATATCTTAGTTGTTGTGGATTATGTGTCGAAGTGGGTGGAAGCTAAAGCCACCCGAACTGATGATTCTATTGTTGTTGTAGATTTCCTTCGTTCACATATTTTCTGCAGATTTGGTGTCCCCAAGGCCATAATCAGTGATCAAGGATCACACTTTTGCAATAGAAACATGCAAGGGCTATTGAAGAAATATGGGGTGGTGCACAAAACCTCTACACCTTACCACCCCCAAACCAATGGGCAAGCAGAAGTCTCCAACCGAGAGATAAAGCAAATATTAGAGAAAACTGTGCAACCCAACAGAAAAGATTGGAGTAAGAGGCTTGATGATGCGCTTTGGGTCTATAGAACCGCTTTCAAGACTCCCATCGGCATGTCTCCATACCGCTTGGTATTTGGTAAAGCATGTCACTTGCCGGTGGAGATTGCACATAAGGCATATTGGGCCGTTAAACAATGCAATATGGACATGACCCTAGCCGGTAAAGAAAGAAAGTTGCAACTTCAAGAACTGGAAGAACTAAGGCTAGGGGCTTATGAGAATGCACGCATCTATAAAGAAAGGACAAAAGCTTTACATGATCAGAAAATTGAGAAAAAAGAATTCCAAGTGGGAGATAAAGTCCTTCTCTATAATTCTCGCCTCAAGCTAATTCCCGATAAGCTTCGCTCTAGATGGGTTAGCCCTTTTGTTATTACTAATGTCTTTCCTTTTGGGGCAGTAGAAATTCAAAATGAGGCCACCAACAAGCAGTTCATGGTAAATGGGCAAAGGTTGAAGAAGTTCTACGAGGGCTTCAAAGAAGAAACTGTAGAGGAAATCCAACTCTACAATGTTCCGGCTCCATGATAAGGCCGTACTCTTTCCCTCCTTTTAATTTATGTCCTCCTCATTTTATTTGATGTTTGGTAATAATTTGCATCGAGGACAATGCAATGTTTAAGTGTGGGGGGAGAGAATTTAATTGGAGCTGATTTTCAAAAAAAAAAAAAATTTCCTGCTGTCTCCTCTGTTTTCTCTGTTTTTGTCCAGAACTTTTGAGCTGTCTTGCATGAATTTTCTGTACTGATTGGCTACGAATTTTGCTAGTTTCTTTACATGTTTTTAAAGCTTTATATGTCTTCTAGCTGTAGAATTTTATTTGGTGTCTTTCGCATTTGTTTTGGTGTATTTTTGTGTCAGTAAAGTTGAGTCGCCAGAATTTCTGCAGTGCAGAATTTTGCTACTCTGTTTTGCCCGAATTTGATGTTTTATTTTTGAAAAAAAATTGATGGAGTTTTGGTGTGGAATTATGCATGATGAAATAGTTAAAGTGTAGATTGACTTAGCATGAAGAGAATTTAGCCTTATTTCTCTAAGGAATTCAAGTTAAATAGCAATGATGCTGATTTTAATGAATTTGTAGTAATAGTCTTTTAGCTGTGAGGATTTGAGCCTAAATGAAAAATGCTATTCTTTCTTTGTGTGCTGCCCTATCATGGATTTTCACTCTAGAACTTGTCTTGAATCTTTGGTTAAGGCTACATATCTTGTTCATGCTTGGAAATGATTTAGGCATTTGTTTCTTGTTACCCACTTTTAGCCAGATAGCCTTCCATGTGTTGTTTCCATTGTATGCCATTTTGTGCCTTATCCATTTTCTTTCTTGCATTTTTTTTTCTTCCACCACTTTTTCTGCCTACAACAATATTTTTTTTTTCTTCCAACTTAAGATGTGAGGAGTATTTTAAATTCTTTTAAGGGATTGATATGCTGAAAAATCTTGTGAATTTTGGGGTGTTTTGAACTATATTTCTTCTACTTCCTCTCAAGCAAAAGAAAAAGATTGGCCAGTCAAGAAGAAAAAGAAAAAAAAAAGAGAAAGAAAGAAAGAATAAAAAAAATTTGAAAAAAAAAGAGAGAAAATGATGAAAAAGAGGAGCAGATAGAACATTGAGACCCAAATTTATTTATACTCAGTCTCTTATATTTCACTTGTAAATACTCTTCATTTTCTTGAGTTGTTACCATATTTTGTTTCATTGTTCAATCTTTCTCTTTTGTTTCCCACTATTTTTCCTACCCACGTTACAACCTTGTAAAGTCCTTTTGATTCAAGTATGTATTGGATTCAAGTAGTGGAGATTTAGATTCTTGACAAGCTTATGGTAGTGAACTCTGTGATAAGTTGAATTTCGAGTGATTTACCCTAGACACTTAAGAGAATAGAGAGTAAACACATTCCTAGTGAGGAGGCTAATTACTTGAATTCATTCGTATCAAATTAAATTGCCATGATGCTTGGAATCTTAGAAATTTAAGATTAATTTTCTTCGAGTGCTAAATCTTTTCAAAATTTTAATTATTCTATTCTAGCATGCTTTCCACACTTCTCCTTTGGTGTCTTTTGGTGTTCTGAATATTATTTTTCCTAGGAGTGCAAAAGGCCAAGTGTGGGGGATTTGATATCGGACATTTTTATATACTTTTTAGTCCCTATCTTAGTCCTATGGCTATTTCAATGTTGCCAATTCTCTAATTTTATTATGTTTTGAAATTTATTGGGTATAAACTATTTATGGATTGAATGTGTTTCAATTTTATATTTTTAGAACTTGAATTGTAAAATGCTCAATTTAATTCCTACAAATTTTAATTTTGGAGAGAAAAGTGCTGACATGGACAAAGATGCTGATTTGGATGCTAATGTAGCACTTTTTGGGTGATGCAGATGCTGACTAGGATATGCTGGATGTGGGGCCCACTTGAACTCTTATTCAATGCCATGTAGTCAGAATTTTTGGGCAGAAATATTAATTTTCGTAGGTCAGAAAAGCATGGCTGAAATATTAATTTTGCCATGATATTCTGCTGCTGTTTGTTACTTTCTGCTGCAGAAATATTAATTCTGCTGTTACCATACCTATCTGCTGCTGCAGAAACATTAATTATGCTGCTGTTTTGCTGTCAAAGTGCTGCCACATCATGGAAGAAGCATCCAAGGAAGCATCTAGGGTAGAATATTCTAAGGCATTGAAGGGGCATCAGTTTTGGAGAAGAGAACACTTTTATTTTTGTAACCAGAACTTAGAAAAGTTCGTAGCTCTCTCTTTCTCTCTGTTTTTGCTTCTGTTGGTTGCTGTTTTGCTCTCATGGAGAATGTAACATAAACTGATTTATATATAAGATATAACCTTGCTTGACTGATGAGGAAAGTGAGGGAGGCGAAATGACTAGTTAGATGATATATTTAACTTGGTTTGGTTGAGATTTACCATTGAATGCATCTAGTTATAGTAGAGAGATGTTCTTGACTGTAATTAGTAGCATTAAATTCTAGATGTTATTCTAGAACCATTTTCATAAAGAACCAAACAATGGAATGAGAACAAAACTGAATCAATGAGTTAGGTAATGATAGTTACACTTCCATGAATCCTAGTGGCTGATTACATAATCTCTTTACTGTCAATACCTTGAAAATTCTTCTGCTGTTGCTGCTGCTGCTGCTGTTGCTACTGTTGTAGTTATTTGCTGTTCTGTTTTGTTTGTTTTGTTAGTACTGCCACAAAACCCCCCCATGTTTATGTACTCTTAATTAGTGTTTAGGTGTTTAGAACGATTAATTAGTATCAAGAAGTGAGGCTCCTTGAGTGAATACGACCTGGGGATCACTATACTGCAAATTGCCACAAATTCAATTCTAGGCGATTTGGCATCGTAGTGGCGTGAACCAAGCTCGATCAAAAGTGTTTGAAGAGTTTTACAAGTACTTAGAAACAAAAAATGGGGAAAGAAAGATTTACAAAATTACGAAGAATAGAGAAAAGAATTTGACATATTTGGATCAAGTAAGATTTGTTAAGGACGAAGAAGGAAAAGTTTTGATTATAGATGGAGATATTAAAAACATATGAGAGGGTTAATTTCATGAGCTTTTTAATGAAGGAGGAGGGTCAACTAGTGATATAGATGATTTAACAACCCAAGAGGGCGAACAAAATTTGGCTTATTATTGTAGGATTACGGTTGGCGAAGTCAAGGAAGCTCTTAGAAGAATGGATAATGGTAAAGCCATTGGTCCTGATAGTATTCCTATCGAAGTGTGGAAGTGTTTAGGGGAGGAAGGTACTATCTAGCTAACTAAACTATTTAATGAGATTTTAAGGGCCAAGAAAATACTTGATGAATGGAGAAGAAGCACTTTAGTGCCAATTTACAAAAATAAATGGGATATCCAAAACTACACAAACTATCGAGGGATTAAGGTTATGAGTCACACTATGAAATTATGGGAAAGAATGATCGAACGTAGGTTAAGAATTGAAATGGGTATTTCTGAAAATCAATTTGGATTTATGCTAGGGCAGTCTACTATGGAAGTTATTTATCTACTAAGAGGGTTGATGGAAAAATATTGGAGTAAAAAAAAGACTTAGATATAGCTTTTATTGATTTAGAAAAAGCTTATGACCAAGTGCTAAGAGAATTGATGGGGAAAGCCATGGAAAAGAAAGGTGTCTGTGTTGCGTATATTTGAGCTATAAAAGTGATATCGGGTATTTTTATATACTTTTTAGTCCCTATCTTAGTCCTATGGCTATTCCAATGTTGCCAATTCTCTAATTTTATTATGTTTTGGAATTTATTGGGTATAAACTATTTATGGATTGAATGTGTTTCAATTTTATATTTTTAGAACTTGAATTGTAAAATGCTCAATTTAATTCCTACAAATTTTAATTTTAGAGAGAAAAATGCTGACATGGACAAAGATGATGATTTGGATGCTAATGTGGCACTTTTTGGATGATGCAGATGCTGACTAGGATATGCTGGATGTGGGGCCCACTTGAACTCTTATTGAATGCCATGTAGTCAGAATTTGAGGGCATGAATATTAAATTTCGTAGGTCAGAAAGCAAGGCTGAAATATCAATTCTTCCATGCTGTTCTGCTGCTGCCATACCTATGTTCTGCTGCTGTTTCCTACTTTCTGCTGCAGAAATATTAAATCTGCTGCTGCCATGCCTACTTTCTGCTGCAGAAACATTAATTATACTGATGTTTTGCTGTCAAAGTGCTGCTACATCATGGAGGAAGCATCTAGGGTAGAATATTCTAAGGCATTGAAGGGGCATCAGTTTTAGAAATAAGAATACATTCATTTTAGGCAACCAGACTTAGAAAATTCGCAGCTCTCTCTTCCCCTCTGTTTTTGCTTCTGTTATTGGCTGTTTTGCTCTTATGGAGGGCTAAGTTTTCATTGTAATTAGTCACTAGACCACTGGGATGTTGTAGCTTGAACTAAGAATGCAAGTTAAGTGTTTTGTTCTCCATTTTCATCTCATTTCGTTTCTGTTTTGCTGTCATGTTTATTTTGCTGTCAAATTCTGATTAGAGCTTGAGTTGTAACATAAACTGACTTATATATAAGACATAACCTTGCTTGACTGATTAGGAAAGTGAGGAAGGCGAAATGACTAGTTGAATGATATATTTAACTTGGTTTGGTTGAGATTTTCCACTGAATGCATCTAGTTATAGTAGAGAGATGTTCTTGACTGTAATTAGTAGCATTAAATTCTAGATGTTATTCTAGAAACATTTTCATAAAGAACCAAACAATGGAATGAGAACAAAACTGAATCAATGAGTTAGGTAATGATAGTTACACTCCCATGAATCCTAGTGGCTGATTACATAGTCTCTTTACTGTCAATTTCTTGCAATTTCTGCTGCTGCTGCTGTTACTGCTGTTGCTGCATATTTTGCTGCTGTTGTAGTGTTTAATTGCTGTTCTGTTTTATTTAGTTAGTTAGTATTGCTACAAAACCCCCCCCCCCACGTTTATGTACTCTTAATTGGTGTTTAGGTGTTTAGAACGATTAATTAGTATCAAGAAGTGAGGCTCCTTGAGTGAATACGACCTGGGGATCACTATATTGCAAATTGCCACAAATTCAATTCTGGGCGATTTGGCATCGTAGTGGCGTGAACCAGAATTTTGGCGCCGTTGCCGGGGAGCCAATTCATTTCGAAGTGTTAATTAGTTGTTCTATCGTGTTCTTGTTTGATTTTTTGTGGCTTGGTATTGTTGGAAGTGATTACAAATTTTTCAAGTCAACTTTTCAAGTTTCCTAGTATATTTCAGTCACTATTCATCAGCTTAAAAAACTAAATCGGATTGACTTGAAAAATTGGTAGTCCACTAAACACGACCCTTTCGGGCAAAACTCCTACGACTTTGTCGTGAGGAGCACCGCCCTATCTCGGCTAAATTCCAACGTTTAGACCACTTTTTCTATTTTACAATGATTTTAGCCATTCTTCTAATTAATTGTGATTTTTGGTTTGATTTTTGTAGATCTTATTTTTGAGTTCTGTTTTTTGATTTTGTGCCTCCAATTGGTGAAGGATTTTTCCAAGAAAAATCAGATTTTTCTGAGATACTTCATTTTTGGTCATTTTCCTTGGTTGGACCATTTTGTGCTTATTTTGCTCTTTTTGTTCTTTTTGTTGTTTTCTCGTGAATTTGTGCCCTTTCTAGTATATGAGAAGGTCTGGTCACGTGGACTTACCACCTTTTGATCCAGAAATTGATAGGACCTTCCATAGGCTAGTGAGAAGTAATAGCATTAGGACTAGTATAGTTTCTGAAATTCTTGCTGAAATTGTTGAGTTAGCTGTTGATAGTGTAGAAGTTGAATCAGATTCTGAATCTGATATTGTGTTGGAGTCTACAGATTCTGAGTCAGCTGGGATAACTGGGATGGATAATCAAAATGCACAAATGCCTCAAAATAGGCAAGAACAATCAATTAAAGAGTTGATTGCACCTGATGTGCATTATCAACCATTGTGCATAAATTATCCTGAGTTGGATGCTAACTTTGAACTAAAATCTGGTCTAATCCATTTGTTGCCTAAGTTTCATGGTCTTGCAGGAGAAGATCCGCACAAGCACTTAAAGGAGTTCCATGTTGTCTGCTCTACCATGAGACCACATGGAGTTGGAGAAGAACAGATCAAATTAATAGCATTTCCTTTCTCTCTGGATGGGGCAGCCAAGGATTGGCTTTACTATCTACCCACTGCCTTGATAACAAGATGGGATAAGCTGAAGAAGTTGTTCTTAGAAAAATTCTTTCCAGCCTCTAGAACAGCAGCAATCAGGAAAGATATCAGTGGGATTAGACAATTGAATGGTGAGTCTCTGCATGAATATTGGGAGAGGTTTAAGAAGCTTTGCTCATGCTGTCCAAACCACCAGATTTCAGAGCAACTTCTCATCCAGTATTTCTATGAGGGATTACTGCCTATGGACAGATATATAGTTGATGCAGCTGCTGGTGGGGCATTGGTGGATAAGACTCCTTCTGCAGCAAACGAATTATTGGCCAAGATGGCCCAAAATGCTCAGCAATTTGGAACCAGATTGAGTGATCCAACAGTTACTGTCAATGAGGTGAGGACACCTCCCATGGAGCAACAAAGGATAGAAAATAAATTGGAAGAATTAGCTTCAATGGTGAGGCAATTGGCATTAAATCAGAGAACACAACAACAAGCCCCTCCTCCTTCAACCTGTGGTATTTGTTCCCTGAATACCCATCATACTGATCAATGCCCTCAGCTGCAAGAGACCTCAACTGAGTCATGTGCAGGTATATTCCCTGGTAGACCCATGCAGCCACAACAACAGAGATATGACCCATATTCCTCCACCTACAATCCTGGGTGGCGTGATCATCCAGCTTTCAAGTATGGGAATACATCTAACCCCCCTTACCAGCCACCCCATGTAAGATACAATCAACCTGAAGCTAGCCATACACCTCCTCCAGCACCCAAGAAACCTGAGCCTAGTCTTGAGGATCTAATGAAGCAACTGACTGCCAATACTCTTCAGTTCCAGCAAAGGACAGAAACAAATATGCAGAATTTGGAAACTAAGATTGGCCAGTTAGCCACAACAGTCAATGAGCTGAAAAGCCAAGGTTCAGGGAGTTTGCCATCCCAACCAGTGATCAACCCAAGAGGCAATGTGAGTGCCATCATCTTGAGGAGTGGCAAACAAGTAGACAGTCCAGCTTCTGAATCTGAACCAGAAAAATCAAATGTCCAGCAAAGTGTTCCTTCATCTTCAACCAGTGAGCAAAATAAAAAGGATGAAGAAGTGGTTCAGAAAATTCCTCTTCCTTTCCCTAATAGGCAGACTCAATCAAGGAAAGCTTCTGAATCTGACATGGATAAAGAGATCATGGAGACCTTCAGGAAAATAGAGGTCAATATCCCACTTTTGGAAGCAATTAAGCAAATCCCCAAGTATGCCAAGTTCCTCAAAGAGTTGTGCACTCATAAGAGGCGTTTAAGGGGTAATGAGAGAGTCAATTTGGGAAGAAATGTGTCTGCACTCATCCAACCACCCATGCCACCCAAGTGCAAAGATCCTGGAACTTTCACAATACCATGCACAATAGGCAACATGGAGTTCTCCAACGCTATGCTGGATTTGGGAGCCTCAATCAATGTTATGCCCAAATCAGTGTACTCGAGCCTCAAGATTGGTGTTCTTTCACCAACTGGAGTGATTGTCCAACTTGCCAATAGGAGCACAGCACATCCAGCAGGAGTTTTAGAAGATGTTCTGGTAAGAGTTAAAGATCTCATTTTTCCTGCTGATTTTTATGTGCTTGATATGGAAAATGATAATACTCCTGGCCATGCACCATTAATACTTGGTAGACCTTTTCTGAAAACTGCAAAAACCATCATTAATGTGCATGAAGGGACTTTGTCAATGGAGTTTGCTGGTAATAAAATTGATTTTAACATTTTGGATGCCATGAAACATCCTATAGAAAATCATTCCAATGTGCATGTAGTTAACTTTTTGGATTACTTAGTTGATGAGGCATGTGAAGATTTCCAAAATGAATTAATTTCTGATTTTCCTGAATTCTCTGATTTGGTAGATGCCTTTGAATGCAACTGTGCTGGTTCTGAATTTTGTCATGCTTGCACTGAAATTGAAAACTCTCTAAATGCTGACAATTCTGAGTTGCATTCTGATTTGCATAGTGATTTGGATTCTGATGTGCATCCTGATTCTGTAAATTTCTCTAGCTTATACTTAGATTCTGTTTCTATTTTAGGTAGTTGTAGGTGTAGTGATTTAAATTGTAATGTTGCACATTCTTCATCTCTTTCCTCTTGTGCTGCTAACCCTTCCTCCTCTTTAGCCAAGGATTCTGTCTTTGAGCAAACTGAATTTGTAGGTGCTTCCTTGGATGTGATTCCACAAAAACTAATTCCATCCTCCATCCAACCACCTGCATTGGAGTTGAAGGCTTTACCAGAAAACCTCAAGTATGCCTTCTTGGAAGTAGGAGACAAACTTCCAATCATTGTGGCCAACAACTTGAACCCCAATCAAGAAGAAAAATTGATCAGTTTGCTGAAAAAGAATAAGAAGGCGATTGGGTGGACTCTAGCAGACATTCCTGGAATTAGTCCTTCAGTGTGCATGCACCGAATTCTCCTTGAAGAAGAGACAAAACCAGTGAGGCAACCCCAAAGAAGACTCAACCCCATGATTCTTGATGTGGTCAAGAAGGAGGTAGGTAAGCTCCTCCAAGCTGGTATTATTTATCCTATCTCTGATAGTAAGTGGGTGAGTCCGGTACAAGTAGTGCCAAAGAAAACCGGGGTAACTGTTATAGCAAATGAAAATAATGAGTTAGTGCCCACTAGAGTTCAAAACAGTTGGCGTGTTTGCATTGATTATAGGAAGTTGAACCAAGCAACTAGAAAAGATCATTTTCCTCTTCCTTTTATTGATCAAATGCTTGAGAGACTTGCTGGCAAGTCTCATTACTGTTTCCTTGATGGTTTTTCTGGGTATTTTCAAATTCACATTGCACCTGAAGATCAGGAGAAGACTACCTTCACCTGTCCTTTTGGTACTTTTGCATATAGACGCATGCCTTTTGGTCTCTGTAATGCACCTGGCACTTTTCAAAGATGCATGTTGAGCATATTTTCTAATTTGTTAGAGGATTGCATGGAAGTGTTCATGGATGATTTTTCTGTTTATGGAGACTCATTTGATGCATGTCTGAAAAATTTGGAGAGAGTACTTGAGAGATGCATAGAGAAAAATTTGGTCTTGAATTATGAAAAATGTCATTTCATGGTAGAGCAAGGAATAGTCCTAGGCCACATAGTGTCACCACGTGGCATAGAAGTAGATAAAGCCAAAGTTGATGTTATCTCTTCTTTGCCTTACCCCGCTTCTGTGCGGGAAGTTCGCTCTTTTCTTGGCCATGCAGGATTTTATAGGAGATTCATCAAGGACTTCAGTAAGATCGCTCTACCCCTATCTAAACTCCTCCAAAAAGAAACTGATTTCGTTTTTAATGATGCTTGCAGGTCAGCTTTTGATGAGTTGAAGAAGCAACTTACCTCCCCTCCTATCATCCAACCTCCACAGTGGGAGCTTCCCTTTGAGCTCATGTGCGATGCCTCAAATTTTGCTGTAGGAGCAGTACTTTCACAAAGAGTAGAGAGGAAGTTGCATGTCATAGCCTATGCGTCCCGTACCCTTGATTCAGCTCAATCAAATTACACAACCACAGAGAAGGAGTTTTTAGCAATTGTTTTTGCTTTAGAAAAATTTAGATCATATTTGCTTGCCTCCAAAGTAACTGTGTTTTCTGACCATGCAGCACTGAAATATTTGTTGAAGAAGCCAGATGCAAAGCCAAGATTGCTTAGATGGATGCTGCTCCTCCAAGAATTTGATGTGGAAATCAAGGATAAGAGTGGGGCAGAGAATGTAGTAGCAGATCACTTGAGTAGGCTTTCTGATCTTCCATTGGAACATCTCCCTGTAAGAGACAATTTTCCAGATGAGTGTTTCCTCCTTTTGCATGGTACTGGTGAGCCTTGGTATGCTGATTTGGTGAATTATCTTGTTGCATCTGAATTGCCTGCATACCAAAATAGACATCAATTGAATAAATTAAGAAGCGAGGCTAGGTACTATGTGTGGGATGACCCTTATTTGTGAAAAATTTGTAGTGACCAAATTATTAGGAGATGTGTTCCAAATCATGAATTTGCATCCGTGCTGAATTTTTGTCATACTCTTGCATGTGGTGGACACTTTGGTCCCCAAAGAACAGCTAGAAAAGTGTTAGATTCTGGTTTATATTGGCCTACTTTATTTAGGGATGCCTTTGATTTTTGCAAAAATTGTTCCAGATGTCAAAAAATTGGAAATGTGTCTAAAAGAAATGAAATGCCTCAACAACCTCTTCTTTTTTGTGATGTTTTTGATGTTTGGGGTATTGACTTTATGGGTCCTTTTCCTGTTTCTTTTGGCTTCATGTATATCTTAGTTGCTGTGGATTATGTGTCGAAGTGGGTGGAAGCTAAAGCCACCCGAACTGATGATTCTATTGTTGTTGTAGATTTCCTTCGTTCACATATTTTCTGCAGATTCGGTGTCCCCAAGGCCATAATCAGTGATCAAGGATCACACTTTTGTAATAGAAACATGCAAGGGCTATTGAAGAAATATGGGGTGGTGCACAAAACCTCTACACCTTACCACCCCCAAACCAATGGGCAAGCAGAAGTCTCCAACCGAGAGATAAAGCAAATATTAGAGAAAACTGTGCAACCCAACAGAAAAGATTGGAGTAAGAGGCTTGACGATGCGCTTTGGGCCTATAGAACCGCTTTCAAGACTCCCATCGGCATGTCTCCATACCGCTTGGTATTTGGTAAAGCATGTCACTTGCCGGTGGAGATTGCACATAAGGCATATTGGGCCGTTAAACAATGCAATATGGACATGACCCTAGCCGGTAAAGAAAGAAAGTTGCAACTTCAAGAACTGGAAGAACTAAGGCTAGGGGCTTATGAGAATGCGCGCATCTATAAAGAGAGGACAAAAGCTTTACATGATCAGAAAATTGAGAAAAAAGAATTTCAAGTGGGAGACAAAGTCCTTCTCTATAATTCTCGCCTCAAGCTAATGCCCGGTAAGCTTCGCTCTAGATGGGTTGGCCCTTTTGTTATTACTAATGTCTTTCCTTTTGGTGCAGTAGAAATTCAAAATGAGGCCACCAACAAGCAGTTCATGGTAAATGGGCAAAGGTTGAAGAAGTTCTACGAGGGCTTCAAGGAAGAAACTGTAGAGGAAATCAAACTCTACAACGTTCCGGCTCCATGATAAGGCCGTACTCTTTCCCTCCTTTCAATTTATGTCCTCCTCATTTTTTTTTTGATGTTTGGTAATAATTTGCATCGAGGACAATGCAATGTTTAAGTATGGGGGGAGAGAATTTGAGTTTATTCAAAAAAAAAAAAAAAAATTTTCTGCTTTCTCCTCTGTTTTCTCTGTTTCTGTCCAGAATTTTTGAGCTGTCTTGCATGAATTTTCTGTACTGATTGGCTACGAATTTTGCTAGTTTCTTTACATGTTTTTAAAGCCTTATATGTCTTCTAGCTGTAGAATTTTATTTGGTGTCTTTCGCATTTGTTTTGGTGTAGTTTTGTGTCAGTAAAGCTGAGTCGCCAGAATTTCTGCAGTGCAGAATTTTGCTACTCTGTTTTGCCCGAATTTGATGTTTTATTTTTGAAAAAAAAAAAATTGATGGAGTTTTGGTGTGGAATTATGCATGATGAAATAGTTAAAGTGTAGATTGACTTAGCATGAAGAGAATTTAGCCTTATTTCTCTAAGGAATTCAAGTTAAATGGCAATGACGTTGACTTTAATGAATTTGTAGTAATAGTCTTTTAGCTGTGAGGATTTGAGCCTAAGTGAAAAATGCTATTCTTCTTGTTGCGTGTTCTCTATCATGGATTGTCACTCTAGAACTTGTCTTGAATCTTTGATTGAGGCTACATATCTTGTACATGCTTGGAAATGATTTAGGCATTTGTTTCTTGTAACCACTTTTAGCCAAATAGCCATCCATTATCATTGTTTCCATTGTATGTCATTTTGTGCCTTATCCATTTTCTTTCTTGCGTCCTTCCACCACTTTTTCTGCCTACAAACAACATTTTTCTCTTTCAACTTAAGATGTGAGGAGTATTTTAAATTCTTTTAAGAGATCGATATGCTGAAAAAAAAATCCTGTGAACTTTGGGGAGTTTTGAACTATATTTCTTCTACTTCCTCTCAAGCAAAAAGAAAAAAAAAAAAAGAAAAAAAAAAAGAGAAAGAAAGAAAGAAAGAATCAAAAAAAAAAATTTGAAAAAAAAAAAGAGAGAAAATAATGAAAAAGAGGAACATATAGAACATTGAGACCCAAATTTATTTATACTCAGTCTCTTATATTTCACTTGTAAATACTCTTCATTTTCTTGAGTTGTTACCATATTTTGTTTCATTGTTCAATCTTTCCAATTGTTTCCCACTACTTTTCTTACCCACGTTACAACCTAGTAAAGTCCTTTTGATTCAAGTATGTATTGGATTCAAGTAGTGGAGATTTAGATTCTTGACAAGCTTATGGTAGTGAATTCTGTGATAAGTTGAATTTCGAGTGATTTACCCTAGACACTTGAGAGAATAGAGAGTAAACACATTCCTGGTGAGGAGGCTAATTACTTGAATTCATTCGTATCAAATTAAATTGCCATGATGCTTGGAATCTTAGAAATTTAAGATTAATTCCTTCGAGTGCTAAATCTTTTCAAAATTTTGATTATTCTATTCTAGCATGCTTTCCACATTTTTCCTTTGGTGTCTTTTTGGTGTTCCGAATATTATTTTGCCCAGGAGTGCAAAAGGCCAAGTGTGGGGGATTTGATATCGGGTATTTTTATATACTTTTTAGTCCCTATCTTAGTCCTATGGCTATTCCAATGTTGCCAATTCTCTAATTTTATTATGTTTTGGAATTTATTGGGTATAAACTATTTATGGATTGAATGTGTTTCAATTTTATATTTTTAGAACTTGAATTGTAAAATGCTCAATTTAATTCCTACAAATTTTAATTTTAGAGAGAAAAATGCTGACATGGACAAAGATGATGATTTGGATGCTAATGTGGCACTTTTTGGATGATGCAGATGCTGACTAGGATATGCTGGATGTGGGGCCCACTTGAACTCTTATTGAATGCCATGTAGTCAGAATTTGAGGGCATGAATATTAAATTTCGTAGGTCAGAAAGCAAGGCTGAAATATCAATTCTTCCATGCTGTTCTGCTGCTGCCATACCTATGTTCTGCTGCTGTTTCCTACTTTCTGCTGCAGAAATATTAAATCTGCTGCTGCCATGCCTACTTTCTGCTGCAGAAACATTAATTATACTGATGTTTTGCTGTCAAAGTGCTGCTACATCATGGAGGAAGCATCTAGGGTAGAATATTCTAAGGCATTGAAGGGGCATCAGTTTTAGAAATAAGAATACATTCATTTTAGGCAACCAGACTTAGAAAATTCGCAGCTCTCTCTTCCCCTCTGTTTTTGCTTCTGTTATTGGCTGTTTTGCTCTTATGGAGGGCTAAGTTTTCATTGTAATTAGTCACTAGACCACTGGGATGTTGTAGCTTGAACTAAGAATGCAAGTTAAGTGTTTTGTTCTCCATTTTCATCTCATTTCGTTTCTGTTTTGCTGTCATGTTTATTTTGCTGTCAAATTCTGATTAGAGCTTGAGTTGTAACATAAACTGACTTATATATAAGACATAACCTTGCTTGACTGATTAGGAAAGTGAGGAAGGCGAAATGACTAGTTAAATGATATATTTAACTTGGTTTGGTTGAGATTTTCCACTGAATGCATCTAGTTATAGTAGAGAGATGTTCTTGACTGTAATTAGTAGCATTAAATTCTAGATATTATTCTAGAAACATTTTCATAAAGAACCAAACAATGGAATGAGAACAAAACTGAATCAATGAGTTAGGTAATGATAGTTACACTCCCATGAATCCTAGTGGCTGATTACATAGTCTCTTTACTGTCAATTTCTTGCAATTTCTGCTGCTGCTGCTGTTACTGCTGTTGCTGCATATTTTGCTGCTGTTGTAGTGTTTAATTGCTGTTCTGTTTTATTTAGTTAGTTAGTATTGCTACAAAACCCCCCCCCACGTTTATGTACTCTTAATTGGTGTTTAGGTGTTTAGAACGATTAATTAGTATCAAGAAGTGAGGCTCCTTGAGTGAATACGACCTGGGGATCACTATATTGCAAATTGCCACAAATTCAATTCTGGGCGATTTGGCATCGTAGTGGCGTGAACCAAAAAGATACGTATAAGGGGGTAACAACTACTATGAGAATGTCTGAAGGGAAGACAAGAGACTTTTCTATTAAGATTGACCTACATCAAGTAAGGGTGAGCACCTACCTGCTCAACCTGCCTAACCCAAACATTTGGGTTGGGTTGGGTTGGGTCAAATTCTTTCAACCTGCCAAGTGGCAGGTTGGGAGTTTTCCAACCTAACCCAACTCGCCAACCTGCCCAATATATAATTTTTTTTAAGAATTTTTTAGGAACTTAGCCACTTAGGATTTTTTATTATACTCATTATTTATGAATAAATATTTATATGTTATGTACTTATTAACATTTGGATTGTATAATGTGGAATTTTGGATTGAATTAATTTGCCTACAATGATACAGCCTACTTTTGACAATTGTTGTCTTTTTAGATTATATAAATGATAATATATGTCTTTGTTGATTTATTTGCTTTTATGTGTTTTGTATCTTGTTTTGGGAAAAAGAAAGAAAGAAAAAGAGAGAGAAGAAGAAAAAATTTTAAAAAAGTAAAAAAAAAAGGAAAAAAAACCACCCGCCAACCCGACCTAACCCAACCTGCCAAAGTGTTAGTTAGGTTGGTTCAAGTTCATTATAAAAAAGTAGTAACCCAACCAAACCCAACACGATTAAATTTGATTGGGTAGGGTTGAAATTTTTTCTTAACCCCAACCCGACCCATGCTTACCTCTAGCATCAGGGATCATCTTTGAGGCTTTATTTGTTTGATCTAGTTTTAGACATTCTAATAGAACACATTTAATAAGAAATCCCCAAATGCATACTTTTTGCAAATGATATAGTCCTCATGGCAAAGCCAAAGAAAGAGATTAACTCTAAACTTGAGTTATGGAGATATACTTTGGAATCAAAAGGTTTCCGTCTGAGCTAGAGTAATACAGAATATATGCATTGTAAGTTTAACAAGCGACAATCTAGAAATAAGTTAGAGGTTAAATTAGAGATTAGGTTATACCACAAGTGTCAAAGTTCAGGTATCTAGGATCAATTATACAAGATGACAGTGAAATTAATGGAGATGTTATAGATAAGATACAAGCTGGGTGGTTGAAATGGATAAAGGCATCATGAGTTGTTTGTGAACATAAAGTACCTGAGAAGCTCTAAGGGAATTTTATCGTATTGCTATAAAATCAGCAATGTTATATAGGAATGAGTGTTGGGCAACAAAAGGACAATAAGAATAAAAAATTGAGGTAGCAAAGATGAGGATATTGAGATGAATAAGTGGTCATACAAGACGAGATATGATCCATAATGATTGTAAATGTAGTAGAGTTGGAATGGCACCTATCGAGGAGAAAATGGTAGAAAATCATTTAAGGTTATTTGAACATGTTCAAAGAAGAAAGATGGAAGCACTGGTAAGGAGGGTTGAGCAGATGGTATGGAGTCCTATAAAAAAAGGTCGAGAAAGACTAAGAAGGACACTTAGAGAAGTTATTGAAGGAGATCTTCTGGTGAATGAGATACCTAAAGAGTTGGTCATTGATAGAGCTCAATGGCGTCATGCGATCCATATAGCCAACCTCACCTAGTGAGATAAGACTTTGTTGTTGTTGTAATAATTTATTAGTGTGGGAGGAGTACGGAAGAGTGAGGAAAAAAGAAAGATAGAAAAGAGATTGGAAAAAATGTGGGTGCTTTGTATTATCCCAGTCTTTTTTAGTGACTACCATTTACCCATGGCTACTCCACATATTAGCTACAACTCTTTTGGTCAGTGACTATGACCCATAATGTGTTTACTCATTTTGATAGAAAAACCAAAAATGGGTCACCCATTATATATTCCCTACACTTGTAAACATCTGAATAAATACTACAAAATTTAAATAAAATAAATCCATAAAAGGCGCAAAATTATAAAAATACATGTAAAACAAGAATTCAGGGATTTGGTTTATTGTAATAGAAACATGTCACCTATATGTTGGATTAATTAAGGACCATGTCACACTTGTACATAATAATGGAGATAGGTGAAAGATTGGGAAGAATTTAGTTTATTATAAGAAAATGACTGTCAAATCAACAACAGAGCAAGCACATGTGCATGCCCATAATGTAGAGCGTATACCTTGGATATATATGGTGTGAATGACCTTTGAATCTAGTCACTCCTCTTCTAATCTTTAACTCGTCATAAATCCATTTGTGAAACATTGTGTTCCTTCTTCACCAATTTTCTTTGCTTTATGTTTAAGTGTTTAAAAATCACTTATCTGACCTTTTCCACCATTTAGAATTCAATCTCATCCTGAATTAATTAAGGATCATGTTACAGCTCTACTAGAAAATACAAATTTAACATTAGTGCAGCCTCAAGAAATTCTAATCCTTTTGTTCCAAGTCCATACTTATTGCTACCAATAAACTGACATATTTTATTGAAGAAAACCGATATTAGTTCAATTTGTAATTGGCTATGCAAATTAGTTAGGCCATTAGTTTTTTCCTCTATGTATATTACTAATCTGTATTTATTTTCTCACTAGTCCTAATATCCATCTTCCTATGTAAAATTATCCTTTTAATTTCTATAGCTCTATTGTACTACTTTTTGTATCTTCATCTGTATCTATAATTTCTTCAATATGTGATATGAAAGTTGCAACTTATGGGTGTGTAAAATCATGGAACTTTCATGAATAGACCAAAAACTATGAGGAAATTATATTGAGGTCTTACATAATCCTTGTTCGAATTTATAAGATATGAGCTTAAATAAACTAGGTTATAGAGTGAGGACAATCAAAATTAAGTCATAATTAAAATTGGTGCCACTTCTGTTGTACTTCTGTTCACCCCATGTTCACATATCTATATATTTACATATAATTTCTTGTCTTATGAATGGATGGTTGGTTGCCCTTAGCTTCTTGCTCTGCTAAACTAGCCTTCTTAACCAAAACTTGTTGTCAATCATGATAGAAATTATGAGCATTCATTCACTCATAAACTTCACACAATGGTGGCTATGGATAGGACTTGTTTTTTACCAAATTCGTTGAACATCAAAGATTATATCAAAAGACTTCTTACACAAAGACAACAGCCAGTTTATGGCTTTCCTTGTGTCTTCAAGTATGTCCCTACCTCTAGCTCAACTTTATTTTCTAACATTCAAGGCCAAGAAAAAATAGCAACACATAATAAAAGAACTGAATCACCTTAGAAGATTTATGCATGCAGTTCTCAAGACATGGTTGGCATAACATATATTACTATTGATTACTTTCTTTCAGTCATTAGTTGCCTTTATCATCTCATTTATTACCTTATGGCTATGGTTAGAGCTCATGGCAGTCTGCTACCAACTTTGGGACCCTTGAGTTAGTTCAATTGTGAGCTTTTATAATTTCCTTAGTTAAATCAATTGATTAACACATTGTTTAAATTTCATACCTTATGAAAAGTAACAAAAAAAATGAAGGCTTAAATACACTTTGGTCTTTCTAGTTTTATTTAAGTTTCAATGCGCGAAAATTGCATCATTTTAGAATTTGGGATAGCTAATTACCTGCTTCTGAACTAGAAGGGCCAAATTGAATTTTACAAAATTAGAGGGAGTAAAATTTATTTAAGGCAAAAAAAATATGGCGCTATTTCTTTTCATTGTAGGTAGGATTGACACTCTCATATGTAGCTCTAATCATGTCCTTGTTTGGAAGCTTTTAAACCCGTTTCACTAAAATAAAGAATTAAATGGTTTTGGTTTGAAAGAGTCCTCAATGTATGAATTAGGCCATATTTTACATAATTCAAACATGGGTAGAAATTTATGTACAGATATCTAACATTCATTATATGTTTCTAGTATATGGACATTTCTCAAGAAGACAAGCTGGAAGCCTTCTCTTGATCCCAGTTGGCCGAATCAAGTAATAATTGAGTTCCACAACATTACTTTGAAATATAAGCCATCTTTGCCTTTTGCACTCTGCAATCTAAGTTTTAGATTGCTGGCAGGATAAGTCAGTGCATGATACCTAACTTATTACACCCATTATGTTTAATACTTTTCATGTGACATATAACCAAATAAGAATTATCGAAAAAACCAGTGTTGGAAAGTCTAATGTGTTGAATGCCCCCTTCTGGCCACTAACCCGATATGTACAGGCTCCATCCTTATTGACGGTATAAACATATCTTACACATTAGTGGTCTAGCTAGTTCTTCAAGGGTAAATTACAAGTTTTACTTTTAAATTTAAACAACTTTGTTATTTAGAACTATTATTTAATTTATTTTTTTTATGTTTACATGTTCTAGATGAGGGAAGTGTAGAGAAAGTACTACCAGCAAGTAGAATATCTGATAGAGCTAGTCATGACTTGTCTTAGTGAATATTAACTTTATATTTTGATTGCTCCATTTGTATTGAGCTATTAAACAATATGTTATATTTGTTGAGATTTAGTATATATTTTATGTTGGATATTGTATAAGATAGTTTCATTATCAATTACATATCTATTTGAGACTTATTCCTTGAGAATTTGCTAATTGTATAAGTATTGTTATTTAGATCATTGTATAATTAAAAAAATCAAATAAACAGGAATATATATATATAAAAACCTAATATCAACATTAGTTAAGATTGACATTAAATTTAACTTCAACTCTAATTGACACAAAAAGAAAAAGAAATAAATAAATGCTTAATTTGATCTACTATGGAATGGTTGGAATGATCTTTCGTGCGGTGCCGTTATGCATGTCCTTGGAAGGCAATCTCTTAGCTATCCCACTCTTTCTTCCTTTTGCTGTCTTTACTTATAAGTAATGGGTCTCATTTTCGTTTTTGGGAAGATTGCTGGTTTGGTCATATTTCTTTTAAAGATAGGTTCCCCAGCCTTTTTTCCATGTCTTATTTGCATAATGCACCCACAGCTAGTTTTTTATGTCTTCAAGGGGATCAAATTTCTTGGAACTTTCACTTTTCCCAAAACTTAAATGATCATCTAGTGGGCGATATTTCAATGATACTAGATATTTTGGCTTTGTTTCGCATCTGCACCTTTCCTGATGAGAAGCTGTGGAGTTTGGACTCCTCTAACTCCTACACTTATGCTTCCTTTTTTTAATTTTTTAATTAGTTACTTGCAATAACAGCTCCCTTCTTCTATCTCTTTTTGGAAAGTTAAGGTGCCCTTAGAAGTTAGGGCTTTTTTCTATACAACTATTCTCAATAGGATTAACATTAATGATTTACTCTAGATTAAGAGACCTTCAAAGGCTTTATCCCCTGATGTTTGTGTGATGTGTTGGAGAAATACGTAGATGAATAGTCATTTGTTCCTACATTGTGAAGTTGCTTGGGATATGTAGAATAGGTTATTCGATCTTTTTGAGTGGAGTTAGGTGTGCCCGAGTAACCTTAGGGACCTTTTTGGTATTGGCATTTTTGGCTTTAAGGTGAGAAAAGAGAACAAGGCCCTCTTGAAGGCTACCATGTTTTCTTCTAAGTGTTGCTTGTGGTTGGAAAGAAATGCGAGAGTTTTCAAGTATTATTTCCTTCCTTCCTATCTTATTTGGAATAGAATCCATTATATTGTCTCTTTTTGGATTTCAGCTAGTGATTTTTTTAAGGGGGTACCTTTGCTTAACACTTATCGAGATTGGAGGGCTCTTTTGTTTTAGCCTATTTTTTTGGAAGTTTTTCTTTTTCTTTTTAGAGGAGGATACCTAGTCCTCTTCTTTGTGTTTTTTTCCTTTTGTATCTTCTTCTCCTTTTAATTATATTTCTTTTACAATAAAAAAATAATATAGTCATTTATAACTGAAATTAAACTTTGCATCAGTCATAAATGATATTATATTTGAAGTCATTTAAAATTGACGTTAACTAATGTCAGTTGTGACTGATACTAAAAGTGAAATTTCATAATTTTCTTGTTATAATTTAGCATTAGTTGTAACAAACTAAATATTCAATCTAATGTCAGTCATTCTGATAGTTTCTATAACTGACATTGTATTGGTCGCAACACTATATTAGCGTCAATTAATGTCAGTCATAACTAATGCTAATAGTTAAAAATAACTGACATTAAACTATCATTTTTTTTGTAGTGACACAAGAAGACTCAAAATCTTTACAACTTTTCCCACTAAGAGTCAACTTCTAGGGCTCTTACAACCTACTAATCCCTTAGGTTTTTTCTAACTTAGAAACTAAATAAAACCCCCATCGGAGTGCTTCCATCATAGTGCTCATACTGTCATAAAATCCAAAATATTACATACAAGTTATAATTAACATTTGAAAATCACATAAATGACATTATCTGTTACACAATATCTTATACCTCAATCATCTTCCCTAATTTCCTCACTTTTGCAATATGTCATGTTTACACTTCTTGAGATAGTTCTTACAATTTAAAGTTCAAAAACTAAAGCTAAAATTAAACTATTAATAGAGGGTTATATGTAAATTTTTCCTTAAAGTAACTTAGCTTTCAACATGTTAATCAATTCCTTTTTCTATAATAAATTACAATAATTTTCTGTGAGCTCAGTCTAAATTACACTTAATACCTTTCTTATTTCAAAAATTACACCAAGCTCTTGATATATATATATATATCGTAGAAACCTCTCGTCAAATTTATTTTTTGTTAAAGAAAATAACTTTTTTATAATTTCATAATATAAATCCATTCTCAGCATATTAACAAAAGATTAATAAAGGGAAAGAAAGAATATTGTTTCACATAGATTAAGGTGTTAAGTATTTGAGAGACTAAAATGTAATGCTATTTAAATAGTGTTTTGAATTGAAGAGAACTCTGAAAATAAAAGCATTAAAGTAAATAGACAACTTTTGTAAGTACAAGAAATGACTTGAGTTTAACAACAAATACTAAAAGGCTCTAGCGTTTTGATTTTACCAAACCTCTTAACCTAGTGAAACAATCTTCAATTAACCCACTATTAACTTCCTAATTGATGGTTTTTCCTCTATGATTATTAAATTTAAATCCCTTGGTAATTTAATTCTCTTTCAACTTACTTGCTTAATTAATTCTTTAAGTTAAAATGAATAATGAAAGGCTTGAACGCATGAGGAGGAAAATTATAATTAACCACACAACAACAAAAAAATCTATCCCTAGGTTCACTTAGTTGAGGTGTTGTTAGCGGTGGTTTTTGGTTTTAGCCAAATCCGAAAACAAATAAAAGAAAATTGAGAGCGATGTGGTTTCCAAGTTATGTAGTAATCTCATTTTTAATGAAAATGTGTCGAATACACATCACGAAAGAATGTGAGGCCTGAAGTGCGCTTTTTGCAGAAAAGTAAAATAAAAATGGTAAAAAGCAGAAAGTAAGTGCAAAAAGGAGATTGCAAAATGTAAACTGCAAAAAAGGTAAATTGCAGAAAATAAGTAGCAGAAAGTAATTGAAGACATGTAAATAGAAAACAGTAAATTGTAGAAAGTTTAAAGTGCAAAAGGTTTAAATGGCAGAAAATAAAGTGCATGAATTTAAACAAAAGTGGTTAAATTGCAGGAAGTTAAATGAAAGTGCAGAAAATTGTATAAAATAAAAAAGACTGGAATGATAAAGACTTTGAATTAAATTGACTAGAATGTAAGGTGGGAAGCATAATTTGATGTTAATCCTTTAATCTGCTTATGTGAGATGTTAAGATTTTAATCAAGAGTTTTCAACCCCTTTTACAACAAAACATTTAGCATTTATAGGCAAATGATGAAGATAACTACCTATCCACTTAATCGCTACGTAAGTGATGGTTTACAATGCTCGACACAACTACCTACACCCACCTAAATGACGGTTTTCATTATTCAACACAACTGTGTTCGACACAACTGCCTTAAGTAACTATCTTCGATGTCTTTCGTTTCATAATATGTCTTGCCTTTGATGTTCGACAACTAGGTCATACCATTAGTCAGCATATCTCCATCATTCAACAATTTTTAGTCCCTTGACTTGTTTGTCAATAGTCTTTGATCTCGTTTATCGAGTGATGCATTTTTTATGACTTCTATCTGATAGACATACACTTGAATGTCACTAAACTATTTCAAGTTGACACCCACTCTACTTACTTCCAGCTGTCAAATTCCTTTCTGTTGAATTGTTGATTTCTATCTAATCTCTTTGCCATAGTATTATTTTAACACTTAGATAATCAGCATTATTTCGTTCCACCACTAAGGATGATTACTTGTCAGCCAAGCAACTAACTTTTACTAGCATATATATATATATATATAATTTAAAAATAATCACCCAACAGATGCCCTTAAAATTTTGTTCTCGACGGACATAAAGAGAATTAAATTTTAAATGGCCTCGTAACTGACACTAGATTTTTAGGGATTGAGCTCAAGATCATGATTATCTCTAATATGACAACCTTATCTTGGCACGTGAGCCATCATCGCCTTTTTGACATTTTGTGTCATTTAGAACCCTAAACCATAGTCATCCAACCACTTACTCTGCTATTTACGCTATTTGCATATTGCTTGTGTTGCTTGCTTTCACACCATTCCCTTTTCGAATACCTCCAAGAAACTTCACCTCAGACTTACTCCCAGTAATGGCATCTTCTTCTAATGTCGAAGCTTCTTCTTTAGCCAAGCAATCTACTAGTGCTAGGAACAAAAACATAATATGTGACCTAATTGTGGACCACTCAAAGCTTTGGCAAAAGTCAAAGGTAATACTTCATGTTCCTGACTCTTCTTCAACTCCTCCTCCTACATTTTTAAGACCACTACTGTCTTCAAAAAACTTTCCCATCAAATCTTCATCCGGTGTTTCATTGTAAATCCCCTGAGGAAGCTATTCTTGCTTCAAGTTTATCGATACCCATTTACTATTTTCAGAAGGCTAGAAGAATGTTCCGGACATCACCTTCTCGAGTTGATGGATACGATGCCTGGCTTGATAGAGTACAAGCGTAAAAAGGTGAATTCTAGAAAATCATCTTTCACCTCATTTAACTCTCTTAACACACTATTAAAGTTGATCCTACCATGGTCGGAGCATCGGTCTTTTACTGGAATAAGACCACCAACAACTTCCATTTTTCCAATGGCATAATGGGTTTGACGCTTTTTGATGTATCAGCCATTACGGGTCTTCGACCGGATGGAAAGGTTATTCATCCATTCCTTCGACCTCACCAATCCATGGATGTATATTCCTCCAAACACATTTAATTTTCTTCTTTTGTAAATTTTTGTCATAAAAGTTCATTCACTGTGTAGAATGAAGAACATGTTACTTTTCTTCTCCTTTGGTTGTTGGCTTACACCTTTGGCTCAAAATCTATAAATATAGCTAAATCCCTTCAGCCTTTAGCTAACCTGATTCATGAGGGTACTTGACTTACCCTAAGCCAATAGCTCATTGCCAACCTTTTCCAATACATGAGCTAAATGGTTGACAACATCAGGGCTCAGTCGAAGAAGAAAAATGGCACAGGCCTTATTTGGCTACTACAACTATGTTTGAATGCAATTTTGGAACAGGGTCTAACTGTTAAACCTCTATGCCACAAGTTAGCTGGTCATATGTCTGGTTCATATAGACCAAAGCTTTGCTATTTGACATGTGACTCCCTTACAAAGGACGAAAAGCAAAACTTTTTACATTTTTTAAGATTTTTCATGCTATTGCATCTGATTCAACCAAAATAAATATTGCCCCATTTGCTGGACATCATAAAGGTCCCAAGTGGTTCACTCAACCAATATCATTTGACAAGGAAGGAGTCTCGATCTGTCAAATATTCTCTATAACAGATCATTTTGGAGGAGCTCCCGATATGGAAGACGCCAACTTTTATGTTTATCTACCCAGTATGGTCTCTTAACAAATGGGCTTTTACCATTCTATTCTAGCTCCTTATTCATCCACACCAAGCAACTGTTTCGTGAAAACTCATATCTCTAAGGAAGAGGATGTAAGGAGCTAATGAAAAAGAATGATAGATGCTGACAGTGCCTTGTGCTTAACCCTTTTCAAATTTCACAAGGAGTGTTGAACTGCTTTGTCAATTGTTGGTAAGATACTACCAATCATATCATCAAAGACCCGTAATGGCTGATACATCAAAAAGCGTCGAAGACTAAAGGTGAGCATCTTGAGGAAATTTGAGCATTCAAAAAATTTTACAAGATAAAATGGGATCCTCGCTATGGTCATTGGATTACTCAAAATGTGGAAGAAATCATAGCCAAATGAAAACAAGAGCATAAGGCTCGACATGGTTTTGGATATTTATAATTCCCTGATATTACACTGAAACTTGTTAAAAAAGTTTCCTTTTTGGACCCAATCTCATTGCCTTGTGCTCGTTTTTGGATATTTATAACCCTTACTCATTAACCTTTTTCAAACAAAAAATGACAGAGTTACTTTCACTCAGCGATTTGCCATCCCTTCTAAATAAATTGATGTTGTAAAGATTGCCACTGAGTTTCCCCAAGGTATATGATCATGTTTATTCAAAGGCAAGAATCATTTTTGAGCACTCACACTTTATGATTTATTTGTAGCTATCCCCTTAAATAAGGCTTTGACTTACAAGCGGTCAGTAGAGTAATTAGTCATGGTCGAATTGGAAGAGGAGGAGGAAGATTAGTTAAAGTCAATGACCAATCGACAATCAAAACGAGCGACCGACCGGCTATTGCATCTCTACAACCTGTCAAATTGAAAAGGGCAACTACTAGGCCTGAAAAAGAAAAGGTTCTGATGAAGAGAAAAATAGTTTTCTCTAATGTTGAACATGCTTCTGAGAAACCACAAGCACACAAAAGCCCAGTAGTTTCTACCCTAGCCATTGGGTCTCAGGTATATTTTAATTATCGAATGTTATGGTTTATCGAAATAAACTTGGCTGAATACTTATTTGTTTCCTTTGTCAAGATAACAAGTCGGCTCCTAAGTACTCTATTTCAACCCCTACATTCAATGAACAGTTGTAGACCCAGTCGAGGGTATGATCCTTTGGTAGATTTTGTATTGTATATATATATATATATTACCTTGATGAGACTAATATGAACTTTGTCTGAGGGTCTGGGCCAAGAGATTTTGAGCCCAATTGCTAAAGAATCTATTGGAGCTCTTCAGAGTGAGGCTCCTAATGTGGAAACATCTAGAGTTCTTTAGATCGAGGCTTCGCATCCTGAAACATCTGTAGGAGTTCTTGAAATTAAAGCTTTGAAATATCGCTTAGCCCAGAACAGCCTGTCAAAACCATTCAAGGAAAGCTTACCATTGAAGTAGCAAAAGTTTTTCTTGCCATTGAATCGACAGTTGTCCACTCTCCCTCTCAACATGACTCATCACATAAAGAGCACGGTCGAGAACTTGTGCCTTCCAGTTTCTAACAGTCCAAACAAAGTCATTTTGCTATCAACTTGCCTTCACAGAGCCATTACCCTATGGGTCTACCATCTGTGATTGGGGATGATATAGACATGGAGGCTTTGATGGCCAAAATTTCTCCTATCTCCTGTCCGATTCACAAATAGTCCAAGCTAAACCTTCAAGGTGTCTAAGCACTGTTGACATGGATTTAGATGCCTTGATAAACCTTTTGTTGGGTGACCAAACTTTAGCAGTTGCTTCTTTAGTTCTAGAAGAGTCTTCAATAGACCTGAAGGTCGAAGAACTGCTAAAAGAGTTGAAGAACTTCCTGGATTATTCTTTCGAGGTGATTGCTTCTGAAAAATCTTTGAGAAGCATAATTTAAGTCATCTTGGGTGAACTTAAACCAGTTAGATCACAGCGCCCTATCTTTTGTCAAAGCCCTTATTTAACCTTTAAAGATTTTATGGATGATTTATCCAACAAAGCTCCAACTTTCAATAAGTCATCTCTTCTTATAAATAAGAGATGTCAAAAAAAGAAATTGTCTTAGGTCAATCACAAGATTTAAAGGCTAAAAAAGATCGACATGATAATTTGATCACCAACGGGGAGGGACAGAGCTATGTAAATGAATAATAACATTGACTGGCTTAGACAACATCTTGACGATTTAGAAGAAAGAATTCAAAAAACCAGAGAAGAGTTGAAAATAGCTGAAGCACTGATGGATAGACTTGGCAAAACTATGACCGAACGCTTGGCTAAATGGGAGAAGATTAAAGAAAATGACCAAGCCATCGTAGTTCGAGTCCAAGCTATCACTAAAAAGATGAAGTAATTGAAGCTCAGCTATTTGACGACTTGCACGGAGAAGGAGACATTAGCCAATGTATAGGAATGTCTGTGACAAATATGATTGTGTTGATTCAGCTTATCTGATAGATTTGTTAATTTTTTGTATTGTCGAACATTTTATTTCGACAAATTTATTTATTCATTTATTTGTATAGCATTAAACGATTTTTATGCAAATTACAATTGTACTAATTCTTTTCCATGCAATAAAACATTTTTTTCAATAATATTTCTTCATTCAATTTTTACTTCACACATTGTCAACCTATATTGCTTTCGGTACTTGCCATTGATTGATTTCACTTTTAATCCAGTGTTAACTTCGTCGAAAGCATAGGCATTACCAGAAAATACTTAAGTAATTATAAATAGTCCTTCCCATTTTGGTGACCATTTACCATATTCTCGACAACGTTTCTTAATAGAAAAAATTACCTTCTATACTAAATCGTCTAAGTTAAAAAATTTGTATTTAATCCAATGGTCGTAAAATTTAGCAATTTTCTCTTTTATAGAATTAAATTTTCTAAAGCAATTAATCTTTCATCAATCAATTTGTTTAATTCGTCAAACATTGAATCCTAATAACTTTCGACTAGTAATTCAATTTATTCCTGAATACAAATTGATTGAAGATTAATTTCGATAGGCAATATGGCATCATGACCATAAACAAGTTTATATGGTGATACGTCCGTCAATTCTCTTGGTGAATTTCTATATGCCCATAAAACATGATCAAGAGTATCATGCCAATTTCTAGGCTATTGACCAATATGCTTTTTATCAAGCTTATAAAAATTTTGTTGATGGCCTCTACCTGACCATTTGCCTGTGCATAATATGGTGTTGACATAATTAGTTTTATTTTCCTAGTGTTGGCATATTTTGCTACTTTCCATCTAGTGAAAACGGTACCCTGATCAGTTGTTAAAGTTTGGGGTGTTCCAAACCTGCAAATGGGTGATTTTCGATAAAATTAATCACATCTTGTTGGGTAATATTTTTAGTGCGATTGCTTCAACCTATTTGGTGAACCTAACTAAAATATACTTATGTCCTTTTGATGAAAGAGGATGTATTTGGCCTATCAAATCTAAAGCCCATCCTCTGAATAGCCAAGGTTTAATAATTGAATGTAATTCATTAGCTGGAATATTTTGTATATGGCCATGTCTTTGACACTCTTCATAAGACTTGGCAAACATTATATAATCTCTAACTAGTGTCGGCCAATAAAATATTTATTGTTGAAGGATCCATTTCATTTTTTTCTCTTGCTTGGTTAGCTCCATAAATACCTTCATGGACTTCCGACAAGGCAATGTATGCCTCAGACTCACTTAAGCATTTTCTAACTATCCATTGACAATTTTTCTATACAATTATCCACTCGGTATTACAAAATTCAATGCTCTATATTTGAATTTCCATTCCGCATCAGAACTTGGATTCTCTAATAATCAATTATTGCTTTTATCCAATCATTATTTGTTTGAACGTTATTTTGTAATACATCTCTTACTTCCAGGGGATATAGAAGTTCTTTGACTTCTATTAAATCCGACAGAACTTTCTAAGAAACTTTATACCCATAAGCTATTTGAGCTAAGTCATTGGCTTCTTCATTTGGTTCCCTAGGAATATGTTGAATAATAACTTTGTCAAATTTTCTCATCAACTTACTCGCTACGACACAATACTGCATTAATTTTTGACTAACACATTTATATTTCTAAGTTGTTTGACAACTAATTGGGAATCTCAAGTATATACACTTTTCATGCTTTCATTTGACAAAGTATTTCTAATCCGACAATTAAAGTTTTGTATTCAGCCTCATTGTTAGAACAAGAATACTTGAGTTCAAACATAAATTTCGTTGGAGTTCCCTAGGGAGAAATTATTAAAATGCCTATGCCACTTCCACTTTTATGCCTTGACCTGTCGAAATAAAGACGCCATGGCCTCAATCTAACAAAATTTATATCGTTATCTATGTCCAAGCTAGGATGTCGACTAAAAAGTCAGCCAATGTTTGGCCTTTGACGGCTTTCACTAGAACATATTGTAAAGAAAATTCTAACAACGCAATAGTCCATTTGTCGATGTGTCCATTGAGAACAAGTTTAGATAACATAAATTTTATTATATATGTCTTTGAGATGACAAGTACATTACAAGGTATCATATAATATTTTAGCTTAGTGCAAAAAAAATGCAATGATAAACATATTTTTTCAATTGCACTATATCTTGTTTCTGCATCGTTTAACACTCAACTGAGGTAGTAAATGACTCTTTCGATGCTATTCTCATCATCTTGAGCCAGTAAACATCCTATAGTCTCCTTAGAAGTTAAAATATATAACTTCAATGGTTGACATGGTATGGGTGACATCATAACCAGAGAATTCGTCAGATACTGCTTTATTTAATCAAACGACTCTTGATGACAAGGCTCCTAGACAAAATCTTGCTCGGCTTTCAATTTGACCAAAGATAAGAAAACTCTGATCCTAAACGACAAATTGGATATGAATCTTCTTAAAAAAAATCCACTTTCCCTAAGAAAGATTGTAATTCCTTCTTATTTGTCGGTGCAACAGCTTCCAAAACTGCTTTAGTCTTGTTCTTGTCCACTTCAATTCCTTTTTTATGGACCGAGAATCCTAAAAATTTGGTAACCAACACTCCAAAAGTGTACTTCTCTGGATTCATTTTAAGGCTAGGCTTTCTTGTTCTTTCAAAAGCTTGCCTCAAATGTGTCAAGTGAATTTGCTTATCTTCTGACTTGACAATAACGTCGTTAATGTAAACCTCTATAAACTTCCCTATGTCATCATAGAAGATAGTGTTCATCACTCTTTGATAGGTGGCCCCTACATTCTTCAAACCAAAAGACATGACAACCTATTCATATGTTCCAATAGATCTTGGACATCAAAAAGTAGTCTTCAACACGTCCTCCTCAGCTATAAAAATTTCATTATAACCTGTATGACATCTATACAACTCAAAATCTTATGCCCAGACATGGCATCGACTAACATATCCACTATGGGAACAAGATATTCATCTTTAGGAGTAGCCAAATTCAAAATCCTAAAGTCTATGCATACCCTTAGCTTACCATTTTTCTTAATAACTAGAACTACATTAGAAAGCCATTCGACATACTAGGTAGTTCTGATAAACTTGGCTTTTAGTAGACGTTCGACCTCCTCCTTGATTTTCAGCACTACTTCAGGAGCGAATCTCCTTTTTACCTGCTTGACAGGCATTCATCCTTCTTTGAGAGGTAATCTATGTTCAATAAGGTCTCTACTTAAACCAGGCATTCTGTTGTAATCCCAGGAAAAGCAATCTTTGTATTCTGTAATCAACATGATGATCTCTTTTTTTAATTTCTCTAGCAGAAATACACTTATGAAAATAGGTCTTTTACTCATCTCAGTAACCAAGTTTACTTCTTCCAAAGGATCTTCTGCTTCAATATTCAATTTCTCATCAGGCCCCCTTTCAAAATCCATAGGGCCATCATCTATAATGCAGTCTAAAAAAATACCTTCTGAGGTATTAACTGCTTTGTCGGCCACATAGGCCGACAACCTATTCATTTGAGTCTCAAGACTCATGACTAGTACTTGGCCAATTTTCGTAAGCCTTATTTACCTATTTGACACTAAACTAATCCATTAAGCAAACCTCCAACGCTTCCTTATTAATCATACCATCTCTGTAGTATCTAGTTTGACATTTGAAACTTAAATCCTGAAATCAATGTGGAGTTATTATAGGTAACAAGGACTATCATTTGCTTCCATAACTTCTACTTAACCTTTTCTATTCCATAGATTAATTTCTGATGCACAGTTGACAGAATAGGTCCAACGGCGTGAATCCAATCTCTTCCCAATAGTATGTTATAGTTGGACTTTGTGGGAATTACTACAAAGAGGGTTGATCTTTTGAATGATCTGATGTGGATATTCAGTATTACTACCCTGTCATATGGAAAATATTTGCCACTAAAATCAGTGACAACCATATCTATCTAAATCGAGTCAAACTCATTATTTCCTAACCTTTTGAATGTGGCTCTTGGTATCAGATTAATGGTGGCTCCACCATCCACTAGAACTCTATTGGTGGGATTCCTTCCAATGAGGCCTTTATATGCAAATACCACAAGTGCACTTTCTACTCATTGGTTAGTTTCTCAAATTTGGCTAAGTTGTCAAATTTCGCACCAAAATCATCCTAACTGTCAAATCCTGAAGCTATATCATCATTTAAGAATAGACAGTCCTCTGACAAATCTTCTAAATCCTCTTCAGTTTCTCCTACATAAATCTCATAATGAGCTTCATATTCTGGCGGTATCATGGAGATGAGATTGAGATTCATGTTTATAAGGTGCTTATGTATATCTTCTTTCTTTTTGACATCATTTTTTCTTTGACGTCTTCAAATTCTCCTTCAACCTTATCCCATTCATCCATTAATGGCCTAAGCTTGAGGTAGTCTTTATCAACTAGTCCATTAGCTGACCCAGGTTCTGACAATGTGCTTTCCATGACCATAATGACATCATCCATATCTTTTTCCATGTCAAAGTCCATGTCAAACTTTTCTTCATCGTTAAGACCTAGAGGGTCCTTGGGGTTATTAAGGGCTTCTAAAATCTTGTCGGCCAACAAGTCCATGTTAGTCGCATGACATTCAGGCTTGAACTTGACGAGTTACCCATTTGTTTTACTTTGGCAAGGGTTTCCCTCTTTTGTTCAACGTTGGTTGTAGGATCCTCCAAGATTGTTTTGATTTCTTTGTTTGTCCAGTCTTCATAATTTTCCACTTCCACTATAGCCACTTTCTTCCTTTTGTCATGCACAGTTTTCTCAGCTTCTACTAGCCCGACAGGCCAATTTTTCTCATGATATTTTTGGCCTAACTTTTGAAGTATACTTTTGTCAGGCTCTATTTTTAAAGGCGTAGGTTGCATCAATTTTTATGCCTTTGCAATCTCTTCCTGAAGCCATGTGTGATGAGTCCTTTATTTTGGTTAAGTTAGGTTGCTTTCTTGGGACTTTTTCCTCTCCTTGATCCCATTTTTGTTATCTTTTGCTTGCTTTATTCTTTGTTTTTGGCTTTCCTTGCTTTTTCTTGTTTTAATCTCTTTCCTTACCTTTTTATGCTTTTTGTTGTGTTTTCCTTGTAGGCTTTCTTTTCTGGTTTGCTGCTAGCTGGTGTGCTGATGAGATCCTAAAGCAAATTGCTGATTGAGGCAAGTTTGGAGGCTGGCGCCCAGGCGCCAGATGCTTTACTCTCGGCCTGAAGAATGAATGGCTGGCGCCCCAGGCGCCACACGGGGTGCCTAAGGCGCCAGCAGCCCAACTCTCTGCCTCGAGGAATGAAGGTGGCGCCCAGGCGCCACATTATAATTCTTCCTGCCTTCATTTTCTGCGTGGCGCCTGGTGCCTGGGCGCTGGGGTCCTGGCATGCGCCTATAAAGAAGATTTCTGAAGCATTTTAGGCATCTTTTGGTTTGAGGAGAAGGAGCTCTGCTAGGACAAAGTCGGGGAAGAAGGGAAACCTACTCTCCATTGAGTTTGATGCTTATTTCCTTCTCTCTTTCCTCTTGTATCATGTTTATCTATGTATTTGTGATGTTTTTCTCTTCTTCCACCATGTGTAACTAAGTTTCTAGGGTTAGGGGATTGATGTAATTGACTCCTATGAAGCTTTGTTATTGAATGCTTTAATATATTTGCAATTTCGATTTTTGGAGTAGACTTTACCGTTTTTTATCACTCTTGGATGCTTAGCTACCATCTTCAATGAATCTAGGGTTTATATTAGTGCTAGACATAGCTTGATATGGACTTGCCTTTGTAATTTCTACCGTAATTCGGGTTAGTCTAGACATAGATAACCTTAATTGCGTGGTTTTTATGAGTTCTTACGCTTAAACGCCGAATCAATTAATTTGACTAAGACATTAGCTAATTAATTGAGTGAGGTAGATTTGTTTCACCAAGAAATTGGGTTCAAATATCTTTGTGAACTTAATCAACAAAAAGAAAAATTTGCAAATGTATTGAAGTATTTTCTAATGACTCAAAGGTTAGTTTGTCTATGAATTAATCGGATTAGGAGCTAAGTAAAATCAATCCCCTATGCCCGCTTTGTTCTCGTATAAATTTCGTTGTGCTAGCCAATTTAGTGTCTTACTTTAATTTGCAATCTTTAACTTTAGACTCAACACCTCTGCCATTTCAATTGTCCAAATATAATTTGAGCTAGTGAAATTGGTAATTATTAAAGTCAATCTCTGAGGACGATAACTCTTTCTCTCTCACTTTACTACTTGTGCGACCCGATACACTTGTCGGGAAATAGCGCATCAATGCGCTTAAGAGATTTGGCTGTGGCTACATACTTTCTTCTTGTGGTTTAAAAGTCTCTTGCCAGATTGCTCTATTATTTTGAGCTATTAGTTTGGTTTTGACTACAAAACACTCATTTCCTAACCCAGAAGGGTCTTCCTTGACCCGAAGCACATCTGTCAAGGCTTTCTTCCTCTGTGCTTACCTGAACCTCTGTAGTCTTCACTTCTGGCTCTTCAACAATGGTCAACCAAATGTGTCAGGCTTATTCTGATCAAATGGCACTACCTTGGCATATCAATAATCTTTATTCCAAAAAGGTTAATCCTTTTGGAATCTACTCCTGGCATTATTCTTGTTTGCCATTGCGGAGTTCTTCACCCATTGGCCAACCTTTACGTTTGCAGGTTGCACTCACATTCTGGTGTGTTAGATATGATTCTGGGAATTTGGGTTACCACTCTTAATTGACTCTTTAGAATTTAACCTAACTGGGTACTGTGGTAGCATTCTTCGTGTATGAAATGGCTTTGGCTGAAAGCTCTTCTTGTGGGAAAGTTTTTCTTTTTATTAATTCCCTAATAATTGAGAATTGGCCATCACCTTCCAACGTGCCTCTCTAGCCTTCGGATCATATAATTGGACACATCTTGGACACGTCATGATTGTTACATTTCCTTTTTTCCTTGTCATAAACTCCTCATAAGTCTCCCAAGGCTTTTGATAAATGTCAAAAGAGTTAGCCATTGGGTCAACACCTATGTGCAACTCATTCGAGTTCAATTCAACATGTTTCTTTCATTTTCCTTTGACATCAACCATACTAATATTCATAGGAATTTGGCTGTCGATCTCAACAACATTTGTCTGAAAAGGATCAATGTCGACCTTCATGTCCGTCTTTTGTTTATCTATAAATTTTAATCTTCCCTTTGTCAAGGCCTTTTAAATCAAGTCCCTCAAATGTACACATTCATATGACCGAATACATTATGAAATTTATAATATTTTCCGTCCTTTATTTCATAAGGCTTTAAAAGCATATAATTATCCGACAATTTTATTTATTTTTCTTTTAATAAAACGTCAAAAATTTGGTCGACTTTTGTAATGTCGAATGTGTTACTTTTCTATTGACATAGCCCATTTTTTCTTTAGCCCTCATTGGCTTTATAGCCTGATAAGTAAAGGGAGGTCCTCCATTTTTTAATTCAGCAAGATTTATGTCATATTCAGCATTTTCTTCCTCTTCGTCAGAATCTTCCAGTCTGATGTAGTTTACTTTTTCTCTTTTTCGAAAATTCTTTTGTTTCTACATTTTTTAGCTTTCAACTGTTCTATTTGTCAAACTTTTCCTTCTAATTAGGCAAGGTCAACTAAATATTGGTTGACAAGCTTTTTCCTAATGTAATAATCTAGGCCTCCGATAGCCATCTTTACAATCTCAGCTTTGGGAATAGGAGTAATGCATTTACTCTTCATCTGCCTAAATCTTGCCAAATAGTCTTCGATAGACTTATTGTATAACCTTTTAATGTTAAACAAATCCATCAGACCAGCTTTCAGATCCCCCTTGAAGAATTGATGATGAAAACTTCTCTCCATTTGTGCCCACGAGTGGATGGAATTAGGTCTCAATGTCGAAAACCAAGAAAAGGCTTTTTTGTGAGCGAACTTGCAAAGAACATCATTTTAAGTCCTTCATCTGTCGCTAGGTCTCTCATTTCAATGATGTACCATACGACATGTTCAACAGTCGACTCACCACTTTCACCTACGAACTTAGATAGTTTTGGGAATTTAACCATTCCTCTAGGAAATTCTACCTGCTAGACCTAATTTGGAAATGCTGAGGCAAAATAGAGTTGATTAGTATAACACACGTTGAAACCAAACCTATTGAGGACTTGTTCAACCACTTGGTTGATGTTTTGTTCTATTTGGTTTCCAATGAGGTTTTGTTGGAATGCTCTTATAGCATTGTTTTTTATTATTTGTGGCTCATTTCGATACAAGATTTGCACCTAGCCATACCCTAATTAAGGTTAAGGTTGGTCTTGGCCCTATATTACGTTATTTTACTAATTTTGGCCCTGATCTTGAGCCATAACCTGCTCTAGTTGAACATTTTTAGGCACAACAATCCCTAAGGCCTGAGTTAGTCTACCCATTTATAAGGCTAATGTATTACATGCATTATTAGTGTTTTTCATTAAAGGTTTCAATAAGACACCTATTTGTTGTATCAGTATACTCACCATACCATGGTTACTTTCGTCCATTTGTTGTCGAATATTTGCCAATGAACTTACAATAGATGTGACAGTGTTTGGCATATCTCTTGACATATTTAGGAAAATAAGTCCCAAATTTAATCTTTCTTGACAAAATACAGTAGGGGTACTTGTCCCAACCACATTTGCCAATGCAAAACTTACCGCTTGACAAAATACATGTAGTGACACCATATTATGGTGCAAACCTTATTTTTTTGACTGCCTACTGGATTTGGTGATACTGGTGTTGATCCAGACACTTATTCCAATATGGGATTTCTTGAGAGGGATATGTTTGGTACAAAGTCTACGGGATTTATATTTGTTGGAACTGCTAGCATAGTTGTCGTGGTTACGACAGTCGAAGATGTACTTAGTGAACTTGTCACTTGATTAGCACCATTTGTTTACTCATAATTTTAGAGTTGTGAGCAGGTATGTGTTTACCACTTCTCAAATGCATACATTCAATTAGTTACTCTGAACTCATCCCACCGATGTGCCAATTTGTTAACTATAGATTTTGGTTTTACACAAATCTAAAAACAAATAAAAGAAAATCAGGAGCAATGTGGTTTCCAAGTTATGTGGTAATATTGTTTTCAATGAAAATGTGTCAAATGCAATTGACTTCACGAACGAACGTGAGGCTTGAAATGTGCTTTTTAAAGAAAATTTACATAAAAATGGTAAAAAGCATAAAGTAAGTGTAAAAAGGAGATTACAGAATGTAAAGTATAAAAAAGGTAAATTCCAGAAAGTAAAAGATGGAATGTAAATGGCAGAAAGTAAATTGCAGAAAGTTTAAAGTGCAGAAGGTTTTAATGGTAGAAAATAAAGTGCATGAGTTTAAACGAAAGTGATTAAATTGAGGGAAGTTAAATGAAAGTGCAGTAAATTGCATAAAATAAAAGAGACTGGAATGATAAAGACTTTGAATTAAATTGACTAGAATGTAAGGTGGAAAGCATACTTTGATGTTGATCCTTTAATCTGCTAGTGTGAAATGTTAAGATTTTAATCAAGAGTTTCCAACCTCTTTTACAACAAAACATCTAGTATTTATAGCCAAATGATGAAGATAACTACCTATCTACTTAGTCGCCATGTAAGTGACGGTTTACAGTGCTCGATACAACTACTTACACCTATCTAAGTGATAGTTTTCATTGCTCGACACAACTGTGTTTGACACAATTGCCTATCTTTGACGTCTTTTGTTTTACAATCAATCTTGCCTTTGATGTTTGACAACAAGTCACATCATTAGTCAGCATATCTCCATCATTCGACAATTTTTATTCTCTTGACTTATTTGTTGATAGTCTTTGATCTCATTTGTCAAGTGATGTGTTTCTGACGACTTCTCTTTGACAGATGTACACTTGAATGTCACTAAACTATTTCGAGTTGACACCCACTCTACTTATTTCCTACTATCAAATTCCTTTCTATCGAATTGCTAATTTCTGTCGAATCTCTTTGCCAAATTATTATTTTAACAATTAGATAATCAGCATTATTTCATTCCACCAACGAGGACGATTACTTGTTAGCCAAGTAACTAACTTTTGCTAGCACATATGTATATATTTTTATTTAAAAATAATTGCCCAACAGGTGTTCAACTTGGAGCATGCTTCATATATATAGTTTTCTCAAACTTATACATAGATTTTTTTTAAAATGACAATGGAGACAACCTATATACAAAAAAGGGCCTTGAATGGATTAAAATAGGCTCCTTTAGCTTGGTTTGAAAGGGTACATGAGTATTTACTGAATTTAAGCTTCATCAAAAGTTCGAGTGAGGTGACGCTATGTGAAGTATATGAACACTAATTTGATGGTGGATTCATGAATGTAGATGGTATACTCATTACTAGCAACAATGAGTATTATGTATAATATTTCAAGGCTAAAATGCAAAAAGAATTAGAAATGACAGATTTCAGAATCATAACATAATTTCTTAGTATAGAAATTCTACAAAGTGAGCGTGGAATTTTCATATTCCAAGAACAAATGCTAAAGAAGTCTAGAAGAAGTTCATCATGGAACAATGTAAGAGTATATGTACACCTCTTGCTACCAATGAGAAGTTAACCAAAGAAAATGAGGCTAAGAAAATTTTAATCCTTCTATTTACATATAGAAGTTTGCAAGATGTTTGCCATATTTGATAGAAACGATGCCTGACTTGATGTTCATAGAAAGTTTGCTATCTAGATTCATGACAACACTAGTAAGCTGCACTTTAAGCTGTAAAAAGGGTGCTAACATTAAATGTTGGAACTTGGTATGGATGATGTAAATAAAATAAATTACCTACTTATACTGATAGTGATTGTGGATGATCAATTAATGATATGAAGAGTACGTTGAGTTATGCATTTAGCATTGGTTCAAGCATGATAAGTTGGATTATAAGAAAACAAGAAATGGTAGCACAATCAATTGCAAAAGCAAAATATATTTTTTACGCAACTTCTGTTAACCATGTTATTTGGCTTGAGAGAGTTCTTAAAGATCTACATCAAAAGAAGAATGAGGAAACAATATTTATGTGTGCAAAAAGTTTTTAATTGTTGTGGCTAAGAATCCAATTTTTCAAAGAAGAACCAGGCAAATTGATAGAACCTAAGTCTCAATATAACCAAAAAACAGAATTTATTTTAAAATAGAGTAAAAGATTACATATGCAAGAATTGAAGACTCACAGAGCAATCAAAATAAAGACCTAAAAGACTCAAGAACAATATCAATCTGATAAAAGAATTATCATACTGATCCTATAGACTTAGTCTCCTAGAGCCAAAGCCCTCCTAGAGTAAATGCTCCTACAACACTTAACATAATACTTAGCCTACCTCCTCACACTCCCCCTCCCTTATTTATAACAAACTCACCCTAATAAAATTACCTAATTACCCCTTAACAGAAATCCTTTATAGTACAGGTACCTCTTACAAATCAAGATTAAATATCATTTCATTTAGAGAAGTTGAGAAAGAGAAAGAAGTTGTATTACTCCACTATAACTGTGAAGACCAAATTGTCAACTTAGAAAGAAATTAGGATTTTTCCAACAAGTTAATTGAGGGGGAGTATTAAAGTTAATAAAGCATGATATAATAAAATATAAGTATACCCTAAGAGTTAACTTGTAAAAATGGCTAATTGTGTAGACAAGTTAAATATAACTTGAAAAGGAACTTAAGCTATTTAGGCAAAGCAATTACTTGCAAGAGTAGAAAATCTATGCCTTGCGACTTACAAGAAAGTTGAATCCATCTACTCAAGTTACCAATAATTCATAAGAGTGGAGAAAACTTCTTGAAACTATAAATGTCCTTATTATGAATGAAGGATATAAAGAAGCTTTCTCTTAAATGTGCACCTCTAGTCCTAATTAAGACCATATATACCTCACTCAAATTCTCTCTCTTGCTCTGATTCCCAAATATCAAACAATTTTTCCCTCTCCCATACCAATATAGCCTTCCCTACACATTTCACTGTTATTAATTGTTTGCCATTGTTTTATGGTGTTTGTAATGCTATAAAGGTCTTTTTTGTGGAAGAATAGTTGTAAGATTTTGATGAAAGGAAATTATTCGCTCTAATTCAGAATGAAACTAAAACCTAATCTTTATATAGAGGAATTCTAACAAAACTAAAAGAAAAAATAAGCAGGAAAATCCCTCTTAAATAAGGAATCCTCACTAAACTAGTACTAGGAAAGTATATCCTAATCTATCAAATGAAAAATAAATAAATAATTTAAACAAAAGGATCGACTCTTTTCTACACTCCTCCTCAAGCTAGGTTGTATATATTATACAATCTTTTCTACACTCCTTTCTTCTTTCTTTAAGCATGTAAAGACACCACACAACTCAACACTGCCAATCATCTTCTTCGAACCCACTGCTTTGATGTGCCAACATGCTAGTATGTTGTTCAGCATTGGACAATGATGATTGAGATAGAATAGAGATTTGACCAAATAGCTTTTGTAGTGCCTCAATCCGTTTCCTGGTGAATGGACTGCTCTCTGTATTTTTGTTATTATCAAATATAAGGGCAACATTTGTATGATTGTCCTGATCACTCCATCATAGTGACTAAGCTTCCAATTTGGGGTCTTCTGTAACATCTCGGTACCTCGAGCTATTGCTTATGGTGAGGTTGACGTGTAACTTAAAAAAATATATATTTTTGGAACCAAATTGAACTTTTGGGACCCAAGTGAATTTTTTGGTTTTTAGAGCAAGAAATTTTGGAGATTATTCCAAGTATACTAATATCTTAAATATTATATTTAAAGACTCGCATGAATCTTTCAAAGAGTTATTCAAGGATTGTGATGAAATAAATAAATTGAGACATCACTGGTGTTTCTAAGTCAAGATTAAACAATCAAAAATGATATGTAGAGTCAAGTCCGGTGTGTAATATATTTGAGTTAAGGAAAAACTCTAACCTTGCCTTTATTTATGGTTTATTTGTCAAATCAACTTATGGCATTTTTGTAATTTAGCACCCTTCATACATATATATGTATATACATGCCAGTACACAACAATTTTTACTCTTGCCCAACACTACACACATATTTTAGAAGGCTCTTGACTCCTCTCCCATTTCACTCTTGATGTCCTTCACAAACCCTTTGGTGACCTTCCTCCGGTTAACCCAGGTCACCGATGGCACCCTCTAACCGAAGCATCTTTATTTTTAGAGGTAAGTGTAAAAATTTCTCCTTCTTCCTTCTCTTCTTCATATGGCTAAGAACATAGCTAAGATCTAGGGAAGGAACATGAAAATCAATGAGTGAGCTATCTTTTAATCTCATCCTATATTTCTTTGATGTAGTTGAAGCTGATCCCTTGAAGAAATCAGTGAGAATCAATGGATTTAGTAGGTTAGAAAAACCATATTAGATTTGGAAGCTAAGGATTTATGTTTAAAGATGAAAGTGATTAATTTAGAAATAAATCTTTCAGATAATTGATTTATTTTTTTGGAAAGTTTTTTAATGCTAAAGCGTGAATTACAAGCTTGAAACCATGGTTTTGACTGAGATTTGGACTAGGTGGAAGAGAGAATAGAAGCAGGGTCAGATTTTGCAAAACAGGGTAGATTTCGTTGGCAGCCATCAATGTAGCTACAAAAACTATCACTGTAGTGATGGTGGTTGTGCTGCTGGTCGCTGCAGTGATAGGGAGACAAAATGATGGAATTTTGTCAAGCTTCCCCACTGCAACGATGGATCGATAGGGCCATTATTACAGCGACCTAGAGGACCTTCATGGCCGATTTTTCTCACTTTTTCTCATAATTTTTCTTCTCTAAACTTTAGGAAACACCTCTAAGGGACTTGGGCATCATTTATCCATCAAGATACCAAGATTTGGAGTAGATTACACAACTTGAAGAAGAGGTGAGGGAGCTTTCACCTTACTTTGTTTGCTGGTTTGCCTCATTCTTAAAGTATATATACTAAAGTATCATACACATAATTATTCCGAATGGCATTATGGATGTGAGTTCAAGGTGAGGAGACATATATTCTTTTATGAATGATTATATGTGGATTGGTTGGGAGGGAAATACATATTTGTGTATGGAAATAATACATGTGAGACAAATTAGCTCCAATATAGAGGATGAAAAGATTGATGAGGCACGATGATAACTTGTAATGCATATATTAATTGTGTTCGTGAAATATATAGGATTAAAAAAATGAATGTGATGACAATGAGATGTGATTACATGTGTTGTAGATTAATGAATGTTGTTGGTGTCCTTGAATGGAATGATGAGATATAATTAAGTATAAAACTTGTGTGGCGATCTATACATAATCATATTTCTTTTTTTGAATAAAGGCTTGAGAGGTACGTAAAATCCTAAATGTGTATATATGTGTGTGTATATATATATATATTTGTATATTAAATTGGTTCATAAGGAACTTAGTATGTATGTATGAGCATATGCAACTTATTATCCCTCAAGAATGAGAAAGTGAAAAATATATATAACATCATATATATATGTATAAATATCTATAAAAAAAATTCCAATATATAATTGTTAAAATTAGTTAGTATATGAACATACACATCTACATATATAGGTACCTACGTTATGAGATGTTTATTTGGAAAAATTAGCATTGACAAATATATAAACATATACATATATATGGGCACTTAGCCTTGTCATTGAAGTAAAAAAGTCATAATTCACTTGTGTATTAACTCCCATAATTGACGAAAACATGAGATTTTGATAACATGCTTTTTCCATTTATTTTAGTCCCTATTTTAGTCCTTTTTGCCTCTTTAATTTTGTCAATTCTCTAATTTTATTATGTTTTAGAATTTATTGGGTATAAACTATTTATGGATTGAATGTGTCTCAATTTTATATTTTTTTTTTTGAACTTGAATTGTAAAATGCTCAATTTAATTCCTACAAATTTTAATTTTGGAGAGAAAAGTGTTGACATAGACAAAGATGCTGATTTGGATGCTAATGTGGCACTTTTTGGGTGATGTAGATGCTGACTAGGATATGCTGGATGTGGGGCCCACTTGAACTCTTATTCAATGCCATGTAGTCAGAATTTTTGGGCAGAAATATTAATTTTCGTAGGTCAAAAAAAGCATGGCTGAAATATTAATTTTGCCATGATATTCTGCTGCTGTTCTGCTGCTGTTTGTTACTTTTCTGCTGCAGAAATATTAATTCTGCTGCTGCCATACCTATCTACTGCTGCCATACCTATCTGCTGCTGCAAAAATATTAATTTTGCTGCTGTTTTGCTGTCAAAGTGCTGCCACATCATGGAAGAAGCATCCAAGGAGGCATCTAGGGCAGAATATCCCTTTAGGCATGTGTTAGATCAGTTTTATATTTGCAAAACTAAAATTTATTGAGCAAGCTAAGTCATTTTTCTGATGGGAAGTCCTAGCACCATTTTTCTGCCTTTCTAGAGTAGCAGTGGCTGGGAGCAACACAGAGGCAACTCTTTAGCTTGGTTTGAGGGAAAGGAAGCCTTCCCACTTGGTAATGGCTCTCCTTCTCCCATTTTCTTTCCTTTTCTTCCATTTTCCTTCATAGTTTGTTAGTTTTCTGCTGTATTTTCTGTTTTTTGTCATGTTCTTCTTCTCTTCCATGTAATTTCTGAGTTTAAGGATTGATGTAGTTTGGTTCTATGATGTTTTATTGTTGAACAATTTCGATTTTAATGCACTTTCGTTTAATGGAATGGATTTTACCGATTATTAAGCTCTTGAATGCTTGATTAACCTTTAATGAGTTTGGGATTTTGATGTCTATGCTAGAGTTAGCTAGATATTGAGCTTGACCTTGTAATTTCCACCATAAATTAGATTATCTAGATATAGATAGTTTTATTTATGTGGCTTGAATAATTTTCTTGAGCTTCATAACTTAATTGAATGGTTGATCTAAGATTTTAGTCAATTATTTTGGTTAAGTTAGATTGTAATTTCAAAGTTTTTGGATTCAATCATATTTTAGAAAATTGGCCAACATTGAATGGATTGTAATTTAATTGAATTATTCTTCAATGATTCAAAGATTAATTTGTCTATGAATTAATCAGATTAGACCAACGAAATCAATCTCATTTTCTTGTGTAGTCGGTCATTTGATGAAATGGAAATTGTACTTTAATTCATTTGGCCCAATGAGTATTTTCTTGGCCAAAGTTCTATTTTATTTATTGTCCTATGAAGCTTGTTATTTATACATGCATGCGATTGCTATGTATTTGTAATGAGTAGGACAAGAGATAACATGTCATATGCGATTGCGGGGCATTGATGTGATTAGGACTTGATCGGATTGTATTTGAGTTATAGATTAGTGAAGACCTTCCTAACTATAATTTTAATATAATTCAGTCTTAGAAGATTTTCTGAGAATTTTAGATTGAAAATTACATAATAGAATTAGCCAAGAATATTCAAAGGAAAGGATGATGATGTACAATTCCATGGAATTTGTAACCAATTACACATCTTTTGTCTGTTTTATTTTTTGTTTAGTTATTTAAATTTCAGTTATTTATATTGCGTTGTTTCAATCATTACCCCCCTTTTGTGTAATTTCTGAAATTTTCTTCATAAGTCTTAATAGCATTTCACTTAGCCTAATTGAATTTTATTTGATACCTCAATCTCTGTGGGACGATACTCTACTTATCACTTTATTACTTGTTGCGACCCAGTATACTTGCTGGAATATTTTATGTGCTATAAAATATACGCACCAGATTTGTGCTTGAATAGGTTAGATTGATGGTAACTTATGTTGTGAAATTTAATGCTCGATACTTTGTATGGAACTGTGAATGGTGAATGAAAGTATCATTAATGTATTGTTAAGGATAGCGATATGGTTGCAATTGTATTCTTCGTCTTTTGGAAAATGCGTTGGATTATTTATTTTGTGCTAGAGTTATTGGCACTTCGATTATTCATGTTGTTCTGGAGTTATTGGCACTTGAACTATTTATTTTGTGCTAGAGTTATTCGCACTTGGATTATTTATTTTGTGCCAGAGTTATTGGCACTTGGACTTTTCACATTGTGTCAGAGTTATTGGCACTTGCACTATTCATGTTGTGTCGGAGTTATTGACACTTGGATTATTTATTTTGTGCCAAAGTTATTAGCACTTAGACTTTTCATGTTGTGCCATTTGACATACTCATTGCATTGTGATATGATTTCTTACTATGACATGATCGGATGCCTCCTTAATTATGGTTGTATAGTTGCTAGAGCTCTTACAGAAGTGAAATTTGTGTTGGGTTCTTTGTGATTAGACCTATGATGTATAAGTGAGTATATTTCTAACTGCAGGTATAGTCATAATTATACTTTTTCATATGTATTTGAATTATGTTTAAGTGTGGAAGTAGGATAGAGCTTTCTTCACTGGGTCAGTATGACTAATGCCTGAACATTTTCAAGTGCGAAGGGAGCTTAGTGATGGTATTGAGTTTGGTGACATCCTTTTTTGTTCGTGGATATAGTATGGTCTTGTCTCTTTCTTTCATAGGTTTTGCTTTAGTTATGCTCTGTAATCGAGTAAGTTAACTAGGTGGTGTATGTTGATTAAGGTATGATTACTACTACAGTTTATGTGTTAGATGACTGAGTTTATGAGTTGTGATTAGGACAATATATTTGGAAATAAATTGTTCTATGAACTACTTTCACATATTTGAAAAAAAGATTAATTAACATATTGGTTTATGAGGTTAAATTAATAAGAGTATTAAATATTTCTGTTAGTTTTAGGGTAGAAGTAAGGCTTATAGGAGAGGGTTTGAGTCCTTTTCCATGTCGGTCACATAGCCGGTTATGGGATATGAAAGCTTCCCATGTATTTTCCAACATGTTTCTTTAGTATGACCAGATTTCTTGCAATGTTCACACCATGGCTTCCCCCTTCTTGTTTATTGTCTTGAGATAAGTTGTGGGTACAAGGCCAAGCCTCCAATAGCTAGAGTGCCCAAATTTTCTGTCATCATTAATTTCCTCTTGCTTTCTTCCCTTGATCTTCATAAAAGGCCTCTCGAATATATGGTAAGGGCTCGGTTCCCAAAATTCTCCCCTTGACTTCATCTAGATCCTTGTTGAGACAAAGGAAGAATTTGAATGTTCTCTTTTGGTCAACAATCCTTTTGTATAGAGCAGCATCATCAAGGCATTTCCAGGGGTAGATCTCGAACATGCCAAGGTGCTAATGATGTTGAAATATTGAGTAATAATCAACTCTCCTTGTCGTAGATCATGAAGTTTGGTTTCAATTTTAAATAGTTCAGTGGTATTTTTGAAACTAGAGTATGTTTCACATGCTACATCTCAAATCTCCTTAGCCATTCTGTAAAGGAGAAAATTCTCTTCAATCTTCGTGATCATGGAGTTTATTAACTGTAATGAAACATAAAGAACAAAAAGAGGGAAAACTTTCTAATATCTATTCCATTGATCTCACATAGGTATATATACACATTACATAGGTATAAAACAGAATCCCTAAGACTATGCTATCAGATAAATCCCTAATTATTAGCCTATAGATTAATGCTATGATTGCGTCATAAATAGAGGAGTGAGCACAGCTTAGGTTGAGGAAAAATTTCAACCTAATCCAATCAAATTTGATCGAGTTGGGTTGGGTGAGGTTGCTACTTTTTTTTATAACAAACCCAAACCAACCCAACCTACACTCTGGTGAGTTGGGTTTGGTCGAGTTGGCGGATGGTCTTTTTTTTGTTTTTTCTCTCTCTCTTTTCCCAAGGAAAATAAATCAACAAAGAAATACATTATTATTTATATTATTTAACAAGACAACAACAGTCAAAAGTAGACTTTACCACTATAGGCAAATTAATTCAATATGAAGTTCAACATTATACAATCTAAATTTCAATAAATACATAACATAGAAATATTTATTTATAAATAATGAGTATAACAAAAATCCTAAGTGGCTAATTCCCTAAAAAAATCCTTAAAAAAATTATATATTGGGTGGGTTGGCGGGTTGGGTTAGGTTGGAAAATTTCAAACTAGCCACCCGACCCACCACTTGGCGAGTTGAAAGAATTTGACACAACCCAACCCAATCCAAACGTGGAGATTGGGTCAAGTTAGACGGGTTAGTGCTCACCTCTAAAGAGGATAAGTTAACTATACAATATCTATTAACAATCCCCCTCAAGCTGGAGCATAGATATTAATCATGCCCAGCTTGTTAGTTAAATAATCAATTCAAGTTCCATTCAGGGCTTTTGTGAATGGGTTGGCGAGTTTCTCTCCAGTCTTCACGTATAGGGTAGCAATCAAATTTTCCTTAATCTTTTCATGAAAAAAATGGCAGTCAATGTCAATGTGTTTAGTCCTTTCATGATAAACTGGATTCGACGCAATATGGCAAGCAGCTTGATTATCACACCACAATTTTGCTGGCATTAAATGCCTCAACCCAATCTCATTTAATAAGTGATGTATCCACATAATCTCACTTGAGGATTGGCTCTATACTCAGATTCTACACTCGATCGAGATACAACATTTTGTTTCTCACTTTTCAACGATACAAAGTTGCCTCCAACAAAGACACAATATCCAGTAGTAGATCTCTTGTCAATCTTGCTTTCAGCCTAATCAATATCTGCAAAGCATTCAAGGTAAGTATGCCCAAGATTACTATACAAGATACCAAGTGCAGGAACTCCTATCAAATAACATAGAATTTGTTCCAGAGGTATCCAATGTTTGACTATAGGTGCAGACATGAATTGGCTAACAACACTTATTGCAAAAGCAATGTCAGGGCAAGTTACGGTAAGATAGTTTAATTTTCCAACCAACCTTTTATATCTATCTGGATCATCAAAGGGATCCTCATCATCTTCTATAAAATATGCATTTGGAAGTATTGAGGAACCATATGGCTCGGCTACTAACTTTCTAGTTTCTGCAAGCATGTCTAGAACATATTTTTCTTTAAGACAAAAATATTCCCTTCTCACTTCTTGTGACTTCCACTCCCAAGAAATAATTTAGCTGGCCCAAGTCTTTTGTGTACAAGTTAGTATACAGGAATGCTTTGAGAGCTGAGATGTCTACATGATCATTCCCTATGATGATAATATCATAAACATAGACTACAAAGAGGATAATGCTAGCTACTGATTTTTTGTAGAACACTGAGTAATCACATTTACTCTTCTTTGATCCAAATTCTTAAACCACCATACTGAACTTCCCAAATCAAGCATGAGGACTTTGCTTTAATCCATACAAAGATTTCTTCAAATAATAGACTTTCCCATAGTCCACTTAAGCAACAAAACCAGGTGGTTGCTCCATATACACTTCTTCTAGGAGATCACCATATGGGAAGTCATTCTTGATGTCTAGTTGATACAAAGGCCAATTCTTAGACGTTGTCATAGAAATGAACAATCGATTTGAGGTGAGTTTAGCCACTAGTGAGAAAGTATCAAAATAATCTACTCTATACATCTAGGCATACCATTTAGCCACTAATCTAGCTTTGAGTCAAGCTACCGAGCCATCTGTATTAAACTTGACTGCAAAGACCCATTTTCATCCCATAATTTTCTTACCTTTGGGTAATTTCACTATGTCCCATGTATGATTATCATCGAGGGCTGGCCTCTATTTCCTTAAGCATAGCGGCATAGCAACTCGGAAAAGCCAAGGCTTCTTTAATAGTTTTAGGAAATGAAATAGAGGCTAAAGAAGCAATAAAAGAACTAGATGCATGAGATAAATGATCATATGAAACAAAATTAGTAGTAAGATAAGTAGTTTTTGGAAGGGTACACTAACATTTACCTTTACGAAGGGTAATCAGTATATCATGGTCACTTAGTGGAGTGTCTGATGACAAAGAAGCTGGTACAAGATATATATCACTGGTTGCTTGTCTGTCACTTGGTTAAGGACCTGAAGAAGCCGTTGTATCATTAATTTCTTGTCTCCTAGAGTAAATTTGAACAATGAGTGGCAAATACTAGGAGATGTGGATTTATATATCAGCTATTTCTTGTTGTCTTCCCCCTGACTTGGAGGATAGGAAAGGAACGGAGAAAAATGGTTTTTCCTCTGAGAAGACCATATCAGTGGAGACCAAGTATCTATTCAAATATAGAGAGTAGCATCGGTAACCCTTCTGAAAACGAGAATATCCCAAAAATACACATTTATAGGCTTTTAGGTCAAGTGTAGTAAGATGAGGCCTCACATCATAAACATAGCATGTGCTACCAAATGCCTATGGTTCCACTATAAATAATAGCTTTTTGGGAAAAAGAATACTATAGGGAATTTCACCACCAAGAACCTTAGATAGCTTACGATTGATAATAAAATTAGTTGTGGAAACAACACTATCCCAAAATTTCTTAGGGACCTTTATTTGGAACACCAAGGCACGAGCAGTCTCAAGAAGGTGCTTGTTATTGGATCAAGTAATCCTAAAGTAATTCTAAAATGGATCTCTTATTGGATCAAGTAATTCTAAAATGATTCTGACATGTACTCTTTAGCGTTATCACTTCTCTATACATGTATAGAAATTGGGTCTTAATCTCAACACAAAAGGCAAAGAAATGTGAAAACACTTCAGAATAATTTTTCAAAAAGTAAATCCTTGTCTAGGGCTGAGTATTAGACCTGCCTAACCTGCCAAACCTAACTAACCCGCATAGTTAGATTAGTTTAGGTTAGGTTGGCAGGTTGGGTTGGGTTGGATTGAAAACACTCAACCCAGCTAATGTTGGGTTGAGTTATATGTTAAGGATTTTCAACCCAACCTAACCCAAACCCGCCAACCTGATAGATAATTGAATTTTTTTTTTAGTTAGCAACTTAGCAGTACTGCAAACCTCTCTGTCATACCTTAGTTCTATCTTGTTCGGTGCTAGTTTCCTCATCATGGAAATTCTTTGTGAGCTATAGAATCGCATTGATAGAGGTGAAGGCAACCTAACACTGGCTTGCTTTCTCTAAATTGTTGTTTGATAAGGAAAGAAACAAAATCAAAGAAAGATTATAGTATTATGGGATTGAACCAGTGTTAACCCATTCTTAGCAAGGCTCAAAACTTTCAGTTTGAGGCAATACGACAAGGAGCTTGGAAGGGGCCTTTTAATCACTTGTTGTCTCTTTAGACTCTTGCTTGGTGATGTTCTGCTCTCACTTACTCATCATCTCTATGGTCTCTCACTCTGCGCTTCCCCTTCTCTCTAAGCACTACGGCGTAGCTATTGGTGCACCCCCTTTCCTCTATCTCCATCGACATCTAGACCAGAAATTTCTAGTTCAAAGACCAAAAATTTCTAGTTCACGAGCCAGATCTAGTTCATGAACTAGAAATTCCTGGTTCATAACATGTAGATCTAGTTCGTGAAGTAAAAACAAATGTGTCACTATGTATGTTGTTTTGTTTCTAAAAAAGAAATGGAAAATAGAGAGAGAAGAAGACTAACAAGAAAAGGAGGAAAAAACGAAGAAGCACCCGCCACCTAACCTGACCTAACTAGTTAGAGTACACATTAGGTTGGTTTCAGTCCAACATCTAAAAATCAAGAACCCAACCCAACTCCACCCATTCACATTTGGGTTGAAAATTTTCCCAAATCCGACCTATGCTCACCCCTATCCTTGTCATTCAAGAAAAATCGTCTACAAAAGTAACAAAATACTAAGATCCTGTTTTAGACACAATCAGACATGGTCTCTATATATCCGAATGGACTAATTTAAAAGCTGATTCAACCTATTTATTAATTTTGGGACTTAATTTACTACATGATGTTTTACAAAATGACAGGATTCACACTCTAAAGATGTTACATCATGAAATTGGGGGCATAACTTCTTCAAGGTAGACAGGGAAAGATGTCCAACCAACAATGAGCATTGAACGAAGAGGTGACACTAGCACAAGCAACTAACGAGGCTCCCATGCATTAAGGATGTAGAGACGATTAGAGACATGTCATTTACCAATAATCTAATTTATCACAAGATCCTAAAAAAAACAATGATTAGGAAAAAAAGATATAACAATTTAAGTCTTTGATCAGTTTACTCACAGAAATCAAATTGAAGGAAAGACTGGGTAAACTTAGAACAGATGACAAAGTAATAGAAGAAGTTAGTTTAGTGGTCCCTAAACCTTCAATGTTATAAATAGATCCATCCACAATGTAACAGAAGATAGAGATTTATGTGGCTTGAAATTTGAAAATGTGGTTAAGATTACCTGTCATATGATATGTGGCACCATAATCAATTACCTATTTATTTGAATAGGTGATAAGGCATATTTTACCCTGCTTAGTTATTTTTTGACAATGTGGAACTAAATGAGCCTTAGTGCCTGACATCTTTAGCAAGAATACAAGGCAAGACAACACTTGAGGTTGCTAAACTGCTTCTGACAAAAGAGAGAACAAACAATCTTGTACGACCAAACTTACAATGGAAATAGGCCGAAAATGAGGAGTCGATGCTAGGCACACTAAGTTGAGCTACAACTGCCATTACATGCATCCTTATGTGCAAGCGTATGGGAGAATTGTCGAACCTTCAAACAGTACGTGAGCCTTACAAGCGCCTCAAACCACCGTCGGTCTTTAGGGATGGGCTGAACTCAAGGTGCCGTTCCTCCTTGGACTAGTGGTAAGAACCACTGATCACTTTCTCGAGTGATCTAACACAAGCCACCAAATGATCCTACGCCAAGAATCAAAAAACCCAAAGTTGAGATAATCTCTGATACCATGTAATGAAACACAAAGAACAAAAAGAGGGAATACTTTCTAATATCTATTCCATTGATCTCCATAGGTATATATACACATTACATAGGTATAAAATAAAATCCCTAATATTATGCTATCCAACAAATCCTTAATAAGTAGCCTTCAGATTAGTGCTATGATGACATCATAAATAGAGGATAAGTCAACTATACAATCTTTATTAACAATAATCATGATATGACTATATGATTTTTTGTCTTCCAGGGTTGATACTTGGGGTCTGTTGCTATGGGAATGGGAAACTCACCAGTGAGATAATTATCCATTCCTCTATCAGAAACATATATGAGGATGGACTGTGATCACTGAAGGAAATTATGGCCATTGAGTTTGTAGCTAATGATGAGGAAAGGCAAATTGTCAATGATATTGATTAAGGGATTCTGGTTGGGTCTAGAATTAACTTCTGAGGACATGGATTGTGTATTCATGGTGATGATAAAGAGCCCAAATGAGGAAGATAACGACTGGGCTGGACTCTATGATGGTGAGCGACTAGATTTGTCCAAGCAAGTACTAAATCAATAGCGTATCTTCACATACCAGCATGTGAGAATACGCATTAGAAGAACATGACCACATGTGTAGAGGTTAGAAAAGCTCTGGTCGACAGGGATGGGCCGAAAATGACCTCCTAAGGTAAACCTGAGGATGGTTTAGTCAATACAGTGCTTAAGCGAGGATGGACGAAGCTATATGCTTATTCAGTGAGGCACAATAATAACTGAAGATTAGGTTACAACTGAAGTTGTGCAAAGATCAAAAACCACTTAAGATTAGGTCTAGAATTGACTTATGAGGACATGGATAGTACAAAAGCTTAGGAGTCAACTCTTTTTTTTATATTGATAATCCTACAATGTTTAAAGTAGATTTTAGAGGAGTAACCACAATTTTTATCCCTAAAAGTTTACCTCGATTATAAGTTAGTCCCTCAAACGTGGCCACTAATGGCTTTAGTCTCTGGAAGTTGAAATTATTACACAAAATGGTCTTTTGATCCATCCTTGCTTTAATAATCATCATTCTCTGTTGATGTGGCAATGACATGGCATCTAGGAATTTGTTTGCTGACATGTCAAGTAGTGATGTGGTAGTGATATGGTATCTAAGGGCTATTTTGTTTACAAAAAAAAAAATTCTAAGGACCAAATTGTTTGTGGAAAATAAAAATTAAAACCACAAGAGGATTTAACATTTGTTCTCTTTCAAGCGCATAATTTCTCATCTTCTTTCTTTCTCTTTGTAATCTTTTAACTTCTTGATGCTATTAGTGCCACCATTAAAGCCCTCACACTCTTTCCCGTGAGAAATCAATAGGTTTCTCTTACAAAAAAAGTGTTCTCTAACCTCCAAAATGCTCTATCATTTCCATCTATAAAAATCCATCAATTATCCACTCTTCTTTCACCATATGCTTTTGACCTCCTCCTCTTTCATCGCTATCTTTAATTAAAGTTCAAGTTTTGTCCCCAATGGCAAATCAAAAGGTACCCAAACATAGCAATGTTCTGTATGTTCTTAATTTTATCTATTTTACAAAGGACTTTATTGATTCTCTTGGCTTTGTAATCTAGTCACATGGCTCTATAGGATACGCCAAGATCGAACTTCCTTTCTTCCAGGGATATCACTTCTAACCCATCTAATTTTGGCAATGTGTAATGTGACTCTAATTAGGTTATTTCCCTGAATCTTAGAGACTCCATAGTTGGTGCTTCCAGTCTATCTAGTGAACTTAACCCAGCCATCAGTAAGCTTTTTGTTCTAGCTGAGCTCATTGTGGTTCCATGTAGGATAAATAATTCTCTACCTCATTCATTATTCAACTTTAAGAACATCAGATTCCTTAGCATAACCTAGAACTTCATTTTTGTGAGATTTTGGTGAGTTAGGTTCAATTTTGCAACCTCAAAACCTTGGACTTCAGTTTCAGTCAACTAATTGGTAGCATTCTTATCTCTATCAACAAAAAACAATAAAACTTATCTCTGATTTTGAAAAAAAAAATTGGTCCTTTTTTCTCTTAAACAATTTGATTTATAAAAATTCCTTTTGTAAACATAGTTCTTAGATGTCATATCAATGTCACATTACAAATTAACGTGACACATCAGCAAACGACATAGTCCTATATTTCATGCCAATTGATAGCATCACACTTTAGCAAATTATGGTGAGTGTGACAACAACATTTTATGTGACAGTTATAACTTTCAATGACCAAAGTTGTTACTGGTCATAATTTAGAGACTAACTTATAACTTTGTTACACTTTTAAGGACTAAAAAATATGTCTACTCTTTTTGGAAAATTCCCACTATTCCATTCTTTGGTCATCTCAAAGGAATGTAGTTTTGTTCCCTGGTTGATAAGGTTTTAAGTTCAAGGTGTGAATAAAAAAAAAGAAAAAAGAAAATAGCTTAGGCATTTACACTTCTGTAATCTAATTTAGTTTGAACCAAATTAGTTGAAGCCTAGTGCACTTTCTAGTAATTCAAACAAAAAAGACACACAGTCATCCAAATTATAATTAGTGAATCCATAGAAAGAAAAAAAATGTTCGGCTAAAAATAAGTTGAAATTGATTAAGCAATGCTGAAACAGGTATATATGTTGATCATATAATTTCGAACCACAATACTACTTAAACCAAGTGGTTCCTACCCATGTAGATCAGGAGGAACATGGTGAGAGTGAACATGGGCAAGATGAACAAGGCTTGCCTCGAGGATGTGCACCAAGACATGGGGCACAACCATATATTGATCCAGCTACCTTATTAACTAGTTTGACCGCCTTACTAGAGGTTCAAACAGCATTACAAGGAAGTCTAGTCAATCTGACTATATTGTTAGAGAGACAGGTGGTTGCTGCAAATGTCCCTATTGCTCCTATTCCTACTGCAGTTCCTCCGACACGTCCAGTAATTCCCCTACCTCCTCCTGTTAAGGACGGGGCAGTACGGGATGTATCTTTGACATACTTTTTGAAGATTAAACCCCTTGTCTTCACCGGGGAAGACCCAAATAAGGATCCACAATGATTCCTTGATGGAATAGAGAAGGCATGCAAGGCTTTGAAATGTGATCCTCAATTATGGGTGGATTTCGCCACTTATCAATTTCAAGGAAGGTCTCATGAGTGGTGGGTTGCTTGGCAGAACAGTCGAGCTCCTAATGCTCCTCCAGTTACTTACGATGAGTTTTGTCGAGTTTTTGTTGAGAGATTTATGCTGAGGAGTTTGAGAACTGCAAGAGCCAGAGAATTTGAATTTCTCAAATAGTGTTCGATGATGGTTGATGAGTATGATACAAAGTTTACACAGCTTTCTAGATACGCACTTCACATGATTCCAGATGAACAGGAGAAGATTTGTCGATTTATTCTTGGTCTTCGTCTTCGATTACGCCAATTTTAAGTATGCAGATGAAACTATATCCTTCTTATGTGGCTGCAATAGATGCAGCCAGAACAGGTGAAATAAATGAGAAGAATGAGGATGATGACTTCAAGAGGAAGAGAAAACATGGAAACGAAGGGAGATCTTCAGGATATAGCAGATTATTAGAGACTTCTAGGCCTCAAAGTAAAGGTCAATCTACTCTCATGGTATCATCCACTCTAGCAGTATCTTCAGGCAACGTTTCTAGGCCCAGATTAGATTATAGGGGAGGTTCTTCATCAGTTGGTCAGGTGCCATCTCAACAGGGACGAGACAAGCCTAAGTGTTTAGAGTGTGGGCGATTTCATACCTGTGTGTGTCATGGAGCAGGCACAATTTGTTTCTGTTGTGGACAAGTGGGTCATATGAAGAGAGATTATCCTCAGCAAGTAGATATCTCAAGGCAAAGATCTGTGCATTTGTCTTAAGCATAGTATATGGAAGCTTCAGCTAACAAAGCTCCTTCCTCCTCTGTTAGATGGAGTGGCATAGGGAGAGAAGGGGGCAGAAGACAAGGAGGATGAAGTTAGCCTACAGTTAGACGCAACCAAGCCAAAGTATATGCTCTTACACATCAGGATGCACAGGCTTCGAATGCAATCGTAAGAGGTATTCTTCCAGTATGTTCATTTTATGCTCGTTATTATTTGACCCGAGATCTACCCATTCATATGTATCCCCAATCTTTGCAAAATGGTTTATTCAAGATCCTGTTAAAATTAATAGATCTTTTCTTTAGGCCTTTCACATGTCGTACCTCTTGGATGGTGTGAACCATACCATCAAACATCTTCAATTTGATGGTACCAACACCTGCAATCTCCAAGACATGATCGTCTTCCATGAACACTAATCCACCTGAGATATGTTCATATTGATGGAACCATTCTCTCTGGGGAGACATATGCCATGTCATTTTTGAGTCCATAAGCTAGACATCAGCGAGTCTTCTTCTGCCTTCAGTAGCGGTTGTTGCCTCCCTATATAAAATTTTACCATCATCCGAGGTGCTTGCTACACAACCCTGAGCTTTTGATAAGTCAAAATCTTTTCCTTTAACTTCTTTTTTTTTTGAGATGCCAACACTCTCTTTTGTAGTGCCCTTTCTTGCCACGGTGATGATACTTGACATTTTTCTTACTTTTGGATTTTGATCTACTCTGATTTTGACTCCCACTGGGGCTACATTTCGTTGATCTCTCTCTCATTATTGTTAAAGCTTCAGCTTAATGTGAGCCTCACAATCTATCTTCTTTGCTCTTGCACCGACTTTCTTCTTCAAGAACCACAACTGCAATATCATTGAAGACTAGAACTTCTATATTGTTTATTAAGTTGATGATGAGTTGATCATACGAATTAGGTAGACTTTGAAATAGAATTTCAACACTCTATGTTATGCCCCATTGTTGTGAGCTGTGAAAATAAAGTGTTGAGGGTGTTGATGTAGTCAGTCACCATAGTTGACTCCATCATCCAAAGGGTGTAAAGTTTTTTTCTCAAGAAAATTTTGTTGTTCAGTGATTTGGCATCGTACAATTTTCTCAAAGTATCACATATCTCTTTTGCTATCTTTTTCTCCGCCACACTTGACAATACTCCATCAATTAGTGCTAGATGCAAATTAGCAATAGCATTGCTATCCATCTCGTTCCACTTGCCATCGTCAGTGATCTCATCGGGCCTTTATCCAATTGCTGCCAAACAGTTATCTTTTCTCAAAACTACTTTTATTCTCATTTTTCACAATGAGAAATTATTCCCATTGAACTTCTCTCCTTCGTACTTCATCGTCATTATTAAAGATGCCTCCTCTCCAGTAACTAGATCTTATTTCAGCATGAAAACTAGGCTCTGATACCACTGTTAGAACGTTGTAGAACGAGGCACACAATTACAACTGAAGTATAAGTGAGAAAAATGATGAACACTAAATTTTATGTGTAAAACTCCTAAACAAATTAAGAGAAAAACCTTGGGCAAATTGTAGAAGGATTTCATTAATACAAAAGGATTACAACAATTTCTTTCTAAAATAAGGAGAGAACAATTGATAATACCCTCTCTTATAATAGGAGAAAACACACTCTCTCTAACAAAAGAAAAAACAATTTTAAGAGAAGTCACTTTTTTCTCTCTCTCTTGCACCCAAAATAGGATTTTGCCTTTAAGATTGGGATAATCCTTATGAAGCCAAGAGACATGTATTTATAGAGAAAGGGAGGTGGTGAAGCAAAATTCAAATTCTCCATCATCTTTGACTATTCAAAGAAGCAGAATTCAAATTCTCTACCATTTTGACTAAGGAAGCAAAATTCAAATTCTCTACCATCTTTGACCAAAAGAAGCAAAATCCAAATTCTCTACCATCTTTGACTATGGAAGCAAAATTCAAATTCTCCACCATCTTTGACTATTCAAAGACTTAATATAGAAGCAAAATTGCTTCTTATCCTTTTGGTCAACAAAAGTGACTTTACCACCACATGTCATACACAAGATAGCAAGTTCTTTTAAATTAAGAGGCTCTAAGTTAGAGTGTAGAACTGGAAGATCTGGAACAATGATTTTTTAAAAGAGCTGTACTCATTTCTAACATTATGTTATGATCAACAACAAGACAAACACTAGAAATATTGTTTTCTACATACTTCATTATATACTATAGAAAGCAAGGTATACATTGATAATTTGGTGGCGTGTTGGGCAGCTCAAGGCTTCCTTAGTGATGTTAACGAAACAAGAAGATACCAAAAGGCAAGAACCAAAGGTCATTTGGTTGTTGAGCGTCTCATTAATTTCTCTTTACTTTGAAAAGGGAGAATCCAAGGTATATGTCACCATGAATAGTTGTATGAGATAACTTGCTCTTCATATACCATCTACAGATCCTCAATATAGTTCTTATGTGCAAACCAATGAAGAATCTAAAGAGCCCCAAAATCAAAAACTTGGATGAATGCTAAATGTGTATCAATAATAGACACCAAACTCCATGATTTACCCATAGCTCAAGATTGTGGTGTGCTTGAGACATTACTACTTCAAAAGAATTCAAAATTGGCCACAATCCCACAAACATTTTTTGGTAAACATAGAGCAACCTTCTTGTGTTTGATTTGTGTAGTACTGGAATTAAGAACCTTCCATATCAAAGTTAACTAATCTAAAAACACTATACTTGAATGCTTGTAAGCAGCCGAGCATATTGCCATCTAAAATGGAATTACTTAAACATCTTGAGGTCCTCGACATTCAAGGTAGCCAAGTGGGTTTTATACCTTCATGTCTTAGAATCTTGACCAACTTAAAATGCTTGTGGCTTCCATACAGGAAAAATAGAAATCAAAGTTATTACCAACATGTGATCTCTAAGCTACAAAATTTAACATAATTGCTCATTGAAGTGATATCCTAAGAGGAATGGTGCAACCAAGCTGAGAATTTCATGAAGTACCTGGCTTTATTAAAATATCTAACTACTCTTAATTGCATTTTCTGTCCTCAAGCATTCTTACGAGGCGTCTTATAGCAAAAAGGGAAGATTCAAGGGATCAAATATAGTCTACTTCATTTCAATTTTTCATTGGATGTCAAAACATAGAACATCCCCAAATTCTTCACTATTTCAATGATGGAATCACCAAGTATTTAATGTACTAAAATGGTGAGAAAGATGATGTGGAAATGGGGGAGGTACTTCATGAAACTGCACCAATCAAATTGATCTCCCACAAGAACATCATAAACCTTTCAAACTTGGGAATAGAAAACTTGAACAATATCCATGGCTTCTATTGAGGATTGCAACCATTTACAATCATTGTAGACAAGACGAAAATTGACCTAAGAAATGGAAGCATCTTACCGAATTTGGAGCAACTGTATTTGAGAAATTTTCCAAAGTTGGAATATGTTTTTAGAGGCCCTTTGTCTCTTGAAATTTTGGCCAACTTCATACTTTAGAATTGGAGAACTACTCAAATTTGAAAAGTATTTTCAGCAAGGGAGCAAATGTAAGAAATGATGGCCAAAACAATGTAAATACCTTGCCAAATTTGAAGAAGCTCTATTTGAAAAATATACCAAATTTGAGATGTGTTTTCATCGATCCTTTGCCTCCTAAGAGCTTTTCCAAATTACAGATTTTATCATTGGAAGGCTGCACATCATTAGAAAGCATGTTCAACAATGGAGCAATTCAAAATTTGTCAAAACTTCAAAAGCTAAAAGTTCAAGATTGTTCAGATATTGAAGAACTTATTGTGCTCACTGAAGACATTGAAAGGGGAATGTGCTTCCAATATTGGAGAAGTTAGGATTGGCTAATTTGCATAACTTGAAATTCATATGTAAAACAAAAATGTTAGCCTGATCATCTCTAGAGTCTAGAGGCTCTAGAGATACATGAATGTCCTAGCTTGAAAGCTCTACCATTTCAGAAAAAAGAATAGCCAAATTGAAACACATCAAAGGTGAGCAAGAATGGTGGAATCAATTGGGGGAGACAAACAAGGAGGTTCACCATCAATTTGAGGACATATTTGCACCAACACGTGGCTAATTTAACTTCTGTCATCTTTTGCTCAAGGAAACAAATGTTTGTTGTTAAAATTGAGAGCTAAATATGTAATATAACTATTGTGTTTATCCTTTTCAATTGGACTTCTTTGAATCTGTTTTTGGTTCATTGTCACAACGCACGAAAATGAGAAACTAAATCATTGTATTCCTATTGTGTTATCTCAAAGATCTGTTATGTTTTCAATGAATATTATGTGTGTTTGTATGCAATGAAAGGATTGATGAAGATAACAGTGCATGTTGGACTCTATACTTTCAATGGGGGTCTTAGTCTTACCGCTGACGCTACTGTGTTATTGCTATACTTCATGAAGAGTTTTTTAATTCCAAACATGTTGATTCTAGTTTCTTTATTGTAATCAAATCTATTAGTAAGTAATCATTTTGGCAGACCTCCAAGCCTAAAACGACATCTTGAAATTTTGGTCACAATCATTGCACAAGGAAATGCGTGAAGAAATTTTGAATACCTTAAAATTTTCCAGAAACATGTAAACAATGTTTCTCGTGTCAATTTCCGTTTCTTTCATACGTTTCATGATGAATTTATGAATGCAGTAAGTTAATCTTGATCCATCTTACGTTCATTATTCAAATTTTTTTAAAAAAAAAAAAGGCATGCTTAGAATTAGACATTTGGGAAGCTTTTGAGAAATTAATGGTGCCGTAGATTGAGAAGTAGAAGTAAGATAAGATTTCTAACCACATTTTCTAAACTTGTATATTCTGTTTCTTGAAAATTAACTTTTTACTTTTTATTACTTGTAATTCAACTCATTCTTCCATTAAAGTTTAAAACAAGACTACTGAAAGCTCGACTGTTACATGGCCATGAGTAATCAAAATCAAAATGCTTGTTGAACGATATGGTTTTTTACTTATTAACATCAGTTTCAAGCATAAAATATAGTTGAGAGAAAACTTCCAAATAAGAAACAATATTTAAGATAGTCTTGTAAAAAGGCACTTTTCTAGAAATGGAAGCAAATAATTCTTTTTCTGCATATTATAGTCCCAAGCCACACTTACAGTGTACTGTTTATTCATTTGTTCTGATATTTACTTCTCATGACAAATATGTTGTGATGCTAACAACTTCAATACTGATATTTTTCGCCACAAAGAGAAACCTTATCTGGAGTACACATTGAGAAAATAATAATCTATGTCTAGTATATCATAAGTTTATTAACTTTTATTTGAAACCTTTGGATAAAAATCAAGCACGTTTTTACTTTAATAACTATATATCTTGAATTAGAGAATCAATTAGATTAGGCATTCTCTTATAAGTAACGAAAGGATTTAACAATTCTTATTAATTTCTCACTAATAAAAGATGAGCATAAAATATACAAGAAGAGAACAAATGGTGAGCAAAAATATCCCGCAAGTATTATCACTATCAAAGAACAATAGCTTATTGTGTAAGTTGAGTTACTCAACTTGTAAAATCAAAGACAAAATAACTAATTTGAATATGCTAAGTTTTTTTCCTGTGGAAGAAAAATAAGCTTACAGTTAAAATTCTTCTTCCACATTCTTCTCATCAATTTCCAAGCTCAACGGTTAATATATTTACATGGTGAGTAGATATTATGATTTTTTTTTAATATATTCCCTTTTTTCCCCTTAAATTTTTCAACGATTATGGGATTGTTAGGTAAGTCAATACTTTAGTTTTTATTTGCATCTGTTTATCTTGATTTGATGTTTGTAATGTGCTTACAGTTTGTGTTAACCTAAAAACTCTTGAAAATCCTTCTTTAAATCCTCCTAAATTTTATCATTCTGATAAAATTTAGAGAGAGAGAGAGATTACAATCCGTTTTGACAATAAAATTAAGAAGATTGTTATTCTTTAAATTTTCATAAGAAATTTATCTGATAAATTTCATTGAATCTCAACTATGAAATCCAGAAAAATCTCACATCCACGGTTAACTCAACCATTTAAATTTGGAAAGCTAAAACTCATTTTTGCTTCTAACTACATGCAGTGAAGCTCTCTTCCGAGTTAAAAATTTCTCACTCTGTCTGCCAAGGACCCAAGGCAAGGAACAAAACAGAGTGAAAATGCATTTCCAGAAAACATCCTTGATTTCTATAATTAAAACTGGTAATAACGGAAACAAATAAATGCAATTAATTTTAAATCATCTAGGCAATTTTTAGTCAAAAATACAGAAGAGGTCTGAGAATGGAAGCGAAGAAACCATGAAGATCAACAAGAAACTAGAGAAACTGGCTGCGAAGCTACTCGCTAACCAAATGAGAATTCTCGAGTCTATTACCGACGAAGAAACTTAATTCATGCAACCACCGTTACATTTATAGGTCTATCATCTAATATTGGATACTTGGCCCCCTCTAGGATGCCTGAGAATCTCTTACATTAAAAGTGCAGATCAAAGTGAAGATCAAGCTGTCGGTTCAAAACTTCAAGAATTAGAAGAATTGTAACAGAAGTGGTCTCCTACCATAAGTGGTGCATTGGTGATGAAAATATCGTGCCGAAGTTGTCTTCTTTAGAAAATCTAACAAAGCTTTGATTCAAAATTTCCGTCTTCATACGTTCTTGAAAATCGTCCTAGAGTTGGTAGGAAGTTTAATTCGTTCAGATTCTCTCACCGTAGCAAGTGAAAAATCAAATTGTCCCCAAAAGTCAATGTGTCCCCAAATTCTTGCGCGTACAGAATTTCAAAATATTTAAGATATAACAATGGTAAACATGAAGATAGTTTTGCAATGTAATACTAATAAATTTAAATTGATCAATTGATTTTTTGATATAATTTTCATCATTCTTCAGATGGAGGATAGGAACAATTGTCCTTTGGGAATCCATGATGGGAGTCATCGTCTATATATAGAAACTATGCCACAGAACAGGAGCTCCGAAGTCCAAAGAGATCCAATACTAGATTATAAGAACAGAACTAACATCAAATAGTACGTCCATCGCACTCTGAAGCTAAATCAAGCACTAGCCGCACTAATATGCTTGGCAATAGTTAGCTGCAGTTTATCCTTATTTGCTCCCTCCACTCTGTCCAGAATTTTTCCCTCTTTCAAAAACACAAAAGTGGGCATTGCTTCCACTGCCCAATCTTCAGCAACAGACTCTAATTCATCCACATCAACCTTGAGAAATGTGATACTTGGCAAATTCTCAGCCAGCTCAGCCAGGAAAGGTGCAATAGACCGGCCTGGTCCACACCAAGAAGCAGTAAAATCCACAACAATCAGAGCCTTGGAGTCACTGCCCTTCTGAAGCTGCTCGTTCCATGCCTCAACGGTGTGGCAACTGATGACTTGTCCCTCTTCTGCTGCCATTTCTTCTCTTCTCGAACACTCCCTATATTGATCGATTGTAAAAATATATGTCACAAAACTGTCAGAACTTTGGGAGTATCCATGGTTTTCTGATAGAGAATAACAATGAAATTCACATCCTTTTAGGAGGCATATTAAATGGCATAAGAGATATGAGCATCCAGCCAAATCTTCAGCAACTAAACTTGATAAACTTAAAGAAATCAAAGATTTTTTCTTTTTAATTCATTATATACGCCAAAGCCAATCTATGCCTAGGAGATTTAATTGCTCTTTTTATATTATGTTTCTCTGGTGCTTGCCATTCCATTATCTAACTTTCTGTTAAACATTATATTATTCCTTTCCTTATTCATTATCTGTTTTGGTTCCTTTTTTTTTTTTTCTTTTAAGTTTCTCAAGGCTATTCCCCACAGAGAGTACTGAATGAAAATATACAACATTCCTCAAATTAACTTCTCAAAGTATCAATCATTGTTGTTTCAAAAGTTCAAATGGCCACTATTAATACGATCAGCTAATGTTGAGTGTTAATTTTGGTCATTTTGATTGTCTCTCTTAATAATAACAGTTAAAATGTTGCATTAAAGTCACAGAATCTACTCCAACTACTTAAAAGTTAATTCCATTCTAAGAAGGCAAAAATATTATTTTCATGTTAAACTTCTTTCTGCAACGATAATCACTAGCACATGTCTCATACACAAACACAGATATACGTACCTGAGCCTTTCCAAACGAATCTTAATCATCTTAACCTGCAAAACAAAGAATGCTGTATCAATCAAGAATTACAAAATTGCAACTATAACCTGCGAAAACCAAATTAGTGGAACACTCAATTATCATATACTATAAAAAGAAAAATAAAGATTAGCAATATATATATATATATATATATATATATATGTCAATTATTGTAGCTGTATATAGAAACTATTGCTAACACCTTAACCTTTTTTTTTTCTTTTTTGGGTCCCAATCCATATTTCGGTCGGGTTAATAGACAACTTCTAACAATTGCAAAAGTCTTCAAAATCCCCTTCGCTAAAATCCTACTAAAATTTGGCCAGCAATGGTATATTCAATTTTTTATTGTCTTATATAAATTTTACAAATATTCAAAACATACACACAATATTTTCAATATCATTAAGTTTTTGTATGTGCAAAATTATAAGAATATTTGGAGAAAGTAAGAATTACTTCTTTAACTTTTATGATCAAATACTTGTTTTTAGACTTCCTAATATAACAATATTGAGAAACAAAATTAAAAGAGATGAAAGGATGTCTAACCCATTCATTTTCCCTGTGGGATGTAGAAGATTCATTTTGATTTTCAACTAATTGATCCATGACGGTATCCTCGTCATTCAGTGGCGAAAAGATCTCATCTAGATATTTTGGACGTCCTTGTTTTCCCCACTCAGCTTTGTCCCATTTTAGAGCATTCCACCAATCCTTTTCTGCTTTTATTTCCTTTAGATATTGACTGCCCAATTCCATCTTAGAAAGACTATGCAGTTTTGGGCAATCATAAAATGCTGCTCTTTCCAAACTTGGCCCGATGAGCAATCCACTAGAAATGCTGACCAATTCAGGAACACTAAGAAGCCATAGTTTTCCCAATTGTGGAAGGAAACTCCTTTCTGTGGGTTCAGATGATCCATGAGTGATTAAGGTGCTTACTTTGGGACAGTCTTCAACTATTAGCTCCTCCAAGCTTTCTAGACTGCTGAGAAAATTGAAGGTGAAGATGGTTTTTAGCATGGGACAAGAGTGAAATGCTATGGTCTTCAGGCACCGAAAACATGCTTGCACTTGGCAAATGCTTCTAAGATTGCTCATGTAGAATACATACAAGAATTCCAAACGTGAAAGTGGATTCTCGTATGAGCATCTTTCATCAACCAGTGTTTGCATCTTATTACATTCTCCTACTATAAATAACTGCAGCCGCCTCAGATTCTCCATTTTAAATTCAGACAAATCCTCGATGGTCCTATGTCGCTCGAGAAAAAGAGCCTGGGCATCTTTAAGAACCTTACTAATATCATTTGGTATGTCCAAACCATTTACAAATTTCACCCTATTTTCGCTTTCTTTGAATATTGCTTCAATTGTAGGTGGAGCACGTGATATGGTCCGTTCCATATGACCGCCAACAACAAATCTAAAATTCCTCGGTATACGAACATCCTTCAAAAATTCAACCCGAGGGATATATAAACTCAGAGTTCTCAAGTCCGATAATTCAGATATGTCCTGCAAGATGACTCGTATGTTTTCATCCCAACGCTTGTCATCAGGGCTTACGTCAATTCTTAAATGACGTGATGCAGTCAGTTTTGATATCACCCCCGTAGGAACCATCACGGGATACTGCATGCTGTTCATGTCATGATCAATATTTTCATGACATGTATAAAAAGAGAGGATCATCTTTTTCAAACTGGTCAACTCTTGGATCTGCTCTGGCATATGTGTAATAGGAGTACCATCAAGATCAAGAATATTAAGATTCTCAAGTTGTCCAATCTCTGGAGGTAGTTCCATGAAACGCTTGCAGCCTCGCAAATGCAATTCTGTCAGTTCTTTTAAATCGAAAAGAGAACTTGGCAAACTCCTTAGGCTTGTATAGGATAAGTCTAAGGCTTTGAGTTGAGGCATAGATGTGAAAAAAGACAGTGGAATTTCCATCAAATCAGCATTGCCTTGCAATGACAGCTCCTTGAGCTCTGGGCAGGTCGGGAATAGCGGTAGCTCTGACAGTTTCTTATCTATTAGATTAATTCGATCAACATTAGACCATCTCTCTAAAGTGGTTGATGTCCCACACCATACCTCAGTGGCTAACAAGTCAGTCAATCCTAACTCACCTACATTCAACTTGAGTAATGACATCAAGGCAATATATGTTTCTTCTGGCCATTGAATATACCACCCGTCTAATTGCACTAAGATAGAACAGTCTACAAGGTCTCCCAGGATATGCTCTGCTTCTTCTTTTGAGTTCACTAATCGATTATAAACCCAACTGGATGTCAAGAGATTGTCTGCCATTTTTTCCTTGATTCCGAGGATATACAAAGAGCATGCAAGACAAAACTTTTCTTTGTCATTCAAACCAATGAAGATCTCAGCAAATGCATTAAACATGACTTTGCTCATATCAACAGGAATTCCATAGCCATTAAAACGACTAGGCTGACGCAACCTCTCCAATACATGTTTCCAGTATCCAACATCTTTTATGTCCTTCAACCATCTTGCCACAAGGACAATGGCAGGAAGATGGCCACCACACTCCTCAACTATTTGCACTGCTAAGCTACAAATGGCACTAGATGATTGTATCAGTTCACTGCTTACATTTCTGCATAAGAGTTCCCATGGCAGTATATGATCCTCTGTCCTGATCTCCAATTCCATTGCCATTGTTAATTCATCAAGTTGCTGCGCTGACGATTCAATGGTTAATAACACCATAACACCTGCTAACATTTTTGTAGGAAAACCCACTTTCTGGAGGTCAACCTTTCCATTGCCGTCCCCATCCACCAGAAACACTAGATGGTTCATTCTCATGATCTCTTCTTCAATAAGTGTAGTGAGATTGTTTTCTATTTGATCCCCTTCGCTTGCAATAAGGTTGAGCTGTTGCGCAATCTCTTGCTGAACTAGAACTTCCATGTCGCTTTGAAACTTTGAGATGTCGACCCATAAAACTTTGGAGTATTTGTTATTAATTTTACTTTCCTTGTGCTCATTCTTCAAGGCTGCTTGTATCTTTTCCATCACAGCTATTGTTTCAATGTTATTTCTGGTTGAGAACCTGACACGATGAATATTGCACTTAACTAAAGTTTGAATCAGTTGATCAACAGCAAGATCAGCAGCTAAATTGAGAATAGCTTCTGGTATTACATTATGGACAGAAGTCATATCAGGAACTTGTTTCCCTTTGCTTTTGCTGGCAGAAGCATTTACACTGAAGATGGACCTTTGACCATCTCCTATCTTACTTAATATGTCGTTTGGTATAATTACTTCCATATTTTTCAGTGGCTTTTCAGAAAGCAGATGCATCCAACGGTAAGCTCCAGATAATTTTAATCCAACAGAATCTGTGTGTTCAAAATATTTGGCACTGAGCACTTGAGCATCATCTCTCCATTTCCGTAGCAACTGTTGCTCAGGCATTGTCATCGGGTATGTTAAAATGAGGCTTAGAAAATCCCTTATCCTCAACAGCCTCAAGAATTCGTGTTTAAGAAACTCCCCGAGTCCATTCTGTTGTTGATGCTTTGACTCTATGTCTCTTGCTTCTGAACTCATCTGTTTGCTTGTCTCTATCCTTCGCAGATGAGGAAGGCAACAGGTGGAACTTGGAATAGTTAGAACTGTAAAGAAAATAAGTAAAGAAACAAAATATCAAGTTAAAACTGGGTATTAAAGAAAATAAAATAAAAAAGAAAGAAAGAAAGAAAACGACACATGCAATGCTTAAAAATTTTATTATCATGATGTTGGATGGAATTTAGGGATTTTTCTTTTTGATAAGTGAAGAATACGGTGTTAAATTAAAACAATATATCAAAATATTTTTTTTTATTAAAGAACTAACAGACAATTAAAAGACTAGAGACAATCTTGTGAAAATTAAAATGGTGAACAATTTTATTATTAAAAGTATGTTTTACTAGTATATTAATTAAAATCGTCACGTAATCCCAGCAATAACTTCAAAACAATGTAAAAAATATTTAAGATACAACTGAAGACAATTTAGCACTGAAATAATTTATCATTTTATTAATCATGTGATTAATTTTATTAAAATACGGATGTAAAATACACATGGTAGTTAAAGTGATAATTAAATATTTATATTGAACGGCACACTTTAAGCCACGTAGAAACTTTGATTTCAGACCAAATTACAAGGATTAACGGCCATTAACCCTATCACTTATATGCACTTTAGACCAATGAATAATATGAAATGAATAGCATCTATCAAATGGTATTTTATTTTAGAAAATGTCTAAAGCTTTTTACTTCCTTTTATGATAATTTGCATTTAAAACTTTCCTCAAACTTTCTGAAAAGAAATAACGAAAGACGGAAGTGAACAGATTATCGGGTTACGGATCAATTAAAATTCAACATAGAAGAAATAACAGTTTATTGGGCTATAGAAAAGCGATAAATTTTACCTTCGGAGAAGCAAATGCGGAACTGACGAAATTCAACTGCAGTTGAGATACGAACTGTTTTTCACTCATCCAATTCCAGACGAATAGAAAACAGTGAACTCCACCACTTTCCGAAGCTCATAAACAAAATACCTCTCAAACAACAACTACAGAGAGATCCATAAAATGTTTAATTTTCATGACGGACGCAATCTACAAAAAATAAAAAAACAAAAGCATATCTTCAATTATAACATCCGCAAGTGTGCGACACAAAACTTTGAAAGAAAAGGAGAAAAGAAAATTAAAGAAATCAGCATAATTTAATGGCCAAAGAAAAAGTAATTTCAGGAAAAATAAACACTCGCACGCACCAAAAGGGCAAGAACAGAGTACATCAGAGAAGAACTCAATGAACATTTATGGACATGCCGAGGCAGCGAAGGAAACTAGGCATCGCGCTTTGATTCTCACAAAGGATAAGGATTGAAATTATCTTAGAAAATCCTTACCTTATGAAATTTCCTACCTTAAAATAAGCTTTACGATTATATAATATTATACTTTAATATATGTGAAGTCCATATAAACACATTAAATATTAAATAAATATTCAAAATTTTTATTTTTAATAATTTTTTTAATATCAAAAAAATCTTAAACATAAATTTTATTTATCTAATTTTAAATTTCATATATTTTTAAATATGAAACAGAATTGAAATTATATTTCTTGGATTCAAATTTATATACTATTTGTTAAAATTATTTTATTCTTAGAAAACAAAATTTGAAAGTTTTTGTACTAATTACACCTATTCCATAAATTATATACTTATTTTTGTACTATTAAAATTTATATACTATTTGTTAAAAAAATTGTACTAATTATTTAAAAACTTTAGAAAATTGAAGCCACAAATTTTAGTACTAATTAAAATTATATTTCTCAAAGTTAAATTCAATATAAAATTAAAATTAAATTTAAATTATACTCCCTAAATTTAAATTTAAGTTTAATATTCCTTAAATTCAAATTTTATATAAAATTTTAAATTATAAAAATTTATTATTTTAATTTTAATATTTATAAAAAAATTAAAAAAATATTTTGGGACACGGCATTCAATCACCAACACATGTCTTCCTGTAAAAAAAAAAATTTACATATTGAGACAGAACAAGTCCCAATTGCTTTTTAAAAAAAAAAAAAAAAGTTAGCTCCGTCAGGAAGTCAATTTGTCAGTGAGTTCTTGACACAATTTTAAAAAAGAAAAGATAAAAAGTTGATTTGATTGAAAAAATAGTATTAGTTTAAATATTTTTTAAAGGGTAGTATCTATTTAAATTCTTTCCAAAACAGCAGCATTGAACCAAATGGCTTGTAACTTAACGAAAAGTAGTGTTTGAGGCAGCTCCTCTGCTTTTCCTAAAGAAAAGTAGAGAGGCTTGCTTTTCTTTTTTGACAAATCATAAAATGTCATGCATCATTTTCTTTCTCTTAAAGGGTAAGGATTTGCCTTCTTTGCTGCCGATGGTCAACAATACTGTTGCAATTAATGGTAAACTCAACGAAAAGCAGTAGCATTTGAGAATGCATTAAAATGACACATGGGAGTTTATGGTTTGTCAAAAAAGAAAATCATGCCTCAATAAAGTTTCCTTATCCTTTAAGAAAAAGAAAATGAAATGTGGCAGTTTATGATTTAGGAAAAGCAGCGGAGCTGCTCCTCTCCTTTTAAAAACAAAGGCCAGCTTTTCTTTTATTGCAAATGGTAAAGTGATACGTGTTATTTTTTTTTTTAATCTCACCAATGCTTTAGCAGCTATTTGACTAATATCAAATTAATTTATTAGAATATGATAAATTTTATTTGAATTGTTATCATAAATTTTATAGTATCATATTAATTTAACTAATTTTTTTGCCACTTTAAACATATTTTTACTATAGTGGTGAACTCTTTAAAAACTCACAAATAAATTTCACAATCAATCAACTACTTTAACATTTATTACTTTCCACTAATATTATAAATTAATTATTTTATTATTATTTTTTGTATAAGAATCGATTCTTATATAAAAACTGTTCTTATGTGTGGTAGTCAATATAGTAAACTACAATAATAAATTGAACTAAGAATCGATTGTTAAATTGAAAAATCCTTTAAAAATTACTACTGTAAACACTCTTAAGTTTGTGATAACCACAATATTTTCGAACCGTTACAGCATAACCACGACTGAAAATTATTTTTTGACTGTTGTTTAAAAAGAAAAAAAAATGGTATATTAAGTGATATTAAAAATTAACATTTTAATATGTGTTTTTCAAAAAATAGAGTGTTTTATTGTATTTCATTGTTAATATAGTAAAGTTATAATTAGATATAGGCCTTGTTTGGGTAAATAATTTATTTAAGTGCTTATTCACTTATTTAAATGCTTATAGAATAAGCGTTTATCATATAAGTGCTTATATATAAATTATTTTTATAATTAAAGAATTTAAGAGGGTAAACTTTACATAAGTTGTTTTCATCTTATTTTCATAAACTATTCAGAGTAGCTTATGAAAATAAGCTTTTTTTCATGCTATAAGCTATTTCTATAAGCTCTTCCAAACGTGTACATAAGATAAGCCAGATGCCCTTATATATAAATACTTATATATAAGTTATTTTTATAATTGAAGAGTTTATGAGAGCAAACTTCACATAAATTGTTTTCAGCTTATTTTCATAAGTTATTTTAGAAAGTTTATGAAAATAAGCTGAAAACAGTTTATTAGCATGCTATAAACTATTTCTATAAACTCTCTCAAATACATACATAAGCAATTATGTCATAAAATAAATTAGATAAATTTAAAATAAACTCTTCTGCCATAAAGTGAAAGGATAAAAAATATTACAATGTATAGACGCGTGAAGCCAAGTGCATGCAAACATATCTACTGAAAAATGGGACCTCCCTCGGCTTTCTATTCAAACAAATTTGCCCCATGTGACCTCTTTCTTGTCTGTTTGTGTCTAACATTTGGGACCACTTCTATATATGTGCCAACTTGCATCAATGTCTCTCACTCCTAATTATTTCATTCTGGTCTACAATTGACAAAATTAATTTATAAATTAATTAAAAATTTAAAAATTAATTAAAAATTTATAAATTAATTTATTAAATTAAAAATATTTAATAATAGTAACTATTAAAATAGTTTAAAAATATAAAAGAGTATAAAAGAGTATATATTTTATAATCTTAAAATAATATAAATAAATATATTATTTTATTTTTAATTAAAATAATTTAAATTATTATATATATATAATTAATTAAATATATTTATATATTTTATTAAATTAATTTAAATTATTATATATAAAATTCATTCAATATATATATAATATATATTATATAAATATGTTATATATATTATATAAATATGTTTTATATATATATATATATAACGGTGAGAAAAAAATGTAAATAAATATATTATTTTTTAAAATTTTGTTATATATATATATAATATTTATATATTTTATTATATATATATATAATGTATGTCAGATAATGGTATAATATGTATTTTGATAAAATAATAAATGTAAAATAGAAAAAAAAAAGTACAAAAATTATAAACTACTCAAAGTAGCATATCAGAATAAGTTATACATTATTGAAATAAGCTCGTTTACCAAATACTTCTAACAAACTTATAAACTAGTTAAATAAACTATAATTGACATTGCTAAACACAGCTTTGTATCCTGGTTGTTTCCTTAGCTTTAGGCTAAGAAGACTTTTTGACTTCCTACAGCCATTGGATGGTAGTGTAGCCCAATTTGACAGGTAGTGCCAATAGCCATCCAATGACCGTGAAAAGTTAAGGACTCTTTTTAGCCCTAAAACTAAAGAGAGGATCTCAATCCCGTCTTATCAAGTCTTGATTGTCTCCTTAGCTTTGGGGCTAAGAAGACTCCTCAAGATCTATTTGATTTGTAAAAATATTTCTTATTTTCATTTTCAGTCTTTATTTTTTGAGATGCATTTCTTGAAACATTGAAAACATTTTGTTTTTTTAGTGTTTTCAAATTTGGACATGTTTTGAGAAATGTTTTTAAGTAAACATTTTCATTTAACTTAACTAAACGTATTTTTAAGTATATTTTTTATTTTCAATGAAAATAAAAATAGAAAATACCCAAACCAACACAGACCCTTAGTTTCTTATAATTATTGGATAGTTGTGAGGCCCACTTTGACAGGCGAAACCCAAAATCATTTGAATTTAAAAACTCTCCTTAGTTCTAAAATTAAAGAAAGGATCCTAATCCATCTTATTGAATCCAAATTATCTCTTAAACTTTGATACTAAATTTTTTTTTTAATTTCTTAGTCATTAAATAATTATAAAACCCACTTTAATAAATAGAATCTACAGTAATTTGGAAAGTTAAATACTTCCAATCTCCAATACTTGAAGATGCCTCCTGCGAATGTTATTCCGTGGTTGACTGGGTCACTGCAAAACCGTACGTGGGTCAGGCCACCATTAACATTGAAAATATCTAGTCTTCTTTATTTTAAGCCACAAGTTTTGATTGATTGGGACTTTGGTCAGCAAAGGCGGATTTCAAATCAGTGTTCGGGGGATCACCAAGTCAATAAATTTTCAGTTATTTTTATCAAATATTTTTAATTTAATAAATTAATTTATAAATTTTTAATTATAAACTATTAAATAAAAATTAATTTATAAATTTTTAATTAGATTATAAATTTTTAACTAAAATTATAACCTTTTAACTAATTTATAAATTAATTTTATTGAACAAAAGTGGACCAATAAGTTAATAAATTTTTAGTTATTTTAATCAAATATTTTTTATTTAATAAATTAATTTATAAATTTTTAATTATAAACTATCAAATAAAAATTAATTTATAAATTTTTAATTAAATTATAAACTTTTAATTAAATTATAAACTTTTAATTAAAATTATAAACTTTCAACTAATTTATCAATTAATTTTATTGTACAAAACTTGAAGCGCTTTCAACAACAAATTTTTTTTATAAATAACAAGTATATATGTGCCCTAACAATATTTTTTTCTTGTTTTGAATCCTCGACATTTATGGCATAATCTTTTCTTTTAGGTACTTGATTATTTTCTTGTTGAACAACGCAAGTCATATCTCCTTAGTTAACATGATTAATTGATTTGCTTTCATGATTCAAACTTAATCTTCAAATACTTCGATTTAGAGATTCGATTCTGATTCAGACTTCATGCATTTAATACACAGAGTTCCAGGGTCTTGCTCGATGACATCAATAAAAAAAAAATCTCTGATTGAGAATCTTACATAAAAAATTAATAACCCGAAATTTCTCTCGATTATAAATAAAGTGGAAATTTATAGTTTCACAAAAAAATTTTCTTACAAACCCCAATATAAATTAATCTCTATTATTCTAAATTTATCAATGAGAACCTATCTCTCTGATGCCAATTATAGGGATTTTTTTATCACAATTATAATCATAAACAATCAAATAATTATGATCTCACTTAAATATAGAATTTCATAAAAAACACATTATTTCTTCTTATATGAACTTATCGTTTATAGGATTTTGATAGACATATTGACAAAGTTTATTTTGATCCAAATAAATCGATTTTCAGAGAAATTAGACTCTTAAAGGTTAGTAATGGATACTTTTTTCAAATTAGATTTTGAGTGATAGATATTAAATTTCACACTAACATATATTTATAGATATTTTTAAAACCAAAAAATCAAATCCATATAACTCTTGAAATCATAACTCATTTATCAAGGCTATGAGTTAGCCTAATGTTTTGACACCATTTATTAATAATGCTTAATCACTATTATTAATTTGGGTTAAGTATTTATATATATAATAATATTAATATCACAAGCACCTCAAACTAACTATTTTAATATGTCAAATATGTCCAACCTAAAATATACTTCATAAAAATTATTGATTTGAACCTAATTATAAATAATAATATATATGTCTTAATATATATACATATATACAATAATTGATATTTAAATATATCCAAATAAACTTTTTAGCACATAATAAATAACTATATATATATAAATAAATTTGCACTAACAATTTAATCTTGCAAGAACAAATTAAGATAACTATAACTTTTAAAAGATAGAATTTATAATTTACTATAAAATTATGGAATTTATGAAAATTTATTTTATGCATGTTATTAAATTTATTCCAAATATGTATTGCACCATTAAAGAAAATTATTCATTATGTTTTAATTTAATTCATTATTTGTTGGTTCATTGGTTGGTGAGGCTGTGCGTCAGTCTTTATTGTTCTTCTTTATCTTCTTTCTAATATATATATATATATATATATATATATATATATATATATATATATACAAAATCGATTAGTTTTTAAATTTTGAAAAATTGAAAAAATAAATTTTGATTGGTTTTTAAATTCTCATACTTTTTTAGTTCGGTCGGTTCTTCAGTTCTCAGTTAGTTTGGTTCGGTTATAACTGACTAAACCGAATTATATATTAAAAAATAATTTTTATATATTATATATATATATATTAAAAAATATTAGGCTGCTCATGGATAAAAAATGTGTCCATGTAAAAGTTCTCATACATCTACTTTTTGCATACTTAATTTGTACAAAACATAATAATCAAATTAAATGCATAATTATGATGCAATGTAATAACATAATAAAAATTCAGCACTAGAAAATTATTACCTAATTTAATTATATTGAAAATTAATTAATACTAAAGATATTAAAGTCAAATATGCATTTATTAAAAATATATAAGAGTGAGAGTATTTTCTTTTTTAATTAACATAAACCTCTAAATTTTTTTTAAAAATTTTTTAACATAAACCGAACCGAACTGCCCACCCACAAACCGAATCAAACAACCATTCTTTTAAATTCAAATAGGTCCCTTTTTTTGTGAACCGATCTTATATATATGTATATATAAGATGAGAGTATTTTAATTCAAATTTTGAAACATATGTGAATCGAGAATAAAAAAAATGTGAAATAGAATCGAACGTTTGATTGAATACTTTTACATAGAAATTAATTATCGCACCAAAGGCTTTCAAATTTATTTTTTCTTATATTTTAGGTCAGATTATAAATTCATTACGACTTAATAAAATTTAAAACACTGAACAATCGTTTTAGCAGCTATTTGATTAATTGCTGACAAAGCACTGCCAAATTAGGCTATTAAGTTTGTGATAAACACAATATTTTTGAATCGTTATAACCACAACTGAAAATTATTTTTTTGACAGTGTAAAAAGGAAAAAATGGTATATTAAATAATATTAAAAATTAACATTTTAATATGTGTTTTTCAAAAAACAGTGTGTTATTGTATTTCATAGTTAATATATTAAAGTTATAATTAAATATAAAGTGAAAGGGTCAAAAATATAAATGCGTAGGTGCGTGCATGCAAACATATTTATGTTTGTGGGGATCGGATCCCCTGTAATAATCTAAAAATGCATTACTTTTAGCAATAATATTTATCATTGCTAAAAATTTTAATAATAGTATTGTTGAAAGTTTTAACAAAAAGTAATACGCTTCAGCAGGCCTAAAGGGTAGCTTGCTTTCATATGCTGAAAAATGGGACCTCCCTACAGTATATATGTAAGAGTCATGGTGCTCTCTCTGCTCTGTATTTAAATTTTGTTTTGCCACTTCGTGCAAATGAACTGAGTTCAAAAGTTCAAACAAATTACCCCGCGTCACCTCTTTTTTGTTTATATCTATGTTGGTCCCGATTAATTTATAAATTATCAGATAATTTATAAATTAATTAATAATTTATAAATTAATTTTTAATTTATAATTTATAATTGATAACTTATAATTTAATTTATTTAAATTAAAAATATTCGATAAAAATAATCTTTGAAATAATTAAAAAATGTACAATAACATAAAAGGATATATATTTTTTAATTTTAAATAATATAAATAAATATATTATTTTTGTTTTTGATTAAATTAATTTAAATTATTATAAATATAAAATTTATTAAAAATATATATTTATATATTTTATTATATTTTATATATGAATAATATGTTATCACATATATAATATATTTATATATATTATTATATTTTATTATATATAACAAAATATATTTACATATTTTATTATTTTTGTATATTATATATTTTTATAATATATTATATATATTTATAAATTATTATGTATAAATATAGATATAATAAAAGATGAATAAATAAGATATAATAACATAAGGAACATAATGGATATTATAAAAAAATAATAATAATAAAATTAAAAAAAATTTAAACTATAAATTATAAATTATTCAAAATAATTTATTAAAATAATTTATAAATTATTAAAATAAATTTATTTATTAAATATTTTTAATAAATTTATAAACTAATAAAATAACTATAAACAACCTCACATATCTTTAATATTTCGGATGTCTTCTATATATGTGTCAGCTTGCATCAACATCCCTCTGTCCAACAATTGAAGATTACTCCTGCAAACATTATTTCTTGGTTGACTGACTCAGACAGACTACTAAGTATTCTCAGTCAACGTCGTATGTGAGTAAAAGCAGGCTCCTGCTTTTCCAGCATCATTTTTTTTTATTCTAATGTATCCAACCAGTATTATAAAATGAAAAAAATTATCATTTTGAAATATTTTTTTACAATATAATTTTTTTAAAAATTAAGGATTTATTTAATTTACAAAAATATTTTTTATTTTTATTTTTAGTATTCATTTCTTAAAATATTAAAAATATTTTTTAGATATTTTTAATTTTAAACTTATTTCAAAAACAATTTTTTATTTTATTTAATTTCGACATTTTTTATTTTTATTTTTATTAAAAAATGACTTTAAAATGTATTTAATTTAGTGTACTGAAAATTTTTTTGAAAATATATTTTGAAATAGGTCCAAAATTAAAAATACCAAAAAAATATTTTTAATATTTCAAATAATAAAAATTAAAACTAAAAATAAAAAATATTTTCACAAACCAAATAAACCCTTAATTTTTTAAAAGATTATACTGTAAAGAAAGATTTCAAAATAATAATTTATTTTATATTACAATACTAATTATATATATCAAAGTAAAAAAAAAATGCTAACCCATTTCTTAGTCTTCTTCTTCTTTATTTTAAAGTATAAAGTTTGGATTAGGACCCTGATGCTTTCTCAAAAATAGAAAAATTTTTAAAAATAGTTTTATACTTAATTCATTTTTTTTTGAGTATTCATCAGCACTAATAGTATTTTTTTCTTGTTTTACATTCTCGACATTTATGGCATAATTTTTCCTTTTAAGTACTTATTCTTTTGTTTAACAACGCAAGTCATATCTCCTTAATTAACAATAGGGACCTCCACCCACTATATAATAGGGACCAGTAAGCGACTTTTAAACTGTATTCGGCAAACAAGTTTATAATTTATAAGCTAGCTTATAATTTATTTGACTAGCTTATAAATTTATTAAAAGTGTTCGGTAGACGAGTTTATTTTAGTAGCTTATAGCTTATTCTAATAAGTTACTTTGAGTAGCTTATAACTTCTAGCTTATAGTTTAAAGTTTTTTATTCTTATTTTGTCCTTACTATTTTTTCAAAATGCCCATTATATCCATTACTTTAGTATATCATATTTACTCATCTTTTATTATATTTATATTTATATATAATATATTATACATATATAATATTATATATATGATAAAAATATATAAATATATTATAAATATGTATAATATATATAAAAGTAATAAAATATGTAAATATATTTTATTATATATAATAAAATATATAAATATATATTTTTAATGAATTTTATATTTACAATAATTTAAATTAATTTAATTTAAAACAAAAATAATATATTTATTTATATTATTTTTGAATTAAAAAATATATGTCATTTTATGCCATTTTACATTTTTCAGCTAGTTCAACAGCTATTTTTACCGAACACTTCTTATTCAAATAAACTAAATTATAAACTATAAACTATCAGTCATAAATTATAAGTTAAAAATTAGCTTATAAGCTATCCGCTGACTTATAAGTTAATTTTGCCAAACAGAACCTCACTCCTCTCAGCAATAGGTAGGGCCCACCTTCACTCACTATACACCCAACACACTTATGATCACTTTGATTTTGGTTCTGTTCGATAAAATTATCTTATAAGCTGACAAATAACTTATAAGTTAGCTTATAGTTTATAGCTAATAGCTTACACCTTATAAGTTAGTTTATTTGAATAAGAAGTGTTTGGTAAAAGTAACTGTTGAAGTAGTTAAAAAGTGTAAAATGACATAAAAATACATATATTTTTTAATTTCAAAATCATATAAATAAATATATTATTTTTGTTTTTAATTAAATTAATTTAAATTATTATAAATATAAAATTCATTAAAAATATATTTATATATTTTATATATAAATAATATGTTTTCACGTATATAATATATTTGTATATATTATTATATTTTATTATATATAAATATATTTACATATTTTATTATTTATATATATATTACACATATTTATAAGATATTTATATATTTTTATCATATATATATATAATATTATATATGTATAATATATTATATATAAATATAAATATAATCAAAGATGAGTAAATAGGATATAATAAAGTAATGGGTATAATGGATATTTTAAAAAAAATAATTAGGGCAAAATAGAAACAAAAAACTTTAAACTATAAACTGTAATCTACTCAAAGTAATTTATCAGAATAAGCTATAATCTACTAAAATAAGCATGTTTACTAAACATTTTTAACGAGCTTATAAGCTAATCAAATAAGCTATAAGCTCCTTTGCCAAACACAGTCTTTATTGCCATATTCGTTTAAAGTCAAGAAAACTTTGGTGAAAAAAGCCTTAGAGTGTGTTTGGTACATAATACAAAAATAAAAAAAGAAAAGAAATAGGAAAAAAATATTTTTTATATGAAATAGAAAAAAATGAAGAAATAAAAAAAGGTGTATTTAGTATATAAAACACAGTTATTAAAATACTCATTTGTTAAATTTATTATTTATAACACATTTATTATTATTTTTATCCTTTAAATTTTTTTATTTCAATATAGTCCTTTTTTTCTTTTAACATAGCCCCTTTTAGCATCCATAGAATCTGATCAAACACAACCGATACATCTAAATCTAGTTATGGAGAAGGCTAGGGTACAGGAGAAATTTCAATTCGATTCTTACACCTCTAAATTTCAATTTGATTCCTGCACCCTCAAATTTCAATTCGATTCTACGGCTTGCTCGACAATTACTTGTACAGGGGAAGAATCCAAGAGGGAAGTAGGAAGGAAAGACAGAGGGTTGCTAGCGTTGGAGTTCGGATTCTGGTTGAGGTTGGAGATTCAAAGTTGTCACTGTCGTGCTTCTCGCTCTCTCGGTCTCTCGCACCGTCGTGCTCTCTCTCTTCGAAATTTCTGCTTCTCGGTCTCTCTTATCATTGTGCTGTCTCTTTGACGCCTTCGTCGCCAACACTGGAGTTCAAATTCAGGTTGAGGTTGGAGATTCAAAATCGTGGCCGTCGTGCTCCTCACTCTCTCGCTCTCTCATTCTAGAACACTTGTGAGGACGACAACAGTTGCAAGACTAAATGCGAAGGGTAGTTTCGGAATAAAGGCAATAGTGTGAGGACATTTTTAACATTTCACCGGTTTTCCTTCGATTTTGGAGTGAAAAATATACATGGAAAAAGTGACTTTTTTTTCCTGATTTTTTTTCTCTTTCTATTTAGGAAAACATACTAAACAATGAAAAAGAAAAAAAATGAAATTCCTAATTCTTTTTCCTTAAAAAAGCTACCAGACACCTCTTTCATCTTTCAAATTATAAACCGAACACACTCTGGAAAAATCATCAATAAAGAGAATAAAATACGTTCATCATCTTAATGACAAAGTTACCATAGGACCACATGGTAGTGTGAATAATTTGTAATTTTTCATTTGTTTTGCGTGCTTGGGCTTTTGGAAGTGGTTTTCTACTTAGTTCGCAAAGTTAGCAAACTCCACATACAAAAGCAGGATCATGAATGGCAGGAATGCTATTAGCTAGATCTTTTTAAAGCAGTGACCTTAAGGAAGTATAGCTGAAGTCACCAAATCATTTGTGCCCTAAAACAGATCTCATCCATAGCATTAAAAATTAAAAATTAACATTTTAATATGTGTTTTTCAAAAAAATAGTGTTTTATTGTATATCATAGTTAATATAGTAAAGTTATAATTAGATATAAAGGGAAAGGGTAAAAAATATAAATGCGTAGATGCATGAAGCCAAGTGCATGCAAACATATCTAAGCTTGCTTTCATACGCTGAAAAATGGGACCTCCCTACAGTATATATCAAAGGGTTATGATGCTCCCTCTGCTCTGCATTTAAATTTTGTTTTGCCACTTTGTGCAAGTGAACTGAGTTCAAAGTTCAAACAAATTACCCCATGTGACATCTTTCTTGTTTGTTTATGGCTTATATGGGACCACTTCACTATCTGTGCCAGCTTACATCGACATCTCTCACTCATTCTCTGCCTTAGTGTTTGTCCTAGCCAACAACTGATGATGCCTCCTGCAACATTGCTTCTTGGTTGACTGACTTGGACAGGCTATAAAGTACTGTCATTTAAAGTCGTACGCGGGCCGGGCCACTATTATTAACCTTGAAAAAGACCGTGCTACTGCTGCACATGGTTCCTCTGATATATTTGCTCTCTACCTTGTTTAAAGTAGCTAATCAAATTGTGACAAGTTGCTAATCAAATTGTGACAAGTGCCACTCATTTTTTTTGAATTAATAAAACAAATTCGAATCCACAATATGGAGGAAGGTATTAAAAGCTTCTACCCTCAGATAATCAATATTTAATATATAATAAATTTTATCATTATATGCAAAATTTAAAATATTTATCATATATTATAAATAATAACAAATTTTATAATAGAAGAATATGTCATTATTTTTATAGCTCATTTTAAATTATATAAAAATTTAAAAATTTTGATAAAAAATTTTATAATATAAATTTAATTATTATTTAAAATATATTATGTATATTAAAAATAGTTTTATAATATTTTAATTTAATTGGCTCGACCATTGTCTAATATTTTAATATTTTACAAATGCTAAAATTTTACAAATATTAAAATATTAAAATATCAAAACAATATACACAAATTTGACATAATATGTTTTTAATAATGATTAAATTTATATTATAAGATTTATTATTAAAAATTTTAGACTTTTATATAATTTAAAATATATTATGTAAAATAATTACATATTATTTTATTATAAAACTTTTTTATTTTTATAATATATAATAATTTGTGTATATTATTTTGATATTTTAATGTCTGTAAAATTTTAATATATGTAAAATATTAAAATATCAAAAAATAATTGAATTATTTAAATTAAAATATTATAAAAAAATATTCTTAATCTGCATAATATATATTTAATAATAATTAAATTTATATAATAAAATTTGTTATTAAAATTTTTAAACGTTTATGTAACTTAAAATATTTTATGTAAAATAATAGTATATTATTCTATTATAAGATTTGTTATTATTTTATAATATATAATAATTTATATGTGTTATTTTGATATTTTAATATTTTATTATCTGTAAAATTTTAATATTTATAAAATTTTAAAATATTAAGATATCTTACAATTAGTTAAATTAAAATATTATAAAAATATTTATAATATGCATAATATACTTTAAATAATAATTAAATTTATATTATAAAATTTATTATTAAAATCTTTATTTTTTTATATAATTTAAAATAAATTATGTAAAATAGTAGCATATTTTTTTATTATAAAATTTGTTATTATTTATAATATATGTTACATACTTTAAATTTTGTATATAATAATGTAATCTGTTATATATTAAATGTTGACTACTTGACTATACATCACAGCTCCAAATGCATGATCTGATGAAGGGAGCACTTATTTCTCCGTGTCGTAGATTCGAATATGCAAGTTTAAAGGGCAAACCTGGTGCTACAAAGCTCCCGCTATGCGCGGGGTTTAGGGAGGGGCCAGATTCACTTTGTGGATCTAATGTAGGCAGCCTTACCTTGTAATTTTTGCAAGAGGCTGATTCTACGGCTCGGTGCAAGTTTGTTTTTATTAATTTCAAAAATGAGTGCCACTTTTCTCAATTTGATTGGCCACGTAGAGAGCAAATAATTCAGAGCAACTTTTTCCACGACTTTGAATCACAGCAAGTTTTGCATTTCTGGAATAGATGCAGTAAGTAAACCACTTGCTTAGAATCGCAGCATAATACTTCGAAGCAGAGCAATTCCTATCAAGTAGCTGTCCAGGTATGCCGTCATCTCTTCTGTGATTTCTTCATGCGACTTGGTGCGATTTGTGTGTTTTCGGATTTAGACTTCAAATTTTCTACCCTCTTTTTTCTGAGATTTAAATTTCTTCCTCCGTTACAACTTTCATCTACAATTTCTCTCTATCTTTACCATTTTTCTCTTCCTATAACGGTTTGATGCACAGAGAGCCATAGATTCGAGATCTCTTCACAGCATTTTGTTTTGCGATTCCGCCTAAATAGAACCACACAGATTCGTCCATTACAAAGCTCAGAATGGAGCTTTATTTGCTGCAATGAACCTGTCCCACTTCTTTATCATCATTTTTTCAAAAATAAATAAATGAGTAAATTACTAATTTGCTCCCCCAAAGTGTTTATTTAAATTTGGTCCCCTTCTTGTCAAAGGGAATTTTAACATCTAAAAATTTTCAGATTTTGCAATTGTACGTTATGTGATTTAGCAAAAAAAAAAAAGTTAAAACATGTAATTTTTCATAGATTGAATTAAAACATTTAATCTGAAAATTTATTAAATCAGTCATTTACTCTAAATAAATAATGTCATTAATGTTTTCTTTCATCTCCGAGTATGTTGTAGGTATCATTCTTTGTACCGTGGTGAAGTGATTTGTCATGATAAATGGCAACAAAATTTTATTTGACTAGTCATAGAGTTACGCACAGTACCAAAAATGAAACTAAAAAATAAAATGAAATTACTTTTTAGTACATTGGTAGTTGGCCATCCGCCATATTGAGTGAATATGCTAGTACATCGGTAGTTGCCATCTAAGCTCCATAGCAATATATATGATTTGGCTGGTTCTTGATGTTAGAAAAACATGGCATCCAATTTTTTTTTTTTTTAGAATATGTTTGGATTTAAGAGAGTGGAAAATGAGAAATTAGAGTTATATCTTGATTCAAAATTTTAATCAAATATGTTCTTCTCTTCATCTTTTTTCCTTAATATTCTTTTCAATCTAAACAAATCTTGATCATAGTCAAAGTAAAGGAATCAGTAACAAAGTAAGCATTATTAGTTTGTTATTATTTTTAACTATTATTTTTTTCACATCAATTTCTTGATGTTGTTACCCTAGGATTTTGAAGTTTGCCAATGGCTGAGCCATTTGTAGCCTTGGTTCTGGGACCAATAGTGAAACTTGGGGTTGAAGAGTCATATAAAATCTTAAGCAGCAGAATTGCATCTTCCAAAAAGTTGGAACATATGTATGATCTCTTAAACGAAGACCTGCAGAGGCTACTTGCAATGAAAGATGATAACAAGAGCCAAGTTCAGAGGCACAAACAGAAGCATCCCACCAAGGTTTACCGCTTGTGGAAGAAGAGGGTATCAGACATTCCTACAGAAGTAGATAATCTAAGAGCTGAATATGAAAGGAAACGACTTCCCAAATGGCGTTTCATTCGGCGTTCGAGTCTGTGTGAGAAGGTGGCAAAGAGACACAACCGAGTTAAAGAGCTTATTGAAGAGGGGCGTTCAATCAACATCCTAGTTGATTATAAGTATCCAGAGGCTGTCTTGAAAGTATTGGATGCTCCAAAGATAATGGGATATCCTACCTTCCAAAATGTTCTTGAAGAAATTCTGAGTTGCCTTAAAAACAAGAAAATGAAATCTGTTGGAGTTTATGGAACAAAGGGAGTGGGTAAAACCACAATACTGCAGAACCTAAATAACAGTGAAGAGGTCTCTCAACTGTTTAATATGATCATTTTTATAACAGTGTCAACTGATCAAAATGATAAGAAATTTCAACAGTCAATTGCAAAGCGGTTGAATGTAGATATTGAAGCCACCAATGACTCCATTGATGAAGCTGCTAGAAGAATACATGAAGAGCTAAAGGATAAGAAGTTTTTATTGATCCTGGATGGAGTCATGAACTACCTCAATTTGCAACAAATAGGGATCCCAAATGATGGCCATGGAAGTAAGGTGGTTATGGCCTCTCAGTATCTCCATATTTGCAATAAAAATAACATGGATAGGTTGATTGAAGTGAAACGGTTACAACATAAAGAAGCATGGAAGATGTTCCGAGATGTTGTTGGTCATGTAATTAATCGTCCTGGCATTCAACAAACTGCTCGACTTGTTTGTGATAGGTGCTCTCGTCTTCCACTTCTGATACACAAGATAGCAAGATCTTTTAAATTGAAAAATGATGCTCCAAGTTGGAGGGCAGCATTGGAAGATCTTGATGAACGATGGAGAAAGCACCAAAATGAAGGTTTGGAAGAGATGTACTCATTTTTAGAGTTCTGCTATGGTCAACTAAAAGATAAACACCAGAAATGTTTTCTATACACTTCATTGTACCCTGCAGATAGCAAGGTTTTTACTGATTATCTGGTGGAGTGCTGGGTAGCCCAAGGCTTCCTCGGATATGTGAATGAAACAAGAAGGTAATGTATCTTTGCTGGAGAAAGGAGAACGGATGTTGTATGTCACCATGAATGGTTGTATGAGACAACTTGCTCTACATATATTGTCCAAGCATCCTCAATATAGTTGCTATGTCCACATGAGTGAAGATTGGGGAAATGCTAAATGGGTATCAATGATAAACACCAAATTGTGTAATTTATCCAGAAGTCAAAACTGCAGTATGGTTGAGACACTTTTATTGCAGAAGAATTCAGAATTAGCTACAATCCCACAAAATTTTTTTGAAAATATGAGAAATCTTCTTGTGCTAGACTTGCATGGGACTGGCATTGCAAAGGTGCCATCATCGCTATCAAACTTAATTGGTCTTAAAGGGCTTTATTTAAATTCATGTGAGCGCCTAAGTGATTTGCCACCTCAAATAGCATCACTTCAATCTCTTGAGGTCCTTGATATTCGAGGTAGCCAGGTGAGTTTCATACCGTATTATATTGCAAGCTTGACCAATTTAAGATGCCTAAGAATCCCATACATTAAAAGTGATCAAAGTAATCACCAAGGCTCAAAAGGTGCAGATCATTATGTGATTACCAAGCTTCAAAGTATAGAAGAATTGATCATTGAAGTGATATCATATGAACAATGGTGTAAAGAAGCCGAGAATATCATGGATCAGGTGGCTTTGTTAAAAGGACTAACCACTCTAAGTTGCAGTTTTCCCTCTTCAAAAATTTTTTCAAGATTTATGGCATGTCGGGAACAATGGAGAGATCAATATACTTCTTTCCAATTTTTCATTGGATGCCAAAACTCATCAAGTTCCCAACTTCTTCAACATTTCGATGATGGACTCACCAAGTATTTAAAATACTACAAAGGTGAGAAAGGCAATGAAGCAATAGGAGAGGTAATTTGTGAAACTTATGTAATTGAATTGATCTGTCACAAGGATATCATGAACTTGTCAGACTTGGGAATAGAAAACTCAGAACACATCCGTGGCTTTTGGATTGAGGAATGCAATAAACTCTCAACCATTATAGAAGGCAATAGAAATGGCCTAAGAAATGAAAGCATCTTGCCAAACTTGGAGCAACTACACTTGATAAATTTGCCCAATTTGGAGTATGTTTTCAAGGGCCCCTTGCCTCCTAAAATCTTTTGCCAGTTGCATACTTTAAAATTGGAGTACTGCTCAGAGCTCAAAAGCATTTTCTGTGAGGGAGAATTTATGAGAATGGATGACATAGGAGATGCAAGTATCTTGCCAAATCTAGAGAAGCTATATCTGAAAAATATACCAAAGCTGAAATGTGTATTTAAAGGTCCTTTGCATCCCAGCACATTTTCCAAATTACAGATTTTAGCTTTTGAAAACTGCTCATCATTAGAAAGCATTTTCAACAATAGAGTGATTCAGAATTTTTCAGAACTTCGAAAGCTTGAAATTCAAGACTGTTCAAAAATTAAAGAAATTGTCGTGGTCACTGAGGACATTGAAAGAAAAGAAGACTTGCTTCCAACTTTGGAGAAGATAGAGCTAGTTGATTTACCAAATTTGCAATTCATATGCAAAAAACAAATACTAGCATGGTCATCATTAGAGTTGCTAAAGGTGCAAGAATGTCCTCGCTTAAAATCTTTACCTTTCCAGAGGAACAAGGCAGGCAAATTAAGATCCATCACAGGTTACAAAAAATGGTGGAATGCATTGGAGAGGACAGACAAGGAGGTTCACCAACAATTTCAAGACATCTTTGTGGCTTCAAATAGCTGATTCTATTTAGTTGTTGTTCATAGTAAAAAATGTTTGATGTAATAAATGAGAGATCAGTGTGTAAGATGACTCTTTTTTTAATTTTTGTAACAAATGTTTGATGTAAAAAATGAGAGATCAGTGTGTAAGAAGACCTTGTTTTAATTTTTGTACTGTGAGTTGTGTTTGTACTTAATCATCACTTGTATTATAAAGGATTGAGTGTGCTTTGACCTAGAGATGCTCATGGGAAATAAATGCTGCAGTGCACTGAGAAGTAGAATTCAGAAGATTAACGTAGCATTTGTGAACTCTGTTTTCCCAAAGTTTCGTATTCTGTTATATCAAGTGTTGGTTATTCAACTCTTATCCTTTGATTAAAGCTTATCTTTTGATTTCATTAGCCATTCTAGTCAGTGTGATCTTTCTTGTCAGTTTGATCACACTGAAAATGTTTCAGCTTTGCATTAAAAAAGGTACTCTTACAAGCCAAAAGATAGGATTTAATCCCTTCCTGCTTAATCTGCGAAGTGTTTACAAAGAATAATCACTCCAATGAAATTCATTTGTTAAAAGGAGTTTAACATCATCTTTATCATTTAGGAAATTAAGTTAACCATTCAACTTGAAAACTCATTTAGATAGTTTATCAGATTTAAAATAGGCATCTTACGAAATTAATCGTTTCTTTTCTTTTTTCTAATTTTCTTTTATTTGAGAAGCATCTCGTCCATTTAATCTACCTCACCCTAAAAATTAACTCATAAGGAGAGATATTCAAAACTATATAAAAAGTCTAAAACATATTATTCTCTCTGATGTAAAAATTCAACACATACCCTGCACGCTCAGGACTAGACCTTTGGACCGTAAAACTATACGAGAATAATGTGGCCCAATCTAATCAATCCATTTCTGATACCATGTTAAAAATAATATTTGTGTCTAACTCACCTGAAAAATTAACTCATGAAAAAGGACATTCCCTTCTTTATAAGCATCAAACACATTATTATCTTCGATGTAAAACTTCAACACTTAATAATAAAATTGTTTTCTTCATTGACAAAAATAAAAAGCGATTAAATTCTATCTACCAAAATTTACGGGTTTCTAGAGGCATAAAGCACATAAAATTCTTAGGCAGCGCATAGCCTTTGCTGGTTTGTGGTGTTTTATGTTGGAAAAGAATACAAGAGCGTTTAATCAAAGATTCCTTCTCTTACATCTTATTTGAGAGAAAATCATTTTTATGTCCTTTGTGGGTTTTTTTTGGTTTGGCGAAGATCTCTAGTCATCTGTTATGATACATTTTATTCTCTCATCTTATTAATTGAAAAAAAAAATTCATCTAAAAAGAGAGTTCAAAACCTAACCTCCTTAACCAAACAAATCGAAATTTAAATAATCCAAGGCTTTTATCTTTTTCTAATAAGAAAAGCAAGCAGTTCAATCTGGTTATCGTTCTAAAGGGAAAATAAAAAAAATATCCTGCACTGAGCCAAATCCCGCTTATAAATTGTATACAATTACATATAGTATGTAATTTAATATACCATTTTTCTTACCATTTGAAGAGAACTGAAAGTCTGAAAGTACCAAATATTTAACTTCAGACTTAAGTGATCAATCATCACTCTCCATCCTTCCATTCCCTTCATCGCAATTTGCAGCAGCATTAAGTCTGTGACCTGTGAGGATTTCTTTCTCTGATTCTCTTGATCTCTGTGTCTTTTGAGTGTTCTTTCAGATCTCAGATCTTCTCACTTCATCTCACATCACCAAAGCCATTCATCACAGCAAGTGTTCATCGTCATCCTTCACCAAGTCTCAGGTTTGTCTCTAGAGCCCAAGTGAATTCTAGATTAGGGTTTCCTTTGTTAGTTTTAGATCCGCATTAATGAGATCTTAGGTGAATTTTAATAAGATCTTTAACGTCCAATATATATTGAATAATAAGTCACCAAGAATGGGATCTTGAATTTTTGTTACAACTTACAGAGTGTAAATTTTGTATTGATGGAAAAAGAAATTTCATCAAGGGATAAATGACATATAAAAGAGGAGGATAAAACATACTCAACAAGCAAACTCACAAAAGAAAAAAGGTAATTAAATAAAAAAAAGCATCAAAGCAGCCCAATCTCATTGCAAATCTGAGATAGCAACCCCTGAAAAACCATAAACAGAAACCACCTTAAGGTTGTCCCTCCAAACAGACTAATCTTCTAAGATAAACCCTCCTCATGTTGAGTGTCATTTGGTGCTTTCATTGAAAACTAGCCAACAAGAAAGAAACGACCTAAAAAAAGTGATATATGGTGCTCAAAGGGTCCCGGACCAATTAGAGTTAAAGCACCCAAAGAGTGAGAATAAACACCTGGGAAAAGCCTACATAATATCTTAATCCATAAATTTCCAACTTCATGAAATAATTTAAGTTATTAGAATGAAAGACTAGAAAATGCATCTTCATGAAAAAATTAAAGCCATTACCTTTTATTTGTACAAAAATAAATTGAATAATATAGATCAACAACTTTAAAGAAAATAATAGTGTAAAATACTTAGAATATAGAATAATGCCAATTATGTTTTTCTTTAAAATATATGTGGGTCGTGTGTGTTGTATCATGTTCTATGATCGTTTAAGTTTGATGTGTCAGTGCTTCATAGTCTCCAAGCAATTAAATCATGACACTGCAAGTACAGTGCAATTCCACAATGTTTTGGCCCTTTTTCCTCCTCCCAAACCCTTTAAATCAATGTTTCAAAAGTAAACCCTCCAGTGTTCGAGGCCACACCCAGTGTTACCCAAAAAATTCCAAACAACTTAACAATTCGGCCCTCACCATCCCCCCGCCCCAAACAAGAAAAAAAAACCAAAAAAAAAAAAACTACTCGATAGTGTTAAGAAGATAAGCAACTGATTCTGGTCTAAAACTATCCAAGCACATGATAAAAATATCGCAAAAAAGGCTGTTTAAATGTTATAGGCCTGCAAATCCTGTCCAAATTTTTTACTTTATGCAAAAATAAAAAATAAACCTAAAAATTTACAATAAGCATAAGACAAGGACGAGAATGAACAAGTTTATATACATTTGTACAGAGTTCCTTTAGAAACAATGCATCGGGGAACAATGTTCAGGAAGGATGGTACCTTGTATGCCCACTGTGACAGCAAATTTGCATTTTACCAATCTACAAAAATGTCACTCCAAAAGAATTTCCACCCACAAAACAACTTTCCCCTTAAAAGAAAAAAGTAAGTTTTTAGTTTTGAACTAGCACTAATCAATTTGCTTTATCATCCACATTTTACTTTACCTCCCATGGTTAAATCACACATTGCCAATTCTATCATATGTTGCAAGCAATTGTCAAAGATTCCTACCAATACCAGAAATAGCTCTCACACCTTGTAATGAAACTGGTTGCTCCTTTATTTGGGACAGAAGCACTGAAACTTGTTCTAATGCAGTATCCAGTCTTACCTTTGACTTGGCAGATTCTGTGATAAGAGAAGAAACCATATTTTGTCATAACTGTACTCTTTCTGCATGATCGTTAGGTGCACTCTGAAGAAGCTTAGTGGAGGTCATGCTGATACGACGCCAACGAGAGGGAAGATATCTATCTGGGATCTGAAAGCAATTTACTGTTGAAAGAACTCTAAGAGCATGCCGACAGAGAATTCCAGAGAACTCAAACTGGTGGCAACTGCAACTTATAATTCCTTCCCGAGGGGCCCAATAAACTTAGCGACCTCCCTCAGCTTTTGTATGGTGCCTCACAAGAAAACCATCTTCGAATGGAAAAGATGCATAATGTGCAGCCAACACAAGTTGTTCTTGAAGCTTTGAAAAGGCAAATTAAAAGGAGTAAGAATTGTGGCAGCATGTGACTCCATGGAAGCTCTAGTTTTGAGGCTGATATTTTGGAGATTCTGTTGCTTTGTTTGTTGTTCTCCAGTTTGATCTTTGAAATTAACAGCAACAGCTACCTGATTGCGCAAATCCAAGTTAATAAGAAATTATCATTTTGATCCTCCAACTCCAAAATATCGGATGGAACATATTCTGTTGAGCTAAATGAAAAAAAAGTATATGTATACAAATTTACTTAAAATAATAATAATAAGACAGTAAAACCAATTGAAACAATATCCAAATAACACAATGACACCAATTTTAACAATATCCAAACCAAGACAGACACACTCAGTTGTGGTCATTCCCGCAAAAAAAATGGCAAAGCCCACAGTGAGCGTAAACTATATAAATTGACAATGTGCCTGCTGGCATGCAACCCAAAAGAACTGACCATATCCCTCCAACCCAATTCAAAATCCTCAACTGACTCAAGATTGTATTGTCTATAAAATTCAGCCTTCCACTCATTGTAATGCTCTCCAAGAACAGCACTAAACCAGGAAGAAAACTTCGCTACAATCATCCATATGCAGAAAGCATGTTTGGTTGTAGGCATTTCCATGGTCAGTTAGTATTGTCTGAGGAACCTTCCCATTCATAAACCCTGAGAATGCCTTCCAAGAAGAAGATGAAAAAAGAAGCAAAACAGGAGAAAATCACCTAAGTGAATTAAAGAGATGTAGCACTTTTCAAAAATTAAATGCATCCTTGTCTTACAAACTCCACAAAAGGGGTAAAAGAAAAAATAAGGAATTTCTCATCCATAATTAAAATGCCGCGTCCATTTTAGCGATTGAAAAGAAGACCAAAGGACACTAGCATAAGATGCTTATACACACTTAGCAAGAGGAGGATTACTTAACAAGAAGCATTATACAATGGAATTAATTTTAAACGGTAAACATTATGACATCTGCAGATCAAGTAAATACTGGAAGCCACCTATTGTAGGTGGCTACTGAATAGTAGTTGAAAAGTTTTCTCTCCTTCCATTCCTTTATTTTCTATCAAGCCATGTAAAAATCTGTCAACCAAAAGATACAAGAGAGAGCACAAAGGGAATAGAAGCTGGCATAAAAACAAATTTGAGGTACATGTAAAAGCATATATGTGACACAAGATTCATTACACTACCTTCAATGCCCATGAATACGACCTCAAGTTTTCTTCACGTAGAAGCACACAGCCAAAAAAGCAAGGCATTCCATAATTATTCATTCCAACCCATATACCCAGCGGCATGTCAAATGCAGTCAGGCGATGTGTTGTATCAAATACCACTGCATCACCAAAGATATCATATGACTGTATTGATGAGGCATATGACCAGGCTATATTCTCCAAACAGTTATTCGTATCAAGTGTGAACTCAAATTTGAAATTAGGGCCTTTCTCCTTAATATTTCTGCACATTCTTAATAGATCTATACTTTCCTCTTCTGGATCTAATTTCCTAAATGATTGAAGTAAATTCCTCACATCCTTTCCAGTAAAAGGCAGATATCCAGGTTCCACACATTTCTCAAGCTCCATAAGTCGCATCATTTGATGGACAGAAATCCCTGTTTTAGCATACATCAGGATTCTGTTTTTGTCTGAATCTGAAATAGTTCTATATGCAGGAAGGAATCGAACTTGGTTTGGTTCTAAAAGTTCATGATTGTGGTAGTTGGCAAAACCAGTAACACGCCATTCTGGAGCAACCAATTCTGTCGTCTTGCTTATGCGCATATAAGCTTGGCGTCCACATTGGGAAGATTTTCGATTTCTTTGAGGTTTACTTTCAGTTGATCTTTCGACAGGAGTGTTACCAGCACGGTGACAAACAAAGTAGCGTCTAGTAAGTCCTTTTCCAACACCATCTTTTGCCTCTGTACGGTGACGTCGAATTGAAAACCCACACCGCTTGGCAAATTCACTATAAATTTCACAAGCAGCATCGTGAGTGCTAGATCTTTGGCCAATATATGGGATTGCATTATTAGTAGTTTCCAACGAGAGCCTGGTTTCATCTGGTGATTCTTACTACAACAATAACACCAAATACCTACATAGATTGTATTAGGAAAATAAGATTGTTACTGATTTTCTACGGAATATTTGAAGTCAGAATATGTATAGTCACTAATTAAATACCAACTGCATTTCAACTAAAAAAATATTCTTACTTCAATGTTCTTACTGTATTTTCAATTGCAAATATTAAACATACCTATATATAATATTTTGATACTACTTTTTAATATTTTTAAAAATAATTAATGACTAAATTAAATTATATGAACTAAATCCATCTGTGACATGTATGACATGGTGGTTCCTTACAAGCCCCCTGCGCACCCCCTGCACCACTTTATAAGTGGCATAGGGAGCTATTTATAATTTAATTAGTTTTTATTTAATAATTAAAATTTATTATAATTATCTGTGATTATTTTTATATGTATTGGATTATTAATTTACGCATTGTTGAGCTTTCAATCAATCATCAAGAAAATGCAATCCCGTAAAGATAACAGCAGAATTGATTAGTAATGAATAAAATTATTTAAAAATAAACTTAAAAAAGAAAAAAAATCACAAGTTGATTTTCAAAATTTATCCAAAAATGAAGTAGTCCCCCTCTAAAACATATTAAGTTGATTTTCAAAATTTATCCTAGTCCCTCCTATAAAACATATTAAAAAAGAAAAAAAGTTATTAGACACTGTTTTTTTAGAAATGAGTAAAATACGTGAGGAAAAAAAAAGATACTATGAGGAGAGAAGATAAGAATAGAAAAAGCTTTGAATAGGAGAGGAAAAAGAATCATATATCAGAGAACAAAGAACCAGCAACGTAGAGAAAGTGGAATCATAGAATAGAAGACGAAGAAAGAGAAGAGAGAAATGGAAATAAAAGAAGTGCAGTTGAGGGAGAATGTTATATAAACGTATTTTTTAGGGAACTAAATATTTTAAAATCACGTCAAAAATTTTGAGAACTAGAAACGAAAGATATGATAAGTTAGGCTATTGATGGTTTCATGTTTTATATTATTTTTATGTTAATATAATATATTTTAAGCTTTGATAAATAATTGATGTTATTTTATATTATTTTTATATTATTAAATAATCTGATATATATTTTATACTATTTATATATTTAGAAATGAGAATAAACAAAAAGTTGAATGAATTCTATTAAATAGTTAATAATAATTATATATATATATTAAATATATTTATAAATAAGCATACTAAATTATATTCATAAATATATTTATAAAGAAGCAGAAGGAGATGAAGCAAAGCTAGAAGGAGAGGGAGATAATGAATAAATATTTAATTTTTTGTACATAAATAAATTGTATGATAAATAATGTTTGTAGTTTATCAATATTTTGATAAAAATTGTATGATGAATACTTTTTTATTAATTACCATATTATGATATTATTAAATTTTATGACAATATAATTTTAATGATTAGAATCAATGACTACATGTAATGTTAAAATTAAATTATTTCATTTAAAGTATTTTATTTGAAAAATAATTCTATATAATTTTAATAATTAAAAATAATTATTATATTATATATTGAATTTTAAATAATTATTTATACTTATATTTTTAGATATAAAATAATATATATATAATAGTTATTAAAAATTATTTTAAAAAAAAAAGATAACTGTAGCGTGCAATAAAGAAGTGTGCAATTGCACGCCTCTTTTGCAAAAGCCTATTTTTTAGACTTATGCACCAAGTGTGTCTTGTCTTTTAGATTTTCGCATATCATACTTATCTTTTAGACTTTGATTTTTTTAATAAAACTATCTTTTTTTTACTAAATTAATTTTATTTTATATTTTTAATTCTATTTTATTTTTTAAAATTAATATAATTTAACATAAAAATTAAAAATAAAATTAATGTTAATTTATTACATAAAAATTAATATTATATATCTGTATTATATATATATATGAATAAGATGCAGAAATAAATAATATCATCCAAACATAATAATGTAGAGAATCAATTTTTCTAAAAAGCGTAGATTTAATTTTTTTACTACACTTAGATCATAAATGTCTAATGTGAAAATTATGTCATAAAAATGTTTATATTTCTTGAATCTAGTTTAATTTTTCTAAAAATAATTTTAATTTAATTATTTTTTAACCTATCTAATTACAATATTAATTTGACAAATTAAAAAAATTCAAATATTGTTTAAAAATAAAAAATATAATAAAAATAAATTCAATTTAAAAAATAACAAAAAAATATATAATAAAAATATATTATATATAAAAAATATATTATATATATTATATGAATAAAATATATTAATATTATATATATATATATTAATATTATATATATATATATGGCACAGAGTTTGTACTTAACCAGTATATTTTTTATTTATTAATTTTAAATTTTAAAAAATTATATATACGTTAATAATTTTATAAAAAAATGTTTGTAACTAAATAATTTAAATAAAACATATTTCAGTAGGAGTTGGACATACCTTTAACTAAATAAATTTTAACATATTTAAAATTACACATACCTTTAACTAAATAAATGCTACTGATTTTTAGTCTTGGACAAATAATTATAAATAATCATTCCTACTATATTTTAGTAAGAAAATTATCAAAATTTCTTTTAGTAGATGTCGGTCAAAAAAAATTTCCGTTGAAATTTCGTTTGATTGTCGTAGGATCTGTGCTGCTTGTATCATCCAAAGATAATGATTGCTGATCCGAGGGATCATCATAAACCTCCAGCATTGGGCTACGGTCTTCAGACATTTTCTTCTTCCAGTTATTAACTTAAAATATAAACAATATCATAGTGAGGGACAAATGGTGGTATCCGAAACCCTTCTTTGTCTTTTTCTTCTGTTCTTCTTTTCTATTATTTATTTATTTATTTATTTTCTTCTGGGTGTGGGGAATGACAAACAATTAGCTGCCACAATAAGATAGATGCAAATAAATAGTATAATTAGAGGCGACGGGTGCTGGGGATAAGTAGCTGTCTAAATTTAATATTCAATCAAATAATATAGAGAATCGTCATCACATGTAATAGCCATCCGTTGTGTAGGGGGGAGTCCGGCGCCCCTGCTTTTCTGTACGAGAAAAGTAGGGGCTTTTCTTTTTAGCAACGATTTTAACCGTTGCTAAATTTTTTACAACGATTATAACTATTGTTCAAATTCAAAAAATTGTTGCTAAAATTGAAGTGTGACGAAACAGAAAAATCGTTGCTACAATTAGCGACATTTAGATTTTAACAACGGTTTGTTTGACTTTAACAATGGTTAAACCCGTTGCGAAAAAGAAAAGCCCCTGCTTTTTTCATACAGAAAAGCAGGGGCGCCGGACTGGGGGGTTGGAATGGGAAGGAATTCTTTTTTGTTTTCTTTAACCTAGTAAATGGAGGTTGATATGGGAACAAGAGGGGACCTGTCAGTTAAGATTTGAAAACAAATTTTCTGAATGCAACAAAGGGAAATAAATGGTGAATATCAATGCTAATGATAATGATAATGACGATGATATGATGATTAACGAACTTCCAATACAATGGAAATTGATAAAGTCTACACATCAGTCCACATATCCGGAACAAAAGGCAAAAAGGAATCTCAAAATGATTATCACGTCTGACGACTGTTAAAATTATTCTAAGCCAATCAAGCACAATGAAAGAAGTTGTTCTGCTTTGTCTTATCACCAAATTAACATCACAAAAGTACATTTGTACAAGTATTACTTGCCAGCATAAATATAGCAAAGATCCACTACAATCTACACCTCTATGGCCAGAAATATCTTTTTCCTCTTTAGTGTTCCCCAAATCTATACAGTGACAAGCAACAGCAAATAAAAGGCCCATAAAATACAAAATTTCACAACAATTATTAAACACCTAAAAACTTTCGAATAGTCAGAACCCCAGACATTCTCATGCATTCTATGAATGCAAGGAAGTTCTAAAAATAATGTAGAGTCAGAAAGTATTTTTTACTGCTGCAATCTTATATTATATAGAGACTTAACTATAATGGTATAAAGAAAATTGAAGGGGAAGTCTATATATATATATATATATATATATTTATTTATTTATTAAATATCACGAGAATCGAATGTATTTTTAAACAGAAAAAAGTATTAGATATAATTCAACCAAAGCTAAAAAAAGTTACGTAATTTGTTTCAAATGATGATGATTTATTTTTAAATAACTTACAAATAAAAAATTATAATATACTTTAAAAATAAAATTTCAAATTGTACGAAAAATATATAAGACATTGTTATAAGATTTTTTTAAGGGAACTTTTTAATTTTTTTTAAATAATTTTAAACTCTCTTCTTTTTTTTTTAAATCCCAGAGATTCGTTTGATTTGTGAAAATATATTTAATCTTTAATATTTTTTTGAGTTTGAAATTTGACAAAGCATCATAAGCTCACTCATAAATTTTTTAGTATGTGTTGGAGTTTAAACAGTTGTCAAAATAAGCTAAGTATTACAGACATAGATTATTATTTTCTCAACGTGTAGTTCAATTCTAACATCTTTTGCTACAAAAAGAAACCATATTTGGAGTACACATTGAGAAAATAATAATATATGTCTATTATATCGTTGGAGTTTTGACAGATGTCAAAATGAGCTAAGTATTATAAACATAGATTATTATTTTCTCAATGAGCACTCATTGTGTACTTCAATTCTACTATCTTTTGCCACAAAAAGAAACCTTATTTGGAGTACACATGGAGAAAATAATCATCTAGGTCTATTATATCATAATTTTATTACCTTTCATTTGAAACATCCATATAAAAGAATAAAATAATTTCACTGTAATGCATTAATTGTCAGTAAGTTATTAAATTATGTATAATAGAATAAATTTAAATAAGTAAATTAGGTAAATTTATATATTTGAAAAATTAATCATATGACATTAAATAAATTTCAAAAAATTAGGATAAATTGCTATACAATTGCTACAATTGTTATATAATTGCTATAATTGATATATAATTGGTAAAATAAGTAAACTTTTCGATTGAAATATAATATATTTACCTTTGGTAATTAGCATTTATTATATACAATAGAATAAATTTAAATGAATAAATCTATATAACAGGCTAAAAGAATTTCAATCTTGGGCATTAATTGCAAATACGTTATTAAATCTATATGATAGACTAAAACAATTCCACTCTAAAGCATTAATTACATGGATGTCATTAAATAACATATAATAAAATTAATAAATAAAAATAAAAATTAAATGAATAAATTATGCAAATGAATAAATTCATTCTTGTTAATAACACTACATTAAATTCATTTTAAGCAACCTTTTTGAGATGTACTGTAGGGCTCTCTTTTAAATTTTGTGAATATTATAATATATTAAATGCAAATTGGTGTGACTGATTCTATAATACATTCAAATGAATTTGAAAATTTGTATTCAAATGAATTCAAATTATCCTTTTTAAAACTATGAATTGTTGTAAATTTAATTAATAATTAAATAATTAAATAATTGTAATATATTAAATGCAAATTGGTGTGATTGATTCTATAATTGTATTTAAATAAATTTGAAAAATTTGCATTCAAATGAATTCAAGTCATCCCTTTTAAAACTGTGAATCATCGTAAAATTTGAGTGTTTGGAGAGTTTATATCAGTTGCCTCTGTGTCGATTTGAAGCTCGATCTCAAGCTAATACAGTGCGTTTCAAATTTCAAGAATGACCGAATGTTGAGTGCCATACGTTGAACTGAGAAGCAACAATGAAGGAATGATCGAATGGCTCCCGTATCAACTTTAGGGTGGATTTCCTGCCAAGACTACAGAGAAGCAGCTCGTCTCTGTCTCTATTCTATTTTTACTCAAACTCGATATAATCTTCTTAGTCATGGTAGCCATAAAAGTTCACGAAAGCACCTTCTCGATGGGCACCATGTAGATTACTACTTGCCTTTTCGAGAAACAGCTTGAATTCGAGTTTGTTCTCATTAACATGACAGACGGCGAACACAAAAAGAAACCTTTTATTTCTCTTAATGTAAGTGTTAGAGCAATTTATGGATTACTTGTCTCTAAGTTTCAGTTCAACTAACTTTCGCTTCTTTTGATGCTGACATTCGGACAAGTTCCAGCCTTTGAACACAGAGATCTAAAGCTATTTGATAAGTATTAAGTATACATCTCCAATAAGCACACTCAGATATCGTTGAATTAGCATTTGTAAAATTACTTATCAAAATCATTTCAATACATAGAATCAAAAGCAATCACGCAATATATCGCTTACGAGTATGTTAAAAAAGGGACCCAATTGATAAGCAGAGAGTTTAAGAATATGGCGATTACAGAGAAAGGTAAACTCCTCGGATCTAATATTTTTTCTCCTTTTTAATTTGTTTATTCTTTGATTTAATATAGTTCTTTTGTTTGAATCCACTTCACATCTTGAAGTTAATCAAATTTTATGGTGTTTTTTATTTTTCATTTTGTCTCTAATGTTGTAGAGCCTTGAGACTCGAACTGAATTTTTGAAGGATAGTAATCTTATTAAATTGAAATAAGGTCAGAAAATAGCCATATCAACTGACTATAATATAAAGGGAGATGAAAATACAATCTGTGTGAGCTACAAAAGGTTGGCTAAGGATGTGAAGCCTGGTAGTGTAATACTGTGCTCAGATGAAACTATCTCATTTACAGTCTTATCATGTGATAAAAATTAGGTTTGATTTGATGTCGCTATGAGAACTTAACAGTTCTTGGTGAGAGAAAGAATGTTAATATTTTTGGAGTAATAGTGGATCTCCCTACACTAATAGAGAAAGACAAGAAATATATCTTGAAATTGGGAGTTTCTAACAAAATTGACATGATTTTTTTTCTTTTGTTCGAAAAGGTTCAGACTTGGTGAAAGTTCAAAAAGTGTTGAGATAGTATGCAAAGAACATTCATCTCATGTCAAAGGTATGTGGCCGTTTATTGTCATAAATTTTTTTATTAAAATTTATAATTTATATTTGTATAAATAATCAAAATTTATATTAGAATATTTACATTTTAAAATATATATGTCATGACTAATAGGTCTTATAAGTTTCATAAGTTTCACAAATTTATAAATTATAATATTATTATTAGAATATATTGTGTGGATTCCAATGTATTTAATATATTATGTGTGTTATTGTTAAAGTAAATAGCATAATATATTTTTATCAGAATATATTATCATAATTACTAATTAGTATAATTAGTGAAATTAATAATTGGTGAATTTCGTTATTTTATTTGATTTGAATTGATTTGTATGAATAAATTAGGTAAATTAATAAATTTGGTAAATTAATGACATCACATAAGATTAATTATTTGATTTAAATTGATTGAAAAGATTTGTATTGAAATTCAAAAATAATTACCTTTATTATTTGATTATTGTAGGATAATTAATGACATCACATTAAATGAATTATTTGATTTGAATTGAAAATAAAAAGAACTATTACATTTATTATTTGATTTGAATTGAAATATATAAATAATAAATTGTTGAAATATACATACACGATGATCAAAATATATTGAAATTAATTATTGATCATATGTATAAAATTTCTTTATAGTTAATTATCCTAAATTTCACATGAACATTTTAATTTGATTATTATTTTTTTTTGTAAAAACTTTTAAATTAAAATTTTTTATTGATTATACATACATCTTATTATTTTATTTCATTTGATGACTTATTCTACATCATAATATAATGTGGTCATTTATCATCATAAATTTTTATTAAAATTTATAATTTGTATTTGTATAAATAATCAAAATTTATATTAGAATATTTACTTTTAAAAAGTATATTTCATAACTCATAAATCTTATAAGTTTTATAAATTTCACAAATTTACCAATTATAGTATTATTATTAGAATATATTATGTGGATCCCAATATATTTAATATATTATGTGGGTTATTGTTAAAGTAAATAGCAGAATATATTTTTATTATAATATATTATAATAATTATTAATAAGTGAAATTAATAATTAGTAAATGTTGTTATTTTATTTAATTTGAATTGATTTGAATGTATAAATAAATTAGGTAAATTAATAAATTTGATAAATTAATGACATCACAAAATATTAATGATTTTATTTGAATTTATTTAAATGATTTGAATTAAAATTAAAAAATTACTTTTATTATTTGACCACTGTAGTGTCTTAGAAGATTTTTTAGTAGGTAGAATAAATTTGATTATGGAATTGATATGTGAATTAAAAAAATAGTTTTTAATTTAATAGAAATCAAAGTTTGAGATATGAATCTTTAAATTATTATCCCTTGACTGAAGAAAGAGATAAAAATCAAATTATTGAAAGACGAAATCTGAGGCCTAGAAATCCAGTCCAAACATAGTAGCAACCTTCAATTTTTTTTTTCTATGGATCTGATTGAAACAAAAAAAGATGCATTCAAAAGTAAAGATGAAATGAATATTCAATTAATCACTGATATATGCAATAAATAATTTATAATAAATAACAAATAATCCACAAATTAACAAATTAGTTAATTTACCTATTTAATTCATTTAAATTTATTCTATTAAATAAATAAATCAATTCAAATCAAAGTTAGAGTAGGTAAAATAATTTGATTATGAAACTAATAAATCAATTAAAAATATTTAGTTATTTACATATAAAAAATATTTGTCATAACTCATAAGTTTCATATAAATCAATTGTAATTATTATTATTTTTATAAATTACAAAAGTTTTACAGTTATAATTTAACTGTGCATCGCACGGGTCAAAATACTAGTTAAGAATAATATAATAAATTTAAATAAATAAATTTGGTAAATTAATGACATTACATTAAATGAATTACTTGATTTGAATTGATTTTCATTGAAATTTAATAACAATTATTATTTGATCTGAATTGATTTGATTTGAATTGAATTCAACAACATTAATTGCTGCATAATTATTATTATCATTATATTTAATTTAAATTAAATTGAAGTGAAAACGACTAAATTGATTTGAATGAATAAATTTGGTAAATTAATAAATTTGGTAAATTAATAAATTTGGTAAATTAATGACATCACATTAAATGAATTATTTATTTAAATTGAAATTCAATAATAATTAACTTTTATTTTTTGATTTGAATTGAAATTCAATAAGATTAATGTAACACCTGTCATTTTTATTTTCTGTTTAAGTTTATGAATTTTATTTCACAATTGTTGATTTGAAAATTGTGTGAAATGTGTGTGTGATATCATAATATGATGTGATGATGCTTAAATATGTGAATTTGGGCTATAAGCTAGCAATGTGTGATGCTAGGCCATACAGGGACTAAAGTGAAAGATTTGAAATGTTGTGGGATATAGTGAAATACTTGTAAAGTATAGGAATAGATGGAGTAAATTATGGGGGCCTTGATGTGAAATGGGAAATAGAAAACAATTCCCAAATCTCAAGATATTAATTTTTGAAATAATGAGTTTGATTAGTTTATTAAATGGCTTATTGAAATTTAAAATAAAAAATAATAAGTGAACAGTAATTTTGTACTGTTTACTGGAAATTAAATAAATAATATAATTAAATAAAATAGTGGTATTAGATGGTTGGATAGGGCAAAAGATTAAATAAAAGTAATTGGTTATTTATCTAACTAACAAAATTCTTTTTATTATTTAAATTAAGAATAAATGGTTTCTTTTATTTAATGTGAAGATGATTTTAAAGAAATATAATTTAATCATTTTATATATGTTTAAGATAATCTAAGATTTGTATAACAAACCTTTTTAGTTTAAATAATTAAATGGTTTAGGTTTATACTTTTTAGTAGAAAATTAAATAAATAAGGTTAGATTAGAATAAACCTACACTAAGTTAACCACCTTTAGCACTTTTAAATTTAAATCTATATCGACTAAATAAAAATAACTTAATCCAATTAAATTAGTTAACCTTAATAAATCAAGAAACCCTAAACTCTTGAAACTACTTAGTCGCCGTATATCTTTTTTCCTCCCTCTCCAACTATTCGACCATTATACTCTCCAAACACAAATAAATAACCCAACACGAGTCCAAATTTTCACATACTTACCACCATCAATCATCACGTTTTCATCTCTCACCTCCATCCCACTATTCATTCACCTCTCATACTTACACACTAAATACCTTACATCTTCCTATACATTACCATGTGACCACCTTTCCTATTCACATCACTCCACGCCACTTCTCTATTCAAGGTAAGTTTCAAAACTGTAAATTTATATATATATATATATATATATATCTTTAAGTTCTAAAAATTTAACTAACAAGAAACATGAATTCTAATATAAAATTTTCTCTTCTCCTTTTCTTTTCAAAAAAATACAATATTATAGTACACAAGTTCTCTTTCACATCAAAGGAGTTTTGATCATGTTTGATCAGTAGGATTCGTTGAAATCTAAGTGAGTGAACTAATCCTTCTTTAATATTATCTTAAATGTTAAAGTGATAGGGTATAAATATAAGTAATAGTCATAGTATAAAAAAGAGAATCTGGTCAAGGGATTCGGGTTAGATACGAAATTGAGAATTTTGTAAAATTCAGTTATTGTTGGAATTGCCAACAACAAAGAAAAGACATGGTTTGTGAGACAAAAATAATTATTTATCATTTGAAGTACTTATGATTATCCTATGGAAATTAGAATGATGATTATGTTTATGATTATATTGATGAATATGTTGATGATTATTTGAAATTGTTTAAACTTTGTTGTGTTTAGATGGGATAGTACCCTCTCTTACGTCAAGCGAGAAATCTAGGTGATACGATGATTTTACCTCTGAGAGTAGAAACAATGATTCCTTCGGTAGGGAGATGAGTCCGAATTTAATCCATGAGGCGCTCTGACTGTTGCTGATGAGGTTGTGCGTCATGGCAGGTTTTGATGAGAATGGTTGAGCAGGCCAACGAGCGCTCCTGGATATTTTTGCCATTGACGAGTACTAGTTCTGTTGGTTTGAATTGTTTGATTGAATCGCAAATTCTCTGGTAGATATCTTTTCTTGCGAATTATGATTTTTGCCTATACTTTTATTTTATTGCTTTTACATAGTGGATTTTATTAGGATAGGGATTGGCTCCCTCACTGAGATTATTATCTCACTCTCGTTGGTTTTTCCTTTTCAAATTAGGTAGTGGATGATGATCTTCTGCTAGAGGAGTAGTTGTCGTTGGACTATCCATCGTTGGGTGGGTCCCATATTGTTAGTGTTTTATTTTATTAAGTTTAGGAAGCTCTGTGGTCAGCTAAAATATGTAAGGGTCACGGGCTAATAAATTACTTTATTTACTGTATTTAATTTGATTTGAATTCGAAGATTTATTTTAAGAATTTATAGTATGGATTATGGTATAAGACGAGATTTCAATTATGAATTTATTTAAATTGATGTGATTTTGTGAATGAATGAAGTTTTGATTATTTTATTTTAAATATTAAAATTGTAATTTGGGAGATTGCAAGGAATCTGGGTAAGTTTTCATCTCCCTTTGTGTGTATATATTATACAGTTATAATAATTTATATTGTAAACTAATAATTATTTTAATAATTATTTGAAATTTATTTATATTTATTTCAATTAATATTTAGTTATATATTAATATTTGTTTTAATTAATCCTATTTATACTTAATTAATATTTTCTAATTTTAATATTTACTTTATCATACATATATTCATATATAAATATATATACGTGTATATATATATATATATATATATCTAAGTTGTCTTTAAAATCTAAACAGTTGAAACTATTTAAATTATTTAAAATAAAGTTATCTTGTTTGCTTGATTTAATTCGTCTGTTTGTTAAATTCTAAATACTTATGAAAGCTATGTTATTTAATAAATAAAAAGGGAAAGATATATGTCATAAATATTTATAAATAAACAAAAAGGGGTAGAAATTGAAATGTTAATTAGGCTTACGATGACACGGGATTCGTGTCACCTTGCTGGTCACGTTCCTGTAATTTGGGTCGTGACAATTAATTGCTATATAATTATTATATTCAATTTATTATGTTCAATATTCAATGACCATGAATTGTTCATATTTCTTACTCCTATTATATAAATAAAAGGTCATTCTAATTGTCATGTATTGCTCCCGTATTTGTATTTTTTATTCTTCCTGTATAATTAGTTTTCATTTTGCAGAATTAGTTTATATCAATTTTTTTAATGTTCTTATTTTGCTGATAAGAATTTGTATGTGTTGTTGTTGCTACTATTTCTAACATAGTTACAGAACATGGTTGGTTCTATAATTCTTGCAAGAAGTGTTAGCAGAAAGTAATGCTAGATGGAAGTCAATTTTATTGTAAAAAGTGTAATGATTATATTTCTTCTGTAGTTCCAAGGTTTGTAATTTTTTTAAATGTTTATTAGATGATGCTTCTCAATATCTATAATTATCATTTATTAATCTCCTATCTGTTATGAAATTGTAGGTTCAAGGTTGAAATAAAGGTTGTCAATGATACATGTAATGCTTCATTCGTTGTTTTAAATCGAGAGGTGTACAAATTTTTGTAGTACAGTGCAAAAGAACTTCTGGACTTTGTTTATTTGATTAGTGTTGACTCCTTCATTATTAAATGATGTCTGTTAATCTTTTTCCCAAATGACGGAGTACTATTTTTTTATTATCTATTATTAACATTTTTAGAAAGTTAAATTAAAATTTAAAATTTAAAATAAAAAATATTGTTAAAATAAAAAATCTGACATATTAACATAAATGAAAAATCTATTTAAAATGTAAAATTAACATTTTTATAACAATCTGAGTGTCAATTGGAAAGATTTAAAATGAAAAATTACTTAAATTAACTTTTTATCTACATATTAACATAATAATTTTTATTACTTTCAAATATATTGAATTTCAAATTTCAAAATGCACTTTTAAATATATTGAATTGAATTACAATTAAAATTCAACAACATTAAATTAATCACATCACATTAAACACATCAAAAGAATTTCAATAATTAAATAAATAATTGTAATACCCATGAAAAATAAAATAGAAATGCGTATTTACAAACTACTGCTACTATTTCAGTATACAGTACTATTCACCCGTAAAATACTATTTACATATATGGTACTGTTTATTTATACAATCAAAATGTCAAGTACTAGATGTGGTTTGGTCATAAGAGAAAACTAGAAAGAAGTTTGTAGGAGAAAATGACGTTTTATGTGTAAAAATACCCTCAGGGACTAAATTGAAAGGACTGATTTGAAAAGAAACTTAAAGGTTTAAGGTGAAAGGATAGTTTTTCCTTTAAGTTTTCAATAGTAATAAAAGAAAAAATGTCAGTCGTACGCGTAAGGTGCACAGTAAATTGTATTATTAGAAATATCATTTTTATGAATAGTAAATTGAATATTCTATTAGCGTATAGCGTCAAATAGTACTCTTGACTTTTCCTATAAATAGACCCTTCCATTTCACTTCTAAACTCACACCTTCAACTTCTCTTCTTCTCTCCTTAAGTTTTTCTTGCTCCAACGCTAGGCCTCTGAGATTTTGGGCCTTTCCTTTTCTGTTTAGGTAATGATACTATGCCCTTTCTATGTCTTTCAAATTTTAGAAGTTATTTTCTTAAGTATGCTCTGTGGTTGCTACTTTGGCTGATCTTCCATATCAGAAAAACTGTCCTTAGCTGTTTATATGTTATTTTGATTCTCTGATTACCGAAATAGAATGTAAACTGTGAAGAATACATGTCTAGGAAAGTTCTGGCTAAGGAAAGACCTGATTTTTAAGTGTGTTCAGTGTAACTCTCCACTCTTTCCTGGGAACTTACCTGGTGTACTCTTTTACAGATAGTATTCTCTATTTCTGGTATGAATAGTACCCATATGTATGAATAGTAACCATATGAATAGTAATGGTGCGTATATTTTATAGCACATAAAATATTCCAGCAAGTATACTGGGTCGCATCAAGTAATAAAGTGATGAGTAGAGTATCGTCCCACAGAGATTGAGGTATCAAATAAAATTCAATTAGGCTAAGTGAAATGCTATTAAGACTTATGAAGGAAATTGTAGAAATTACACAAAAAGGGGGGGGGGGGGTGGTGATTGAAACAACAAAATATAAATAACTGAAATTTAAATAACTAAACAGAAAACAAAACAGACAAAAGATGTGCAACTGGTCACAAATTTCATGGAATTGTACATCATCATCATTTTCTTTGAATATTCTTGGCTAATTCTATTATATAATCTTCAATCTAAAATTTTCAGAAAGTCTTCTAAGACTGAATTATATTAAAATTATAGTTAGGAAGATCTTCACTAATCTATAACTCAAATATAATCCGATGAAGTCCTAATCACATCAATGCCCCGCAATCGCATATGACATGTTATCTCTTGTCCTACTCATTACAAATACGTAACAATCGCATGCATGTATAAATAACAAGCTTCATAGGACAATAAATAAAATAGAACTTTGGCCGAGAAAATACTCATTGGTCCAAATGAATTAAAGTACAATTTCCATTTCATCAAATGACCGACTACACAAGAAAATGAGATTGATTTCGTTGGTCTAATCCGATTAATTCATAGACAAATTAATCTTTGAATCATTGAAGAATAATTCAATTAAATTACAATCCATTCAATGTTGGCCAATTTTCTAAAATATGATTGAATCCAAAAGCTTTGAAATTACAATCTAACTTATCCAAAATAATTGACTAAAATCTTAGATCAACCATTCAATTAAGTCATGAAGCTTAAGAAAATTATTCAAGCCACATAAATAAAACTATCTATATCTAGATAATCTAATTTATGGTGGAAATTACAAGGTCAAGCTCAATATCTAGCTAACTCTAGCATAGACATAAAAATCCCAAACTCATTGAAGGTTCATCAAACATTCAATAGGAAGAATAATCAGTAAAATCCATTCCATTAAACGAAAATGCATTAAAATTGAAATTGTTCAGCAATAAAACATCATAGAACCAAACTACATCAATCCTTAAACTTAGAAAATTACATGGAAGAGAAGGAAAAACATGACAGAAAACAGAAAATACAACAGAAATCTAAGAAACTATGAAGGAAAATGCAAGAAAAGGAAGGAAAATGGGAGAAGGAGAGCCATTCCCAAGTGGGAAGGCTTCCTTTCCCTCTAACCAAGCTAGAGAGTTGCCTCTATGTTGCTCCCAGCCACTGCTGCCCAAGGAAGATAGAAAAATGGTGCTAGGACTTCACATCAGAAAAATGACTTAGCCTCCTTAATAAATTTCGATTTTTGCAAATATAAAACTGATCTAACACATGCCTAAAGGGATATTCTGCCCTAGATGCCTCCTTGGATGCCTCTTCCATGATATGGCAGCACTTTGACAGCAAAACAGCAACAAAATTAATATTTCTGCAGCAGCAGAAAAGTATGGCAGCAGCAGAATGGTATGGCAGCAGCAGCAGAATTAATATTTCTGCAGCAGAAAGTGACAAACAGCAGCAGAATATCATGGTAAAATTAATATTTCAGCCATGCTTTTCTTGACCTACGAAAATTAATATTTCTGCCCAAAAATTCTGACTACATGGCATTGAATAAGAGTTCAAGTGGGCCCTACATCCAGCATATCCTAGTAAGCATCTACATCACCCAAAAAGTGCCACATTAGCATCCAAATCATCATCTTTGTCCATGTCAACACTTTTCTCTCCAAAATTAAAATTTGTAGGAATTAAATTGAGCATTTTACAATTCAAGTTCTAAAAATATAAAAATTGAGACACATTCAATCCATAAATAGTTTATACTCAATAAATTCCAAAACATAATAAAATTAGAGAATTGACAAAATTAAAGAGGCAAAAAGGACTAAAATAGGGACTAAAATAAATGGAAAAAGTATGTTATCAAATCCCCCACACTAGGCCTTTTGCACTCCTGGGCAAAATCAATTAAATACAACAGAGAATCCCAATAAGCACAGCAAGAAAAAGTGTAGAAAATATACAACAATGAAATAATTAAAATTTAGAGAGATTTACATTAGGAGAAATAAATCTTAAATTTTTAAAAAGTTCAAGCTCCATGGCAATTATTTCGAAAAGAATGAATTCAAGTAACAATCTCCTCACAAGGTAAGGTGTTTATCCTCTACTCTCTCAAGTGTTTAAGAGGGAATCACTCAAAGTCGTCCTATCACAAATTTCACTACCATAAGCTTGTCAAGAATCTAAATCTCCACTTCTTGAATCTAATACATACTTGAATAAAAAGGACTTTACAAGGTTGTAACGTGGGTAAGAAAAATAGTGGGAGACAAAGGGAAAGATTGAACAATGAAACAAAATATGGTAACAACTCAAGAAAATGAAGAGCATTTACAAGTGAAATATAAGAGACTGAGTATAAATAAATTTGGGTCTCAATGTTCTATCTGCTCCTCTTTTTCATTATCTTTTTCTCTTCTTTTTTTTATTCTTTCTTTCTTTCTCCCCTTTTTTTTTCTTCTTCTTGACTGGCCAGTCTTTTTCTTTTTCTTGAGAGGAAGTAGAAGAAATATAGTTCAAAACACCCCAAAATTCACAAAATTTTTTTAGCATATCAATCCCTTAAAAGAATTTAAAATACTTCTCACATCTTAAGTTGAAAGAGAAAAATATTGTTGTAGGCAGAAAAAGTGGTGGAAGAACACAAGAAAGAAAATGGATAAGGCACAAAATGGCATACAATGGAAACAATGATAATGGATGGCTATTTGGCTAAAAGTGGTTACAAGAAACAAATGCCTAAATCATTTCCAAGTATGTACAAGATATGTAGCCTCAATCAAAGATTCAAGACAAGTTCTAGAGTGACAATCCATGATAGAGAACACATAACAAGAAGAATAACATTTTTTACTTAGGCTCAAATCCTCACAGCTAAAAGACTATTACTACAAATTCATTAAAGTCAACGTCATTGCCATTTAACTTGAATTCCTTAGAGAAATAAGACTAAATTCTCTTCATGCTAAGTCAATCTACACTTTAGCTATTTCATCATGCATAATTCCACACCAAAACTCCATCAAAAATTTAAAAAGTGAGCATCAAATTTGGACAAAACAGAGTAGCAAAATTCTACAGTGCAGAATTTCTGGCGACACGGCTTTACCGACATAGAACGACCACAAAACGGATGCGAATCACTCCAAAAAAAATTCTACAACCAGAAGACATATAAAGGTTTAAAAACATGTAAAGAAAGTGGCAAAAACCATAGCTAAGCAGTACAGAATATTCATGCAAGATGACAAAATTTCTGCCAAAACAGAGAAAACAGAGAAAAAAAAAATGGACAACAGAAAAAAGACAAACAAGATTAAAATTACGAAAGAAATACAACAACAAATTAAAGAGAGAAAGATTAGAAAAACTTGGGTTGCCTCCCAAGAGCGCTTGGTTTAAAGTCCTTAGCTAGACTTTATTTGGTGTCTATGCTTAGCGTCGCTTCTTCTTTTTTTCCTTACTTTCTCTTTGATTTTTTTATTTCCTTCGTCAAGGAAAATGATCAAGTACCTCACACACAACAAAGAGAAATAACATGAGATATATCAAATAAGCAAGGTAACAAGAAGAAATGAAACTAATAAAGACACTTGAAAAGCTAAAAACACTTGAAATTGTAAAAACTAAAACAAGAAAAGACAATGTCTAAAATAACATCACTTTGGCTTTAAAGAAAAATCAATTTGACAACCATCAATCCCCGGCAACGGCGCCAAAAACTTGGTGCGTATATTTTATAGCACATAAAATATTCCAGCAAGTATACTGGGTCGCATCAAGTAATAAAGTGATGAGTAGAGTATCGTCCCACAAAGATTGAGGTATCAAATAAAATTCAATTAGGCTAAGTGAAATGCTATTAAGACTTATGAAGGAAATTGTAGAAATTACACAAAAAGGGGGGGGGGGGGGTGATTGAAACAACAAAATATAAATAACTGAAATTTAAATAACTAAACAGAAAACAAAACAGACAAAAGATGTGCAACTGGTCACAAATTTCATGGAATTGTACATCATCATCATTTCCTTTGAATATTCTTGGCTAATTCTATTATGTAATCTTCAATCTAAAATTCTCAGAAAGTCTTCTAAGACTGAATTATATTAAAATTATAGTTAGGAAGATCTTCACTAATCTATAACTCAAATATAATCCGATGAAGTCCTAATCACATCAATGCCCCGCAATCGCATATGACATGTTATCTCTTGTCCTACTCATTACAAATACGTAACAATCGCATGCATGTATAAATAACAAGCTTCATAGGACAATAAATAAAATAGAACTTTGGCCGAGAAAATACTCATTGGTCCAAATGAATTAAAGTACAATTTCCATTTCATCAAATGACCGACTACACAAGAAAATGAGATTGATTTCGTTGGTCTAATCCGATTAATTCATAGACAAATTAATCTTTGAATCATTGAAGAATAATTCAATTAAATTACAATCCATTCAATGTTGGCCAATTTTCTAAAATATGATTGAATCCAAAAGCTTTGAAATTACAATCTAACTTATCCAAAATAATTGACTAAAATCTTAGATCAACCATTCAATTAAGTCATGAAGCTCAAGAAAATTATTCAAGCCACATAAATGAAACTATCTATATCTAGATAATCTAATTTATGGTGGAAATTACAAGGTCAAGCTCAATATCTAGCTAACTCTAGCATAGACATAAAAATCCCAAACTCATTGAAGGTTCATCAAACATTCAAGAGGAAGAATAATCAGTAAAATCCATTCCATTAAACGAAAATGCATTAAAATTGAAATTGTTCAGCAATAAAACATCATAGAACCAAACTACATCAATCCTTAAACTTAGAAAATTACATGGAAGAGAAGGAAAAACATGACAGAAAACAGAAAATACAACAGAAATCTAAGAAACTATGAAGGAAAATGCAAGAAAAGGAAGGAAAATGGGAGAAGGAGAGCCATTCCCAAGTGGGAAGGCTTCCTTTCCCTCTAACCAAGCTAGAGAGTTGCCTCTATGTTGCTCCCAGCCACTGCTGCCCAAGGAAGATAGAAAAATGGTGCTAGGACTTCACATCAGAAAAATGACTTAGCCTCCTTAATAAATTTCGATTTTTGCAAATATAAAACTGATCTAACACATGCCTAAAGGGATATTTTGCCCTAGATGCCTCCTTGGATGCCTCTTCCATGATATGGCAGCACTTTGACAGCAAAACAGCAACAAAATTAATATTTCTGCAGCAGCAGAAAAGTATGGCAGCAGCAGAATGGTATGGCAGCAGCAGCAGAATTAATATTTCTGCAGCAGAAAGTGACAAACAGCAGCAGAATATCATGGCAAAATTAATATTTCAGCCATGCTTTTCTTGACCTACGAAAATTAATATTTCTGCCCAAAAATTCTGACTACATGGCATTGAATAAGAGTTCAAGTGGGCCCCACATCCAGCATATCCTAGTAAGCATCTACATCACCCAAAAAGTGCCACATTAGCATCCAAATCATCATCTTTGTCCATGTCAACACTTTTCTCTCCAAAATTAAAATTTGTAGGAATTAAATTGAGCATTTTACAATTCAAGTTCTAAAAATATAAAAATTGAGACACATTCAATCCATAAATAGTTTATACCCAATAAATTCCAAAACATAATAAAATTAGAGAATTGACAAAATTAAAGAGGCAAAAAGGACTAAAATAGGGACTAAAATAAATGGAAAAAGTATGTTATCAAGTAACCGTATGAATAGTAACCATACGTATAAACAGTATCTGTACGAAAACAATCTTACCGTATTTTCTCTAATCTTTCATGAAAATCTCCGTAGCAGAACACTGAAATTCATATGTGTACTCTTGTCCTAACGACTTAGAGAAGCGATACTCGTACGGAATTTAGGTGAGTGAAACAACCTCGTTTTAATAGAGTTTTAGCATTACTATTGATAAAAAGTATGTCGTAGGACACTCCCAAGATTCATAGGGGGAAATTGGATTCAGAATGACGAATATAATGAGATAATTAATCCAGAAGTATGGATAAGACGAAACAAGTATCTGATGATGTGAAATTTGAATCATATAATTATATACTATACCTGTTATAAGGATGAATATTATATTGTGCTTCTGATTATGATATGAAATACTGTACTATTGATTGTGATTGAGCGGTACAGTACCCCTCTCACGGCAAGGCGAAAAACCCGGTTTAAAGGGTGTCTTGACCAATGAGTGTAGAGACAACGATTCCCTCAGTAGGGATATAGCCCGGATTGGTGATAAATCCGTGAGGCGCTCTAGCTAAGAGGATGAGGTTGTGCGTCTTGGCGGAAATATACAAAATTGGTGAGCCGGCCTGTGTGCGCTCTCCGGGATATATTGCCATTGATGAGTACTAGTAACGTTTGTTGAATTGGATGAATTTTTGTCTTCCTATATGTAATTTCTAACTATGTCTATTGGTTGAGCTTGAGCCTTCGGATATGCTTGCATGACTGGTGATGTATTTGAATTTTATTAACGCAAGGCCGATTTGCTCAATGAGTTTAAAAGCTCACACTCTCTATACAATTTTTTTTGTTCAGATCAGGTTGCCATCGAAAAACATTCGCTAGAGGAGTAGATTACTTTGGACCTTCCCGCTATCGGGTAGGCCCTTCTTTTGTTATAGATTATGTTGCTGTATAACCACCTAGGACATCTAGATCAGGGGATTAATATTTGGCTTGTATTTCAATATGATAATGTATTTTGTATTGAGGATCTATTATTTTTAATTAAGAAAATTTGATGTATTTTCTTGGTATTTATTAAAGAATGATATTTCAAGAATATAGAGATAATGACTAATAATTTTACTTGTGAGTATAATTTATCGAAAGGCTTATAATGATGGGATATTCATCATTGTGCCGGTCATGTGCCTAAAAAATGGGTCGTGACAATAATAATATAAATTAATAATATATTTAATTAATTAATATAATCTGAAACATCATTTATTGGTTCGTGAAGTCTTATATCAACTAACATAATAATATTTAATGTTGTATTCCCATTGATTTTTTCCTAAATTATTTTTTTCCTAAAATTTCTCCTAAAGTTACTTTTTTTTTTCTAAATTACGATACTTTGACTTTGTCTTTTTCAATTTATATCTGGGTAAAATTTCTAATATGTCTAATAATATTTCAGTCAATACTCTTTAATTTTATATTTGTTAATATTATTTAATGTTAATTCTATATCCGCTTTTTATCAAATTTATTCAATTCATTAAAGTATTATAAGTAATTAATTATATAAAATAAAAAGTTTACAATATAAATAATTATATAAATTATTAACAATATATTTAAATATAATTAATTAATATAATATGAAACATTATTTTTTAATTAATTAAATTTCGTTAATTACTTTTTTCCTAAAATTACCTTTTTCCTAAATCATAATGCTTTGACTTTGTCTCTTTCAATGCATATTTGGATAAATTTGCTAAGTGTCTAATAGTATATAAGTTTATTAATATATACAATTGACTATTTTACTCATAATATAAATTATATAAATTGTTATAAATAGTTACTACATAATTTTAGAATATAATTTTAGAATATATTTTTGTACAATATAAAGTATAATATTGTAATAACATATCTAATTGGTATACTTGTATTTTATTGAGTTATAATACATTATAATTGTAATTTTAATTTTAAAATAAATAAACTACTTAATTATTAGTTTTATCTACTTATTAACATAATTATTGACATAATAACTTTTATTGTTTTCAAATATATTTAATTTCAAATTGCACTTTCAAATACATTGAATTAAATTACAATAAAAATTCAACAAAATTAAATTAATTACATCACATTAAACATTTTAGAATACATTTAGATCTATTTATTAACATATAATAATTTTTTTTCAATGACATTGAATTTCAAACTTATTTTGACAGTTCTATACATAGTGGTAAAAACTTTTTGTTCCTTCTTTCCTTTGAAGACCTTGAAAAAGGAAAGTCATTAAACTAAAAAGAAATAAGAAGAATTTGCAAGACAAACTCAAATACTGGTTCCAGAATAATGGAGGACATTTTGGAACATATTATGTGATATGTCATCATTTCCAAATCAGCTAATAATTAATAAAGTCTTAATAAGATTCCTCAATTTTCTATCAACATATTAAACATGGTAGCCAATCAAGTTTATAATCTTAATTAAAACAATTGACTTCACTCTCAATTATATGCAAGAATTAATGACATTTCTTATTCGAAATGATTCTAAATGAAAATAAATTGAGATCTTCAGCAGTAGAACCTCATAACCTATACCATAGAGATCGATGAGAGAAGAAACTAATAGCAGGAAGTAAGACGATAAAGAGAGTGACAGTGGTGGTGGTGATGATGATGATGATGATGATGCTTGTCATAATTGATTTAGCACATGCACAATATAAACCCTTATGGGTAAATTTCTTGATATATTTAATATTATTTTAGTTAATACTCCTTAATTCTATATCAATTAATACTCTTTAATGTTAATTTATATTCACTTTTTCTCAGATTCAGTATTATAAATAATTAATAATATATAATAAAAAATAGTTAATTATATAAATTAATAATATAATATAATTAATTAATATAATCTAAAACATCATTTGTTATCAATGAATACAATACTCTTTAACTTTATCTAAATTATAGTGCTTTGACTTTGTCTCTTATAATGCATATTTGGATAAATTTGCTAATGCATCTAATATTATCTGTATGTATTAATATATACAATTGACTATTTAGAATATAATTTTAAAATATATTTTTTACAATATAAAGTATAATATTTTCATAATATATCTAATTAAATAATATAATTATATTTTCTTTGGAATTATAATACATTATATTATAATCTAAAATGAAAAATGAAAAATTAACTTAAAAATACATTTATATCTATTTATTAACATAATAATTTTTTTTGTTTTCAAAGACAATGAATTTCAATTACTTTAAATTACAATTGATTATTGTCAATTTTTCTCCAAATAATGGAGTACTATTTTTTTATTATCTATTATTAACTAATAATAATTAATGTTAATTCTATATGCATTAATATTCTTTAATATTAATTCTATATTAGCTTTTTATTGGATTCATTTAATTCGTTAAAGTACTATAAATAAATAATAATATAATTACTTTTTAAAATAATATATATCATTAATGTTGTACTCCCATTGATTTTTTTCTAAAACATTTCATAAAATTACTTTTTTTCCTAAATTACAGTACTTTGATTTTATCTCTTTCAATTTATATCGGGATAAAATTTCTAATATATCTAATACTATACCAGTTAATATTCTTTAATGTTAATTCTATACTCATTTTTCCTAGATTCATTTAATTCGTTAAAGTATTATAAATAATTAATAATATATAATATAAAATAAATAATATAAATAATATAATTAATGATCTAAATTAATTAATTAATATAATTTGAAACCTTATTTGTTATCAATTAATATGATACTCTTTAACTTTATCTAAATTATGTCAATCAATTATTATTTTTTTTATAAGTTACGAAAATATTTAAAGTTGTGAATTACTCGTGTATCGCAAGGATCACAACACTAATTTGTTTAAAAATCAAACACGTTTTTACTTTAATAACTTTATATCTTGAATTAGAGAATCAATTAGGTTAGGCATTCCCTTATAAGTGACAAAAGAATTTAACATCTCTTATTAATTTCTCACTAATAAAAGATGAGCATGATATAAGCTTTTATGATAAGAAAATGAAGTTAGAAGTACAAGAATAACCTGTATATATTTATCCTTCCAATTTTATTGGATGTTCCCGACGGGAGCAAAAACTCGTATTAACAAGTATGATATAAAACAAGAAGACAAATGGTGAGCAAAATATCCTGCAAGTACTATCACTATGATAGTATAAAAGAACAATAGCTTACTGTGTATGCTGAGTTATTCAACTTGCAAAATCAAAGACAAAATAACTAACTTGAAAATGCTAAGCTTTTTTCCTGTGGAAGAAAAAAAAAGCTTACAGTCAAAAATCTTCTTCCACATCCTTCTCATCAATTTCCAATCTCAACGATTAATATATTTACATGGTGAGTAGATATTATGATTTTTTTTTAATATCTTCCCTTTTTTCCCCTTAATTTTTTCATTAATTTTTTCAACGATTATGGGATTGTTAGAGCTCAATGACGTCGTGCGATCCATGTAACCGACCCCACTTAATAGGATAAGGCTATGTTATTGTTGTTGTTGTATGGGATTGTTAGGTAAGTCAATACTTGAGAGTTTTTATTTGCATCTGTTTATCATGATTTGATATCTTGATTTGATATTTGTAATGTGCTTACAGTTTGTGTTAACCTAAGAAACTCTTGAAAATCCTTCTTTAAATCCTCCTAAATTTTATCAGTAAGATGATAAAATTTAGAGAGAGAGAGAGAGTACAATCCGTTTTGACAATACTAATTAAGAAGATTGGGATTCTTTAAACTTTCACAAGAAATTTATCTGATAAATTTGATTGAATCTCTACTGTGAAATCCAGAAAGTCTCTGCCACAGCTGCTGAAAAATTAAGTTGGTCCACAATGGCTGCAACACATTGAGGACTTTCCAGCTACTAGCCATCTGCCACCAGCTACCACCCATGTGCTAGAAGACTTTGTGTTTGCTTTTCTTCCATTTTCAACTTTTGTATACCCATGCCCATGTGATCATACCATTTTTTCCATTCTGTCCATGCTTCCTTGTCCCCTGAGAACTAGTATAAATAGAGTGCTAATCTCAGTGTAAGAGGCATCCAAGAGTTTAAGCATATATCTAAGTTTTCAACTTAGTTTCCTTTGGTTTCTCTTTTCTTCTGACCCTTGTTGATCCCTGAGCCATATTTTGGTATCAGAGCAAGGTTCCAGAGAGAGGGAACGCCTGAAAAGCTGCCTGAGATTCACTGTCGAAGTTTTCCGGCGACGTCGAAATCGTCCACCTTCGAAAGTCCCATCTCCGGTACTCTTTCAGGAAAACTGACGTCGGAATCGTGATCGGAAGGGTCCAAAACCTTGGACTGGAGAGGAGCAATGCCGCCTGACCATCCACGCGCTCTCACGCTCCACCGTCGGAAGATCACGCGCCGGTCATCTGCTTCCACGCGCCGCACGCGCCTGCCAGAGGTTGAAGACGACCACGTCATCAGCCACGTCATCAGCCACGTCATCCACCTAATCAATCAGTGGTCGCCACGTGTCACCACTGCCACGTGTCCATCTGACTCCGTTGACACGTCATCAAGCCACGTCATCATCCACATCATCAGTTCAGCCAATCAACGATCGCCACGTGTCAAGTCGTTGCCACGTCACCAAAATTTTCTAGATTTCCATATTGACCCCGGAAGTCTTGAAAATCGTATTTTTACCCCCTAAACTTTCCAAAATTACATATTTACCCCAGAACTTTCTAAAATTTCAATTTTGCCCCAGAATTTTCTGAAATTACAGATTTACCCCAGAACTTTCTAAAATTCCACTTTTGTCCCGAAAATTTCTAAAATTACAGATTTACCCCAGAACTTTCTAAAATTCTACTTTTACCCCAGAGCTTTCTGATATTATACTTTTACCCTCACAACTTTTTGAAATTTTATTTTTTTTTGCCCACAGTTATTTTCAAAATTTCACTTAATCTTCTTCAAAAAAGGAGAGAGAAAATGCCTCCTAGACGCAGATCCGTTCAAGAACTTGAATTAGAGGAATTGAAACAACAAATTCAGCAGTTGCAGGAAATTGTGAATGCCCAACGAATTCAATTGGAGGAACGGAAGGAGCATCAAAGTGATGATTCAGACAACAGTACCTCGACATCCACCAGTAACCGTCGACAACGTAGACCAGTCACTCGTAATGACGATATCAGAGTGGAAATTCCAGAATTTGAAGGAAAACTCCAACCAGATGAATTTGTCGATTGGCTACAAACTGTTGAACGAATATTCGAGTATAAAGAGGTACCCGAAGAGAAGAAGGTGAAAATCATTGCTGTCAAGTTAAAGAAACACGCTTCCATATGGTGGGAAAATTTAAAGAAGAAGCGCGAGAGAGAAGGTAAAAGCAAAATACGGACATGGGAAAAGATGCGTAAGGAACTAACTCGTAAATTCTTACCTCCGCATTTTTTTCAAGATAATTTTATTCAACTACAGAATCTTCGTCAAAAGAACCTGTCTGTGGAAGAATACACCAGAGAATTTGAACAACTGATGATGAAGTGTGACATTCAAGAGAAGGATGAGCAATCAATCGCTCGCTACCTTGGAGGATTAAACGTAGATATCGCCCACCTGGTCCAACTTCAACAATATTGGACTTTGGACGATGTTATTCGTTTATCTCTTCGAATTGAGAAACAGCTTCCCAAGAAGCCTTCATATCAATCTTCTTCCTCTTTTCCTTATAGGAATTCTGCAAGTACCCTCAAACCTCAGATCCAACAAGCAGGTACTTCAAACAGCAACCCACTAAAGCCCAACAGAGAAGGCAATTCAAAAATCGTCAAATGTTTCAGGTGCCAAGGATTTGGACACATTGCTTCTAATTGTCCAAACCGCAAGATTATCACCATCATTGAAGGAGAAATCCATGAAGCTTCGGAAGAAGATGAAGGACCAGTATTTGATGATGGCCCAGTATTTGATGAAGAACCAGTGCACATTGATCAAGGAGAATCACTGATAATTAGACGAAGCTTGCATACTGCAACAGCCAAAGAAGAACCATGGCTGAGGCACAACATTTTTCACACCCGCTGCACTGCGCAAGGCAAAGTTTGTGATGTTATTATTGACAGTGGGAGTTGTGAGAACGTCGTGTCAAAATATATGGTGGAAAAGTTGAGATTGCCCATACAAGATCATCCGCATCCATACAAATTACAATGGCTCAATAAAGGCAACGAGGTAAGGGTCTCTAAACGTTGTCTTGTAAATTTTTCCATTGGTCAGAAATACCACTACAACACATGGTGTGATGTGATACCTATGGATGCATGCCATCTTCTGCTGGGGAGACCATGGCAATATGATCGTCGTGCAATATACAATGGCTATGCTAACACCTACTCTTTCGTCAAAGATGGAGTAAAAGTCAAGTTGACACCATTGCCACCAAATGAACTGAACAAAGACAAGAAGGAACCAAAGCCCCTTGTGTCTTTAGTTACAAAAACACAGTTCAAGGTGACGGCAGAAGAAGCTCAGACCACAAATTACGTCCTTTTGTTTGAAGCAAACAAAGAAACAATTCTTCCTTTGGAGATAGAAGAAATGCTTGCTGAATTTCTGGATGTTGTACCAGAAGAAATCCCTCAAGGATTACCACCAATGCGTGATATCCAGCATGCCATTGACTTTATTCCTGGAGCTGTCATTCCAAATAAGCCAGCATATAGGATGAGTCCTAAGGAACATGACGAAATTCAACGCCAAGTTGAAGAATTGCTTAAAAAAGGATTGATTCAAGAAAGTGTTAGCCCTTGTGCTGTATCTGTTCTTCTAGTGCCAAAGAAAGATGGAAGTTGGAGGATGTGTGTTGATAGTCGAGCTGTCAACAAAATCACTATCAAGTATCGATTTTCGATACAAGGCTCGATGACCTGTTTGATCAACTACATGGAGCTACCATCTTCTCCAAAATTGATCTTCGCAGTGGCTACCATCAAATCAGAATCCGTCTAGGAGATGAATGGAAAACTGCTTTCAAAACCAGAGACGGCCTGTATGAATATACTGTGATGCCTTTTGGATTATCCAATGCTCCCAGTACATTCATGCGTCTGATGAATCAGGTACTACGCCCCTTCATTGGCAAGTTTGTAGTCGTGTACTTTGACGATATTTTGATCTATAGTAAGGGAAAAGAAGAGCATCTAGAGCATATACGACAAGTGCTACAGACTTTACGAGAACAGAAACTCTATGCCAATCTCAAGAAATGTTCTTTTCTAACCAAGGAAGTAAATTTCCTAGGTTACATTATCACCGCTGAGGGTATTCGAGTAGATCCGAGTAAAGTCGAAGCCATCAACAGCTGGCCTATTCCAAGCTCCATCCATGATGTGAGGAGTTTCCATGGATTAGCTTCATTCTATAGAAGATTCATCAAAAATTTTAGCTCTATTGCTGCTCCACTCACAGACTGTACTAAAGGAGACAAATTTCAATGGACCGAACAAGCTCAGAAAAGTTTTGAAGAACTAAAGAGATGTTTAACTGAAGCACTAGTGCTAGTACTTCCAAACTTTGACCAAGTATTTGAAGTTAGTTGTGATGCTTCAAATACCGGAATTGGAGCTGTTTTGAGTCAAGAAGGGCACCCTATAGCCTTTTTCAGTGAAAAACTCAACAACGGTAAACTCAAGTATTCGACTTATGACAAAGAATTCTATGCCGTTGTTCGTGCCCTGCATTACTGGAGCCACTACTTGTTGAATAAAGAATTTATTCTTTATTATGATCATGAAGCCCTCAAGCACTTGAACTCTCAACAAAAGATTAGCCGACGACATGCTGCTTGGAGTGAGTTTTTGCAACCATACCCATTCCTACTCAAGCACAAGGCAGGAGTTCAAAATATTGTAGCAGATGCCCTCAGCAGGCGTTATGCTTTACTTTCTACCCTTCAAACAAAGATTATCGGCTTTGAGGTTATCAAGGAGTTATACCAAGATGACCCAGATTTTGGTAAAATTTGGGGTAATACTACAATGCAGTCCTTCCAAGACTACTACAGGCATGAAGGATTCTTATTCAAAAGAAAGACATTATGCATCCCTCAATGCTCATTACGAGAAGCAATTATCTGGGAGACCCATGATGGAGGACTAGCAGGTCACTTTGGTCGAGACAAAACTGTAGCTCTAATCAAGGAGAATTTCTATTGGCCAAGACTGGAGAAAGATGATACTAAACACATTCAAAGGTGCAGGATTTGTCACTTGGCCAAGACTAGAAGTCAAAATACAGGGTTATATTTGCCTCTTCCAATTCCAGAAGCACCTTGGGTAGATGTCAGTATGGATTTTATCCTTGGATTGCCGAGAACTCAACGTCAAAAGGATTCCATAATGGTGGTAGTAGACAGATTTTCAAAAATGGCACACTTTATTCCATGCCAGAAGACCAATGATGCTGTTCAAATTGCAGACCTTTATTTTAAAGAAATTGTCCGTCTTCATGGTATTCCAAAATCTATCACCTCTGACCGAGACGTTAAGTTCCTAAGCCACTTCTGGAGAACCCTGTGGAAGAAATTGGGTACCAGGCTCCAATTCAGCAGTGCTAGTCATCCTCAAACAGATGGTCAAACGGAAGCCGTTAATAGGGTTTTAGGAAACCTTCTCCGGAGTTTTGTAGGAAAGAATTTGAAACAATGGGATCTTATCCTTGCCCAAATTGAATTTGCCTATAATAACTCCTCTAATCAAGCAACTGGAAGGTGCCCGTTTGAAGTGGTTTATGGTACTCGACCGCTTAGCCCCTTGGATTTGACCCCATCTACTGATAAACAACAATATAGTGCCAATGCAGACCAGCGTGCTAAAGAAATTAAGAAGCTGCATGAGCAAGTTCGAGACAAGATCCAAAGGCAAAACATGAGGTATAAGGCTCAACATGACAAGCATAGGAAAGCACAGACTTTCAAAGTAGGTGATTTGGTTTGGATTCATTTGCGCAAAGAACGTTTTCCGAATCAACCCAATGCCAAATTATCACCAAGAGCTGATGGTCCGTTCAGGATTGTACAACGGATTAATAGCAATGCTTACAAGGTCGAACTACCAGGAACCTATGGAGTTTCAGCTACTTTTAATGTTGCTGATTTATCTCCATTCATTGATGATGACATCGAACTAGACTCGAGGACGAGTCCTGTTCAACCCGGGGAGAATGCCACAGCTGCTGAAAAATTAAGTTGGTCCACAATGGCTGCAACACATTGAGGACTTTCCAGCTACTAGCCATCTGCCACCAGCTACCACCCATGTGCTAGAAGACTTTGTGTTTGCTTTTCTTCCATTTTCAACTTTTGTATACCCATGCCCATGTGATCATACCATTTTTTCCATTCTGTCCATGCTTCCTTGTCCCCTAAGAACTAGTATAAATAGAGTGCTAATCTCAGTGTAAGAGGCATCCAAGAGTTTAAGCATATATCTAAGTTTTCAACTTAGTTTCCTTTGGTTTCTCTTTTCTTCTGACCCTTGTTGATCCCTGAGCCAGTCTCACATCCACGGTTCATGGGGAAACATGTCAACCATTTAAATTTGGAAAGCTAAAACTCAATTTTGCTTCTAACTACATGCAGTGAAGTTCTCTTCCTAAGTTATAAATTTCTCACGCTGTGTCTGCCAAGGACCCAAGGCAAGGAACAAAACAGAGTGAAAATGCATTTCCAGAAAACTTCTTTGATTTCTATAATTAAAAATGGTGATAATCGAAACAAATATACGCAATTAATTTTAAATCATCTAGGGAGTTTTAGTCAAAAATACTGAAGAGGTCCAAGAACGGAAGCTAAGAAACCATGGAGGTCGACAAGAAACTAGAGCGACTGGCTGCGAAGCTATTCGCTAACCAAATAAGAATTCTTGAGTCTATCACCAACGAAGAAAATTCATGCAAGCACGATAACATTTATAGGTCTATCATCTAATATTGAATGCTTGGCCCCTTTAGGATTCCTGAGAATCTCATCTCTTACATTAAAAGTGCAGATCAAATTAAAGATCAAGCCGTTGGTTCAAAACTTCAATAATTAGACGAATTGTAACAGAAGTGGTCTCCTACCATAAATGGGGCATTGGTGATGAAAATATAGTGCGGAAGTTGTCTTCTTTAGAAAATCTAACAAAGCTGTGATTCAAAATTTCCGTCTTCAAACATTCTTAAAATCTTCCTAGAGTTGGTAGGAAGTTTACTTCGTTCAGATTCGCTCACCGTAGCTAGTGAAAAATCAGTGTACCCTAAAGAAAAATCAAAGTGTCCCTAGAAGTCCAAATATTTAAGATATAACAATGGTAAACATGAAGATAGTTTTGCAATGTAATACTAATAAATTTAAATTGATCAATTGTTTTTTTTGATATAATTTTCATCATTCTTCAGATGGAGGATAGGATCAATTGTCCTTTGGGAATCCATGATGGGAGTCATCGTCTATATATAGAAACTATATGCCACAGAACAGAAGCTCCGAAGTCCAAAGAGATCCAATACTAGATTATAAGAACAGAACTAACATCAAATAATACGTCCATGACACTCTGAAGCTAAATCAGGCACTAGCCACACTAATATGCTTGGCAATAATTATCTGCAGTTTATCCTTATTTGCTCCCTCCACTCTGTCCAAAATTTTTCCCTCTTTCAAAAACACAAAAGTGGGCAGTCCTTCCACTGACCATTCTTCAGCAACAGACTCTAATTCATCCACATCAACTTTGAGAAATGTGATACTCAACTTCTCAGCCAGCTCAGCCACGAAAGGTGCAATAATCCGGCTTGGTTCACACCAAGAAGCAGTAAAATCCACAACAATCAGAGCCTTGGAGTCATTGCCCTTCTGGAGCTGCTCGTTCCATACCTCAACAATGTGGCAACTGATGACTTGATCCTCTCCTGCCAACAACCTTCCTTCTCTTCTCGAACTCTCCCTAAATTGATCAATTGTAACAATATATGTCACAGAACTGTCAGAACTTTGGGAGTATCCATGGTTTTCTGGCTGAGAATTACAATAAAATTCACATCCTTTTAGGAGACATATTAAATGGCACAAGAGATATGAGCATCCAGCCAAATCCTGAGCAACTAAACTTGATAAACTTGCATAAATTATAGATTTTTTTTTTAATTATTACATACGCCAAACCTAATCCATGCCTAGGAGATTTAATTGCTCGTTATATTATGTTTCTTTGGTGCTTGCCATTCCATTATCTAACTTTCTGTTAAAGCTTATATTATTCCTTTCCTTATTCATTAGCTGTTTTGGTTTTTTTTTTTTTGGAAGTTTCTCAAGGCTATTCCCCACAGACAGTACCGAATGAAAATATACAACATTCCTCAAATTAACTTCTCAAAGTATCAATCATTGTTGTTTCAGGAGTTAAAATGGCCACTATTACTACAATTGGCCAATGTTGAGTGTTAATTTTGGTCATTTTGATTGTATCTCTTAATAATAACAGTTGAAATGTTGCATTAAAGTCACAGAATCTACTCCAACTACTTAAAGTTAATTCCATTCTAAGAAGGCGAAAATATTATTTTCATGTTAAACTTATTTCTGCAACCATAATCACTAGCACATGTCTCACACACACACACACACACACACACACACACAAAGATATATACAGGGTATAGGAGAGGATGCGTATCACTCTTAGTATTCCCATTTTTCTATCTACGTACCTGACCCATCGTGATAGCATTTCCAAACGCATCTTAATCGTCTCAACCTGAAAAACAAAGTACGCTGTATCAATCAAGTATTTCAAAATTGCAACTATATTTTGTCTGGTAGAACCTGCCAAAACCAAATTAGTCTGAACACTCAATGACCATATACTATAAAAACAAAAAATAAAGATTAGCAATATATATAATGTCAACTATTGTAATTGTATATAGAAACTATTGCTAAAAACTTAACTTTTTTTTAATTTTTGGTCCCAATCCATATTTCGGTCGAGTTAATAGACTTCTAACAATTGCAAAAGTCGTATAAATCCCCTTCGCTAAAATCCTACTAAAATTTGGCCAGCAATGGTATATCCAATTTTTTATTTTGTCTTATTTAACATTTTACAAATATTTAAAACATACACACAATATTTTCAATATCGTTAAGTTTTCGTATGCGCAAAATTATAAGAATATTTGGAGAAAGTAAGAATTACATCTTTAACTTTATGATCAAATACTTATTTTTAGACTTCCTAATATAACAATATTGAGAAACAAAATTAAAGAGATGAAAGGATGTCTAACCCATTCATTTTCCCTGTGGGATGTAGAAGATTCATTTTCATTTTCAACTAATTGATCCATGACGGTATCCTCCTCATTCAGTGGAGAAAAGATCTCATCTAGATATTTTGGACGTCCTTGTTTTCCCCACTCAGCTTTCTCCCATTTAAGGGCATTCCACCAACCCTTTTCTGCTTTTATTTCCTTTAGATATTGACTGCCCAATTCCATCTTAGAAAGACTCAGCAGTTTTGGGCAATCATAAAATGCTACTCTTTCCAAACTTGGCCCAATGCGTAATCCAGTAGAAATGCTGACCAATTCAGGAACACTAAGAAGCCATAGTTTTCCCAATCGTGGAAGGAAAATCCTTTCTATGGGTTCAGATGATCCATAAGTGATTAAAGTGCTTACTTTGGGACAGTCTTCAACTATTAGCTCCTCCAAGCTTTCTAGACTGCTGAGAAAATTGAAGGTGAAGATGGTTGTTAGCATGGGACAAGTGTGAAATGCTATGGTCTTCAGGTTCTGAAAACGTGCTTGCACTTGGCAAATGCTTCTAAGATTGCTCATGTAGAATACATACAAGAATTCCAAATGTGAGAGTGGATTCTTGTGTGAACATCTTTCATCAACCAGTGTTTGCATCTCATTACATTCTCCATTTTAAATTCAGACAAATGCTCGATGGTCCTATGTCGCTCCAGAAAAAGAGCCTGGGTGTCTTTAAGAACCTTAGTAATATCATTTGATATGTCCAAACCATTTACAAATTTCACCCTATATTTGCTTTCATTGAATACTGCTTCAATTGTAGGTGGTGCACGTGATATGATCCACTCCATATGACCACCAACAACAAATCTAAAATTCCACATTATACAGACATCCTTCAAAAATTCAACCTGAGGGATATATAAACTCACAATTCTCAAGCCCGATAATTTAGATATGTCCTGCAAGACGACTTGTACGTTTTCACCCCAACGCTTGTCATCAGGACTTACGTCAATTCTTAGACAACGTAATGCAGTCAATTTTGATATCACCCCACCAGGAACCATCATGGGATACCGCATGCTGTCCATGTCATGATCAATATCTTCATGAAACGTATAAAAAGAGAGGATCAAGGCTTTCAAATTGGTCAGCTCTTGGATCTGCTCTGGCATATGTGAAATAGGAGTACCATCAAGATCAAGAATCTCAAGATTCTCAAGTTGTCCAATCTCTGGAGGCAGTTCCATGAAACGCTTGCAGCCTCGCAAACGCAATTCTGTCAGTTCTTTTAAATCAAAAATGGAAGTTGGCAAACTCCTTAGGCTTATATAGGATAAGTCTAAGGCTTTGAGTTGAGGCATAGATGTGAAAAAAGAGGGTGCGATTTCCATCAAATCAGCATTGCCTTCCAATGATAGCTCCTTGAGTTCTGGGCAGGTCGGGAATAGCGGTAGCTCTGATAGTTTCTTATCTATTAGATTAATTCGATTAACATTAGACCATCTCCCTAAAGTGGTTGGTGTCTCACACCATTCCCCAATGGCTAATAAGTCAATCAATCCTAACTTACTTACATTCAACTTGAGTAATGACACCAAGGCAACATACGTGTCTTTCTATTCCATGTAAAAAATCCTTTTCATTAATTATTTCATTTGTTAAATTAACAGTTATTATACTTATGACTCATTTAGAAGAGTTTGTTTTGAACTTATCTGACTTATCTTATAGCATAAGCAGTTATGTACATGTTCGAGAGAACTTATAGAAATAACTTGTGGCAATGCCAGTAAGCTGTTTGTAACTTATTTTCATAAACTCTCCAAAATAACTTATGAAAATAAGTTGAAAACAGTTTATGTGAAGTTTACCCTTATAAACTTTTCAATTATAAAAATAACTTATATATAAGCGCTTATATGATAAGTATTTATTCTATAAACACTTAAATAAGCTATTTATCCAAATAAGACCTTAGTTATCACAATACCATGTTAGTCCAAAAATTAATACATAAGCAGAAGCGTTCATGTTCCTCACCTTACACGGAACCCATCTACGTCGGCGAAGAAGAAAATGATGGTGACTAGAGATAAAAGATTCTTATTTTTTGCTATGTCCAACTTCTCTATTTTTTTTTTGAAGACAAGCACATTGTTGTTTGGAGGCTTCATTTTTTGCTAGTACAGATATGAGCCGGTTATGGATTCAAGAGTAATTTGAAGAAGGGATGAATAGATGGAAAGTGTGAAAGAGAGAAACGTGAAATGAAAATTTTTAATGCCAAAACAAAAATTGAATGAAATGGAGGATAAAGGAAAAACGAGAGATTCAAGGCATGAACACAGAAAGGTTGGTTTCAAAGAATCCAAGACAGGAGTTTTAGATTTGTAAATTAAACATTAAATATCAGCTTCACCTGACGCTTGGTTAGCAATTTAGTTAGATTCTCCATGGTCACAAAGACAATGTTGATGCTGCCTTCGTGACCAAGTTTAGGTACGGTGGGTTCCGAGTAAGGTTAGGGAATGGCGTTGGGTCAAGTCATGGGTAGATGTTTGGGTTTGGGTCAAGTTTGGATGACAATTTTTAAGTTGACGTCGTGTTGAAATGGCTTGGTCAATATTGACCATTAATTTGACTAATGGAGTTAACATTGGAGTTTTTTGCACGAGATGAAAATTTTAGGAGTTTTTTTGGTCGAGTTTTGAAATTCTTAAGAGTAACTTACATATTAAATGAAGTTTATGGAGATAAAATATATATGTCTTTTTTTAACCATTAGCAGTAAAAAATTTATTAGATTATGACTTATATGATTTGAGTCATGTCAAATCATAAAAGTATAAAGCTCTCTTAATACTGATTTGAGTCATTTGTAATAAATATCAAACTTTTGAACCAACATGCATTAGTAATGTTGAATCAATTTGATCTTATTAAAGTTGACCAAAATTAATTATATAATTAAATCAATATAAGGACAATTAATTTAAATTAATTATATCATTACAATTGTTAAATGATTATAATTGACATTTAATATCAACCAAACTGATTGATTATCATATCAAAATTTTAAATTTCATTTACAATAGAAATGTTGATTTATTATGATTAGAATAAGTTTAAATTTGTGTTAAAATACTTATAATATGAATTTTTATAACGAATGTTAATTTTTAAAATTTTTTCAGTTACTTTCTCTCAAAAATTGTCCATCTATTTTAATTCAGTTAAAATTAATTATATCCGTACACTTGTTAAAATACTTATAATTGACATTTAATATCAACCAAACTAATTGATTATCATAACAGAAGTTTATATTTTATTTAATGTATTTTTGGTTTTTAATACAAATGTTGATTTATTTATGATTAGAATAAGTTTAAATTTGTGTTAAAATACTTATAATATGAATTTTTATAACTAATGTTAATTTTTTTAAATTTTTTTAGTTAATTTCTCTCAAAAATTGACCATCTAATTTAATTTAGTTAAAACTATTGTCGTGACTCGTGCGATGCAGGAAAAACTCTCTTATTTCCACTATACCATTCCATTCCATGAGCAAAGCAGGAACTATAAGATGAAGGATAATACAATCCTAGTTAGATTTATAATGGAACTTTATTGGTAAGTTCACTGTGACATGACAACAACAATTCCAGGCATAAAATTTCCATTGAAACCTTATTCATATCTATTGAATTATAAATAATTTGTTCTGTGGGCTTCAGGAATTTCAGGGGAATTTGATCTCAATTCTTAAAGGGAGATGTATCCATGCCTTCCTGATGGAACCCTAATAATACAGTAAAGAGAAACAACACAAAATATAGAAGATACTGAAATTGATATTCAAAAGATTATAATTCCTTACTATTATACACACTAATATTACTCTAAACCAAGCAAGGAACCACTCAAACACATAAGAATACTCATAATAACATAAACTAACAGAATGCAGATAGAAATGCAACAACACACACACACACACTAAAGCCATGAACACTGTAATACCCATTATTATTTTTTTTAAGTTATAAGTATTCAAGAATTACGATAAATTTATTTTGGAGAAAATAAATTCCTTATCGGTTTAATTTTTGTATACTGGTTTGTGCATATTGTTGAAAATACAAATTTTTATTAGATTCTATAAATTGTGGGATTTAATGGATGATACGATATGGAATTAATCCCATTAAGTAAAAATACAGTTCAAAAGTGGAATCTAGAATGAATAGTTGAAAGTGAGACTGGTAGATAAAAACTGGTAAGTGAGACTGGTAGATGAAAACTGGTAAGTGAAACTGGTAGATGAAATAGTAAAGGAGAACGGTAGATGGAATAGTAGCAAATAGTACCATAACTTCTCCTATAAATAGGTCCTTCCATTTCACTTCAAAACTCACACCTTCAGTTTCTCTTCTTTCCTCTCCTCAAAACTTCTCTTGTTCCGGCGTTTGGGCTCTGAGATTCTAGGTCTTTCTTCCTTAGCCTAGATCCAAGGTAAGAATACTATGTCCCTTTTCTATGCCATTCAGATTTTAAAAGTTATTTTCTTAAGTATGCTCTGTGGTTGCGGCTTTGGCTGATCTTCCACATCAGAAAAACTGTCCTTAGCTACCTATATGTTGTTTTGATTCTCTGATTACCGAAATAGAATGTAAACTGTGAAGAATACATGTCTAGGAAAGTTCTGGCTAAGGAAAGACATGGTTCTTAAGTGTGTCCATTGGGACTCTCTACTCTTTCCTGGAAACTTACCTGATGTACTCTTTTACAGATTGTATTCTCTATTTCTGGTATAAATAGTACATGTACGTATGAATAGTAACCGTACATGTGAATAGTGACCATATGTATGAATAGTATTCGTATGTATGAATAGTACCTATATATGAATAGTAACCGTACATGTGAATAGTGACCATACGTATGAATAGTATCTGTACGTATAAATAGTGATCGTATATATGAATAGTGATTATACGTATGAATAGTATTTTGGTACAAAAGCAACCCTGACTTTCTATATCTGATCTTTATGAAAATCTCCGTAGCGGAACCTGAAATCCAGCTACGTACTCTTCTTTGTAGCAACTCGGAAAAGTGACTGGGATACGGAATCTATGTGAGTGGATGACCTTGCTAACCGACTTTATTTACTTTTATTCCAAGTACAATATAAACTCCATCTCATATCGCAATTAGATTCTATATTTATTGATGATTGCTAGATAATGAAATCTATTGTTGATTTAAGATTATTATGAATTGAGTATAATACACATGGAATGGTTGAGGGCTTGACCCAAGATACCAATGCATGGAATTATACACATGGAATGGTTGAGGGCTTGACCCAAGATACCAATGCATGAAATTTTACACATGGAATGGTTGAGGGCTTTATTTCCCAAGATACCAATGCATGTAATGATTGATTATAAGTGGAGACTGAATTCTTGAACATTCAATACAGAGGTATAGAAACCCTGAATATCAAAATAACTGTTGTTATTGTGATTATGATTCTGGTATTTGTACTTGTGATATATTTATTATTGCACAGTCATTTAGTCACTGAGTTTTGATGAACTCACACTCTCCATGAACATTTTTTTTAGATACAGTGGATGTCAACGAAGAAAATCCGCAGGAGAATTAGTATTCCTCGAGGATACTTTTTATCTGGAGGGCTTATAAATCCAAAAGCTTAGGAATGCTCTGTAATCTCTATAGGTCACCTAGGCTTGGAAAGTTGTATCATATTGTATGATATTTGACTTGTGTTTCTGTTTCACTATGCTGAACTTTTTATATGTATAAATATCTTTCTTGAAAAATTATGTTATGCATTAGTATTAATCAGAGATTTTATGGGATACCATTGAGGTATACTCTTGAGTTTACGAAGTTACTCACATGCTCAAATTTGGGATGTGACAAACACCCAACAAGATAGCTTTCAAGAGGCTAGCACTCTCCCTCCAAGTTCCTTAGTCCTTTTTTTTGCCAACCTCCTTGCCATACCTGCCCACTAAAACTCTCCTACGACTCCCATTCACTGTTGCAAGCCGTTAGTGGATTTTCTTTCCTTTGCTAGCTCACCCTTTTTTTTTTTTCCTGGAATAAACCTTTGGGTCCACTGGAGAGTGTTCTTTTGGCCCAATACCCATTTCGGTCTGCCTTTTCTTATAATATTTCAGCGTAGTTGGAGGCCCAACATCACCCCCTCCAACAAGTTTCACCTTGTCCTCAAGGTGGAATTGAGGAAACGGATTTTCTATACTATCGAAGGGTTCCTACGTGCTGTCATGGTCAGGGAGATTTCTCCACTTTATAAAGACTTCAATTTTGCCATCTGTCATCTTCCTAACCTGTTTGACAATTTTAGGTTCAATTAATAGTTCCATTTCCTCTGTAGAAAAGAGGGTAGCACTTGTGAAGTAGTGGGCTATATAGTTTTCTTAAGTTTAGACACATGAACACCGGGTGGATTCTTGTAGTGGGGGGAAGTTCCAGCTTGTATGCAACCTTACCAATTTTTTCAATGACCTTAAATGGTCCATAAAACCGACGGCTTAACTTCTCATTCATCTTTCGAGCTAAGGATCGCATCCGGTACGGTTTTAGCTTCAATACACTATATCCCTGATCTCCAATTCCACTTCTCTTCGACTTCTATTCGCATGTTGCTTCATATGATGCTGTGCCTTCTCTAAATTCTCCTTGAGCTTCGAAATAATGGCGTTTTGCAACTGTATCTACTCATTGACATCTTCTTATAAGGATGGTGTGTCTTCTAATTTGAATAGAGTGGGCGGATCTCTTCCATAAAGGGCCTTGAATAGAGTCATACCAGAAGATTGATTATCGGTGGTATTGAACCAATACTCAACCCAAACAAGCCATTTTGACAAGCTCTTAGGTTTGTCTCCTACAAAGCAACATAGATACATCTCTAAGGTTCTATTTACATCCTCGGTTTGACCATCGATCTTCAGATGATAGGAGTAGCTGTAACATAAGGTAATACCTGACAATTTGAATAACTCTTGCCAAAATAAGCTCATAAAGAGTTAGTCCCTATCTAACACGATGAACTTAGGGAACCCGTGCAGCTTCACTACATTGTCAATAAAAATCTCAGCTATATTTTTGCTCGAAAATGGATGGGTCAAGGAAATAAAGTGGCCATATTTAGTTAAATGATCTACCACGACCAAGATGGTGTCAAACTTAGAGGATTTAGGCAGTCCAAAAATAAAGTCCATACTCACTTCCTCTCAAACTTGTTGGGGAATAGGTAAGGGTTGCAATAATCCTTCCGGACTCAAAGCTACAAACTTGTTCCATTGGCATACCTCACACTGAGATACAAACTGCTGTATGTCCCTCTTCATGCCCTCCCAATAAAGAAATATAGTCATCCTTTTGTAGGTTCTTAAATATCCAGAATGTCCACCCATAGGTGTTTTATGGAACTCTGTCATCAGCAAAGGAATCTTGGAGGAATCTTTTGGCAGCACAAGTCTTCCTTGGAAAAGTAGGCACCCATTTTTTATCTCATAGCCTTCGGGAGGTTGCTGGTCTGTCTCAATCTTTTGCCATATTGCAACCAGCTTCTCATCTTTTTTCACCTCTTCCTCCTAATTATTAATATCATCATACTACCATACTACTACAACCTTGAATTCTAGCACTTCCCTCTTTCTTGACAATGCATCTACCGCTCTAATGTCCTTCCCGGGTTTATACTTTATTTCAAACTTATACCCATTAATTTGGATACCCATTTCTGCTAGTCGTCTCCCAACTCCCATTGTTCAAGTAGAAATTTGAGTGCCTTCTGGTCAGTTTTAATTACAAAAGGATGCCTAAGCAAATAATGGTGCCATTTCTTTACCGCTATAACTATAGCCATCAGTTCATGCTCATAAACCGAGCTTGCCCTTTTCTGAGCTGACAAGGCTTGACTAAAATATGACATTGGATTCCTCTTTTGCATTAGAACAACACCTACTCATGTCCCAAAGGCATCCGTCTCTAGCTCAAAGGATAAGGAGAAATCCGACATAGCCAAAACTGGTACTATGACCATTGCTTGTTTAAGAGCGTCAAAGGCACTATGCTTCCTCACTCCACTTGAAAGCATCCTTTTTAAGTAAGGATATGAGGGGGCAGTAATCTTCCCATAATTTTTCACGAACCTTTCAATAATAACTGGTTAGACCAAGGAATCCCTAGAAGGCCTTAAGGTCCTTTGGCACGGGTCAATTTACCATTACTACCAATTTCTCCAGATCTGCCTGCACCCCTTCGACAGAGATAATATGCCCCAAATACTCAAGCTTGCTCTTCATAAAAACACAATTCTTTAAGTTATGATTCGTTGATGACCTTGGAGTATTTTCAATGTCTCCTCCAAGTGTTTCATATGTGTGTCTGCAACAGGGTTGTAGATGAGAATATAATCAAAGAATACCAATATGAATTTGTGTAGGTGCAGCTGGAAAATATCGTTCATGAGTGATTGGAAGGTGATGGGTGTATTCGTGAGCCCAAAGGGCATCACCATGAATTTATAATAGCCTTGGTGAGTCCGAAAGACTGTTTTTTCTTCATCCCTTGGTCGAAATCTAATTTGGTGGTACCCTGACTTCAGGTTTAGCTTTGAGAATATAGTATCACCCCTAGTTCATCCAGCAACTCATCAATTGCAGGTAATAGGAATTTGTCAAGGACCATGATCTTGTTAAGAGCACTGTAGTCAACACAAAACCTCTAACTATCGTCCTTTTTTTTTTACTAAGAGCACAAGACTTGAATAAGGGTCATTATTAGGAGGAATGATCCTTGCTGCCATCATCTTCTTAACCATCTGTTCTATCTCTGCCTTTTGAGAATGGGGGTATCTATAGGGTCGGATGTTGGGAGGTTATTTTCCAGGCTTTATAACAATGGCATGATCATAGGATCGGTGTAGAGAAAGGTAGGGGCTGTCACAATAGAAAACTTGCCTAGTAGCTCCTGTACCTTCTAATTTACTAGTTCATTTTCTTTCTCTTTTTCTATCGTTTCTCCCAATTCCACCAAATACCCTTTGTCACATCCTTTTAGTATTCTTAGCATGGATTTGAGTGAGACTAATTTTTTTGTGAATGATGGGTCACCTTTCAAGCACTTCTCCTCTCTGCCTTCCCTCACCCTTATGGTCAGTTGTCCCCAATTAACCTTCACTAATGATTTTAACCACTCAATACTGAGAACAAGATCAGTTTCTCCAATGTTGAATAGGTAAAATGGTTGCTTAACCTTCATTCTCTGTATTTCCACCTATAGTTTTGGGCATATCTTACTCCCCCGAATAGCAAACCCATCTCCCAATGACACTTCATAGGTGCTGATGTCTTGGGTTGAAGCCCCACCCGCTCTACCAACTCGGGTAAAACAAAATTATGAAAAGCCTCGCTGTCTATCAGGATGATTACATCTTCTCCTCCATATTTTTCAATAACCTTCATTGTGTTATTATTGGTCAGCCTTGCCACCAAACACATGGATAATTCCATAGAAGCCAATTTGGGTTACTCCGTTTTCAGTTCCTCATCTAGTTTTTTTCTGTTTCAATGTCAACTACTTCACCCGCCTCATTGACATGTTGTAACAACATCACACTAAGTTGTTTGTTCTTGCACTAGTGGGTGGGGCTATACTTCTCATTACATTTGAAGCATAGTCCAAGAGATCTCCTTCTCATTGCTTCTGCGTCAGAGAGTCGTCGCACGCTTCCCCTATTACTGGCTGTCAAGGACACTGTCGCCATCAAGCTCTTGGTGCCCGAGTTTGACTTTACCTCAAAATTGCAACTTTGAACCTGCGTCCCTGAGTTTGAGTTCCCTTTCGATTCCAGCGTGTAGGTGCACACTGTTTCTAGGTGACTCGTGACCCTACTCTAGTTTCCTTTTGACCTAGTAAATTTGGAAGAGGTCATGACCCTGAAGTGCCTGTTGAGGAATTCCTCTTGGGCCTTTTCCATAGTTCTCTCCATGACTTCATTTCTCCCTTATATGCGATAGGCTAGGCCCATTAGTTGCTTAAGTGACCCGATTTCCATTAGTCGGAGCTCTGCCCAGATAGCTGGCTTTAACCCGTTCTTGAAAGCGCCCATTAAACACCCTTTAGATGCCTCTTTCATCATCACCGTCAAACGCTCAAACTTTTCTCTGTAATCTGTCACCGTTCCATCTTGACGCAAGGCCATTAACATCTCATAAAAGTTCCTTTGCTGTGAATGGTGGAACCTTTCTATGAGTTCCTTTTGAAACTCAGCTCAAGTATTGACTGGGTTCTGTGTTTCCTGCCATTGATACCAGTCAAGTGCTTGCCCTTCCATGCACATCACCGTGGCCTCCAACCTTTCTGCCTCCGTAACTCCATTGAGATGGAAATATCGCTTGACCCGGAATAACCATCCAATCGGGTCATCACCTTCAAAAACCAGTATGTCTAACTTTCTGAACTTGCCTATGTCTTTTTCTTTCTTTGGTACTTCCACATTTCCTCCAGTATTCATCTCAGACTGTTTACCCACAGGTTCACTGTCCACCCACAGGTTCGCTTTCCACTCCTTTCTCTTTGTCTCTAAGCTTAGTGACAGTGTCTCTTAACTCCATCACAACAATTTTTATTTGGTTTACATCCTCCTTCATCGTTGCCATTTCCTCCCTCATCGTTCCCATCCCTTCTCTCATGGTTCCCATCATGCTCTACACTGTCAATTCTTTCTTTCATTCTTGTACCCACCATCCCTCACTGTGACCTACTCTGATACCAATTTGATGGAACCCCAATAATACAGTAAAGAAAAATAGCATATAATATAGAAGAAGATACTGAAATTGATATTGAATAGATAATAATTCCCTACAAGTGGGGTAGAGAAGATTACACACACTAATATCACTCTAAACCAAGCAAGGAACCACTTAAACACATAGGAATCACAATAACATAAACTAACAGAATGCAGATAGAAATGCAGCAACATACACACTAAAGCCATGAACACCAAAGAAGCTAGCTTTCGAGAGGCTTGCACTCTCCCTCTAAGTTCCTTAGTCTTTTTTCTGCTAACCTCCTTGCTACACCTGTCCATTAAAACTTTCCTATGTAGGCCGTTAGTGGATTCTCTCTCCTCTGTCAGCTCAACTTTTTTTATTTTTTTATTTTTCTTGGAATAAACCTTTGGGTCCACTGGAGAGTGTTCTTTTGGCCCAATACCCATTTTGGTCTACCTTTTCTTATAATATTTTAGCTTAATTAGAGGCCCAATACCTCCCCAATATTAAAATATTGAATGTGACCCAGTAAAGCAAGTAGCATAGATTGTGAATTTTAAAATTTTGAAGTTTCCCAAGGCAACATTATGACAAGAAGGATGCCATTAGAAGCAAATCTAAATGATAGCAAATCAATCAAAGGATGAAGGAACTCTTTACCCTTTAAACATTACCAGCAACATCTAGAAACATGAAAATTAAAAAATAATACAAGCTCAGACATCTCTGGCATTTATCAGTTATAAAGTAACCAGCTTTAGAATCAACTTAAACAAAGATATTGGGACAGCAAGCATGGAAGGCATTTCACGGCCTCCCAATAGTAATAGCACAACTTGAACCTAAGAGTGACAACTTAGGATTATCAGAAATAATTTTATTCAGTGAGCCAAACTAGGTAGGCAGTAGCCCACCGCCAGTTTAATAACAGATCATGGATTATCAGACACCAGTCCACCTTTTGAAATAGTTTAGTCATATTACATGTCATAAAACATGTTACGAAGCATATCAAGATCAGTTTCTCGACATTAAAAGGCGAAAGATTAAGATGCCACTGCATGTCTATAACCGAGCATGTGTGAGAGGGGGACTTTCTAATCTAAAATGAATATGGTTGATAACTAAAATAAAAAGTCTGATCAGCATAAGCGAATGGTTTCTCGATTCCACTAAAGCCACCACTTTCATCCTCATTCTTCTCAAGTAGTTCACTATTTAATGCCTTGTAGCTAACACTTCATTTATAATATAATTCGAAAACAGGGGTAACAGATGATGCAAAAACAATTTTTTGTGACAACAAAGGTTGACACTACAAACTTATCCTCGAAGTCACAAGGTGGATACTTTTAATACCACAAAAATGCAACATGCTAGCCATGCTCATTTTAATAAAGGGAAGCATAGCACTGAGCTCATAAATGGATTACTCTAATAAGTTGTTTTGACAAATAACTCTCAAATAGTTGTCTCGATCATTAGTCAACTGCTTCAACTTCTTAAAACTCGATCTACAAATTTACCCTCTACTAAGTCACAATATCGCAATGGATTGTATATTACTTCTAGTTTGGGAAAATATACTAAAGTCGCAACAATAGCAACCTAAAAATGAAGGATCCATAGAAATTAAAAAGAATATACCTTACAATAAAGAGCTTTAGAAGGTGGGAATGCATAGGTGAAAGATGGGTCCCTCCATAAGTAGGGCCCATGTCTTATAATATTAAAAAAAGGGTCAAATTGTAATTTAACTAAAATTGCAACCAAATTTTGTAATTTAATCCAAAGTCAAAATTTGTCAAAATAGTTAGGCACCTCCTTTTGAAACTGAAGGGCTGCAGAAGAAGTTTGGCAGAGGAGGCTGTATGCAATTTGAAGGGGGTTGGTGGAGGAATGACTCTATAAATAGAGTCATTCCCTCCCTTCATAAATCATCATCCTAAGAAGCCTCACTTTTGGAGAGAAAAGAGTGAGAAGAAAAATAGTGAGAGTGCCTCAGAAAGTTTCTGAGAGGAAAAATAGTGAGTCCAATTTGTAAGGGTTATTGTCCACAAATTGAAGAAATACTATTGTAGTATTTTTGTGAATGAGAGGTCCACCTAAGGGTGAAGATTGTATTCCCATTATTGTTATAGTGGAAGATTTAAGAGGCCTACGGGTCCCGTAGTTTTTACCTAATTTGGGTTTTTTACGTTAAAATCTTTGGTATTATTTTTATCTACTGTGTTTTGGGAATTATCCTGGGTCTGTGGGCATTATTTTGATTCTACAATTACTGCGCACACCGCCGTTGTTTCCCAACAAGTGGTATAAGAGCTTTTGGTTGGAGTACTATTGAAGAATACAGTACGAATATTATTCACAAATAATGTACAAAGGCGTATGAGTACTATTTACATATAGGTACTATTTATACATACTAGTATTTTTATACGTATTAATACTATTCATACATACTAGCACTGTTTATATATAGAAAAGTACAGTTCATACATATGGAGATACTGTTCATATGTACGGAGGTACTGTTCATACGTATGAAGTACTATTCACTACCAGAAAAATTTTGGGATCAGCTAAACCTGTTGATTACTGATCTCAATGGAGACAAGAAACATCAAAATGATTAGCTTAAATGACACAAATTATCACATGTGGAGAAGCAAGATGAAGGATCACCTATTTGTGATGAAAATGCATCTACCAGTGTTTACATCAAATAAACCTGAAGGCAAGACGGATGAGGAATGGGGGTTTGAGCATGAGCAGGTGTGCGGTTTCATCCGAAAATATGTCGAAGACAACGTATACAACCACATCTGTAATGAGACTCATGCCCGAACGCTATGGAATAAGCTTGAACAGCTTTATGCATCAAAAACTGGTAACAATAAATTATTTTATTTGACCAAATTGACGCAGTTGAAATACAAGGAAGGGACTTCCATAGCAGATCATCTAAATGAGATGCAAGGGGTCGTGGATCAACTATCCAGAATAGGCATAAATCTGGACGATAAAATATTTGCTCTGCTGGTATTGGGCTCTCTACCAGAGTCGTGGGAGACTCTAAAAATTTCCATCACCAACACTGCACCTGATGGTGTAGTTAATATGGAGTCTGTTAAAAGTAGTATCTTAAATGAAGAAATGAGAAGAAGATCATAAAGCTCATCTTCTTCATCACAACCAGATGTTCTGGTTTCAAACTTCAGGGGGAGGAACCAGTCTAGGGATCAAAAACCTAGAAGAAGAAGTAGAGGCAAATCCAACAGATATGCCAATGTTGAATGTCATTACTGTAAAAAGAAGGGTCATATCAAGATACACTGCCACAAGTTCAAGAAGGATCAGGAAAAGAACAAAGGCAGAGCGCAGAAGAAAAATGACAATAGTGATGATGAGCAAGCAGATGTTGCTGAGGAGTTCAACATTGTCTATGATGATGATGTAGTCAATCTTACAACCCATGAGACAAGCTGGGTGATTGACAGTGGTGCCACCATTCATGCTACATCTCGGAAGGAATTTTTCTCATCTTACACACTGGGCAATTTTGGTGTTGTAAGAATGGGAAATAATAATCTTTCAATAATTGTAGGTAAGGAAGATGTTTGTTTAAAGATGGAGAATGGTACGCGATTAGTCCTGAAGGATGTGAGGCATATTCCAGATATGCGTCTGAATCTGATCTCAACAAGCAAGCTAGATGATGAAAGTTTTTGCAATACCTTCTTTAATGGCCAATGGAAGCTCACCAAAGGATCATTGGTGATGGCCAGAGGGAACAAAGACTCTAAACTGTACATTATGCAAGCAAAGCTCTCCAAGGATGTTGTGAACACAACGGAGAATGATAGTACAGTTGAGCTATGGCACAAACGTCTCGGTCACATGAGCGAGAAGAGCATGATCCATTTAACTAGGAAAAATATTCTACCTGGTTTGGATCAAGTTCACTTAAAGAAGTGTGATGATTGTCTGGCAGGAAAGCAAAATAGAGCTACGTTCAAAAGTCACCCTCCTTCTAGAATGGCGAATGTACTGGAATTGGTACACTCAGATTTATGTGGACCAATGTTAAAGTCACTTGGTAGTGCTCAGTACTTTGTGACTTTTATTGATGACCATTCAAGGAAGATATAGGCATACACTTTAAAGACAAAGGATCAAGTGCTGAGTGTCTTTAAAGAGTTTCATGCCTCAGTTGAAAGAGAGACTGCGAAGAAGCTAAAATGCATCCGAACAGACAACGGTGGAGAATACATTGGACCTTTTGATGCCTACTGTAAAGAGCATAATATTTGGCATCAGACAACGCCTCCAAAAACGCCGTAGCTGAATGGCCTGGCTAAAAGGATGAACAGAACTTTGATGGAGAGAGTCAGATGTTTACTCTTTCATGTAAAGTTACCAAAGAAATTTTAGGGTGAGGCTTTACTAACAGCAGTACATGTGCTGAATCGCTCACCTTGTGTCCCTTTAAAGCTAGATGCTCCAGAAAAAGTATGGTCGGGAAAAGATGTTTCCTACAACCATCTGTGAGTGTTTGGATGCAAAGCCTTTGTACATATCCCAAAGGATGAAAGGTCCAAACTTGAGAGTAAGACACGACAATATGTGTTCATTGGATATGGTCAAGATCAGTTTGGCTACAGATTTTATGATCCAGTGGAGAAGAAACTAGTCAGGAGTTGTGATGCTGTATTCATTGAGAATCAGACCATTGAAGATATTTCTAAAGCCAATGGTGATTCAACTGATTCAGAAGTTATTCCTCCAACACTGGTGCCAAGACAAGTTAGAGATGAAATACAGAATGATCAGCCTGAGATAGGTGATCCAGATGCTCCCGTTGAGAATCCATAAGAAGATTCTGATGATGATGATGGTGTTCATGATCAACCACCAGTTCCAATGGGTTCTCCAGAACTGAGAAGATCTACTAGAGTTTGACAACCCTCTACTAGATACCCTGCAAATCAATATGTGTTATTAACTGACGGGGGAGAACTAGAAAGCTTCAAAGAAGCAATGGATGATGAACACAAGAAGAAGTGGATTGAGGTCATGCAAGATGAGATGAAATCATTGCATGAGAATAAGACTTTTGAATTGGTGAAGTTGCCAAAAGGCAAGAGGGCTTTGAAGAACAAATGGGTGTTCAGAATTAAGCATGAAGAGAATAGTTCCCATCCAAGATTCAAAGACAGATTAGTCGTTAAGGGATTCAGCCAAAGAAAAGGGATTGACTTTGATGAGATATTTTCACCAGTGGTGAAAATGACATCCATTCGAATAGTGCTAGGGTTAGCAGCAAGTCTTGACCTTGAGGTTGAGCAAATGGATGTCAAAACTGCATTCCTTCATGGTGATTTGGAGGAAGAAATATACATGGAGCAGCCAGAGGGTTTCAAGCAAAAAGAAAAAGAGGACTATGTTTGCAAGCTGAAGAAAGGCCTATACGGCTTGAAACAAGCACCAAGACAGTGGTATAAGAAGTTTGAGTCAATTATAGGGGAGCATGGTTACAAGAAGACTACTTCAGATCAGTGTGTGTTCGTGTAGAAATTCTCTGATGATGATTTCATTATTTTATTGTTCTATATGGATGACATGTTGATTGTTGGCCAAAATATTTCTAGAATTGATGACTTGAAGAAGCAGTTGAGCAAGTCTTTTGCTATGAAAGACTTAGGGCCAGCAAAACACATTCTTGGCATGAAGATAACTAGAGACAGAAGCGCCAAGAAATTATGGTTGTCACAAGAGAAGTATATTGAGAAGATACTTCAAAGGTTCAACATGGATAAAACTAAAGCGGTTAGTTGTCCTCTTGCTAATCACTTTAAGCTAAGTTCTAAGCAGTGTCCTTCCACAGATGAAGAAAAGGAAGAGATGGACAAGGTTCCATATGCTTCAACAGTTGGAAGTTTAATGTATGTCATGGTGTGCACACGGCCTGATATTGCTCATGCAATTGGAATAGTGAGTAGATTCCTTTCAAAACCTGGAAAGGAACATTGGGCTGCAGTAAAGTGGATATTCAGGTATTTTCGGGGTACTTCCAAAATATGTTTATGTTTTGGAGATACCAAACCTGTGTTAGTTGGATACACAGATGCAGATATGACCGGCGACATAGATTCGAGAAAATCTACTTCAGGCTACCTGATCACTTTTACAGGGGGAGCTGTGGCATGGCAGTCAAAGTTACAGAAGTGTGTTGCACTATCCACAACTAAAGCAGAGTTCATCGCAGCAACTGAAGCCAGTAAGGAGTTGCTATGGATGAAAAGGTTCTTAAATGAACTTACTTTCCACCAAGAAAAGTATGAGCTATTTTGTGACAATCAAAGTGTAATTCACCTTAGAAAGAATGCCTCCTTTCACTCAAGATCGAAGCACATTAATATGAGATATCACTGAATAAGAGGTGCATTGGAGAAGAAGCTACTAAAGCTTGAAAAGATCTATATAGATAAAAATGGATATGATATGTTGACTAAAACTCTTCCAAGAAGTAAGTTTGAATACTATCGATCAGCTGCAGGATTGGTAGAACCCCCCACTTAGGTCAGGAGGGGAAGAATTGAAAGGTGGGTCCCTCCATAAGTGGGGCCCATGTCTTATAATATTAAAAAAAAGGGGCCAAATTGCAATTTAACTAAAATTGTAACCAAATTTTGTAATTTACTCCAAAGTCAAAATTTGTCAAAATAGTTAGGCAGAAGAAGTTTGGCAGAGGAGGCTGTGCGCAATTTGAAGGGAGTTGGTGGAGGAATGACTCTATAAATAGAGTCATTCCCTCCCTTTATAAATCATCATCCTAAGAAGCCTCACTTTTAGAGAGAAAAGAGTGAGAAGAAAAATAGAGAGAGTGCTTCAGAAAGTTTCTGAGAGGAAAAATAGTGAGTCCAATTTGTGAGGGTTATTGTCCACAAATTGAAGAAATACTGTTGTAGTATTTTTGTGAGTGAGAGGTCCACCTAAGGGTAAAGATTGTATTCCCATTATTGTTATAGTGGAAGATTTAAGCGGCCTACGGGTCCCGTGATTTTTTACCTAATTTGGGTTTTCTCCGCTAAAATCTTTGGTGTTATTTTTTCTACTGTGTTTTGGGAAATATCCTGGGTCTGTGGGCATTATTTTGATTCTACAATTACTGCGGACACTGCCGTTTTTTCCCAACAATAGGTAGGTTCTTATAAAGAAGCTCTAAATATACATAAATGAATAACAATGTGGTTCCTCTAAGGAGAGTAAAAGAAGCTCTGTCGTCGTTTTAATTTTAAAGGCGAGCTTCCAAACTCTGAAGGAATGGTAAAAAAATTAAGGTGGCCCTTGCTATGGTGGCTCTCACCTATCGAAAGTCCCAATCAATCCCACAGAAAATGTCAATAGTGAAATTCATCTTACAACTATATCAAATATAAAAAGTCTTATCTACATAGTTGATATTATGCACCCCAATAGTTTATATGATTATGTAAACAATAGCTATCAATGAGAAAAGAAATCAACCTAGAAAAGTTTATCTCAAAAATTGTACTTTGAAGAAAAAATTGTACTTTGAAGAAGATGCCTGATACATGCCACCAGAATATCAAACAACAACTGCTAGGGCAAGTCTTGTACCTAAGCCACATTGGTATTTTTTTTTCAAAGGCTTCTAAACTAATACAATAGCAGATTTTTCAAAGCGTTCTGAACAAAAATCTGAGGAAACCAATTTTGACTTATGATAAACAAAAATGGCAAAAAAAGATATGGAAATGTCAAAAAGAAAAAAAAAATTCATTCTAGTAAATCTTGTACCCATATGTACTATATAAGCTCCTAGTTTATGACATGTCATGTAAATATTTTTCTTGGTTATTTGATACTTGAACTTACTCACAAATAATCTCTTTCATATGACAGTATATGCTATCACCCTTGGAAGACGAAAAATAAACACAACATAGGCATAATGAACAAAAAATACATTTAAAAAAATTGAATATAATGAAATTAAATTTACTTGAGAATCTTGCAAAATCATCCCCAGACTAAAAATCTCCTTAGGCATATTAAACGAAAGAACTTCAACAACCTCACTACCTAAACCTTAATCTACCATTCATCCTTTGATGCCTTAATATTAGCAATCTCACTAAAATTAGCCATATGTGAATCACTAATAGAATGAAAAATAATTATGCATACAAACACGGGAGCAATACATAACAGTTAGAATGACACTTTATTTATATAATAGGAGTAAGAAATATAAACAATTCAAAGTTATTGAATATATATTGAATCTAATAAATTAAATATAATAATAATTATGTAACAATTAATATTATTAAATTTCAATTCAAATTAAATAATAAAGCAACTGTTATTAAATTTCAATTCAAATCAAATAATTCATTTAATGTGATGTCATTAATTTACCAAATTTATTTATTTAAATTAAATTTATTCATTTTCATCCAATTTAAATTAAGCATAAAAATAATTATATAGCAACTAATGTTATTAAATTTCAATTCAAATAAATTCAAATCAAATAATAAAGGTAATTGTTATTGAATTTCAATTCAAATCAAATAATTCATTTAATGTGATGTCATTAATTTATCAAATTTATTCTATTTATTCTATCATTCTTAATTTAATGACATACCTACAATTAATGTCAAAGAGTAAAATTTATTCTATTTAATGACATACATATTATATAGACTATATAGCAATTAATTATTTGATTATTTATAAATAAGAAATGCTAATTGACCAAAGGATAATATATTTTATTTCAATCCAAAAGTTTATCTAATTTACCAATTATATAGCATCTACAGCAATTATAGAGCAATTTACCATAATTTTTTTAAATTCATTTAATGTGATGTAATTAATTTATCAAATTTATTCTACTATACATAATTTAATGACCTATCGGTAATTAATGTACTAGAATGTAATTGTTTTAGTCTATTATATAGATTAATTATATTAGTACATTTGTTAAAAGGTAATAATTGACATTTAATATCAACCAAACTGATTGATTATCATATCAAAATTTTATATTTTATTTAAGGTATTTTTAGTTTTTAATACCAATGTTGATTTATTTATGATTAGAACAAGTTTAAATTTGTGTTAAAATACTTATAATATGAATTTTTATAACTAATAATATTTTAAAATTTTTATTTACATTCCCTCAAAAATTAACCATCTAATTTATTTTAAAAAATTTTAATTGAATTAAATTGATTCATTACGTCATAAATGACTAAATTGGTTTAACGAAATGTTTTTTTTTTCCATCTAGATAAATCAATTCAAGTTGTCTTTAAATAACCAAATCAAACCAATACACATAGATCTTGTGACTGTACACTAACTACTTGAAAACTTGTATAAATGTCTTCATTTTTTTTAACAAAGTTCCCTATCAAAAATAAAATATATGTACAATTTTTTTAAAAAAATATACAAAAATAAATTGTAAAAGAATATAATATTACATTTTAAAGACCATAAACTTGTTATGATCATATCAAAGAATTATATCCTAAACCATACACTTTCTATGATCATTATTAAAGAATCATATCCTAAAACATACACTTTTTATGATATGATTAAATAATCATACGCTAAACCCCAAACTATACATTTGTTATAATCTTTGTCATATTCTGATTGAACAACTTTAAATTGAACCTAAATTTTCCAGAGCCCCCCTTTCTCTTGAAACCTTTTGCCAAGTCTATACTTTAGAATTGGAGTACTGCTCAAATTTGAAACAGCAGCAGGAGAGCAAATGTAAGAAATCATATCAAAAGCATTGCAAGTATCTTGTTAAATTGAGAAAAGCTCTATTTTAAAAATATATCAAATTTGAGACATGTTTTCATCGGTCCTTTGCCTCTCGATAGCTTTTCCAAATTACATATTTTTGCGTTGGAAGACCACACATCATTAGAAAACATTTTTAGCAATGGAGCAATTCAAAATTTCTCGGAACTTCAAAACCTAAAAGTTCAAGATTGTTCAAAAATTGAAAAACTTATTGTGGTCACTAAAGACATTAAGTTAAATAGGAGATGGTCAAAGACATTAAGTAAGATAGAAGACTGCACATCCCTTCCGCTTTCATTTTTTGAACAATCTTGAACCTTTGAAGTCCCAAGAAATTTTGAAATGCTCCATTGCTGAAGATGCTTTCTAATTATGTGCAGTCTTCCAATGCTAAAATCTGTAATTTGGAAAAGTTCCCAGAAGTCAAAGAACCAATGAAAAGACATATAGAATTTGGTATATTTTTCAAATAGAGCTTCTCCAAATTTGGAAAGATACTTGCATTGCTTTTGCCATGACTTCTTACATTTGCTTCAGTACTGAAAATATTTTTCAAATTTGAGCAATTCTCTAATTATAAAGTATGAAGTTGGCAGAAGGTTCTTGAGAAGGGGGCTCTGAAAAATTTAGGTGCAATTTAAAGTTGTTCAATTAGAATATGACAAGGATATGATTCTTTAATTATATTATAACAAGTGTATGGTTTAGGGTATGATTCTTAAATCAGATCACAAAAAAGTGTATGGTTTAGGGTTCAGGATATGATTCTTTAATCAGATCATAACAAGTATAGGGTTATGTAATTTTATATTCTTTTACAAGTTTTTTGTGTAATTGATTTTTTAAAAAATTGAAAACTTTTCATTTTTAACTGAGAACTTTTTTTAAAAAAAATATAAAGACATTTATATAAATTTTCAAATAGTTATGTCCTATAATTAGATTTGTGTGTATTGGTTTGATTTGGTCATTCAAAGACTACTTGAATTGATTTATCTAGATGGAAAAAAAAACATTTCATTTTCAACCAATTTAGTCATTAATGACAAAATTGAATCAATTTAATTCAATTTTAATTTGTTTAAATTAAATTAGATGGTAATTTTTTTTATAGAAAGTAACTAATTTTTTTAAAAAAATTAACATTAGTTATAAAAATTCATATTATAAGTTTTTTAATCACAAAATATAAACTTACTATATTATAGGTATTTTAAGACAAATAAAAACTTATTCTAATCATAAATAAATCAACATTTGTATTAATTTTTTTCTCGAGAATTCTTTCACGATAAATCTTGTCAGTGTCAAGGTGAGTGAGTGAGCTTGCTAACTAAGTTTTTATTTAAAATTGCTCAAGTACAATACACTCACACCATGTTTGGGTTAAATTTACTAAATTGTCTAGTTAGTGATATTAACTAGAATATGGAATTTTCTAGTAAATTTAGAAAAGGTTAACTTTTGAGTTATTGTTGGGTTGTTTAATTAACACATTGTGGTGAATAATGGATTGTTGCATTATGCATTATGTGATTTATTGTGTTGTATGAGTGCATTGCATAAAGAAAAGAAATGAGAAAAGAAAACAAAAAGAAAAGAGAATTATGTGGGAACGTAGACACACAAGAAAAGAGAAGAAAATATGGGAACGTAGACCCATAAGTTTATGCCGAAAAGTAGTCCTAAATTTGGCCAAGTTTATTATAATATACCTCGAGGATTGACTATGGGAAAGTAGACCCATAAGATTAAACAAAGTAGTAGTCCTAAATTTGGCCGAGTTCCTTGTGATGAATATTGAGGATTTAAAGTCTAAGGGAACGTAGACCATTATCACATTTCCATTGGGTAAAAACTTGATGAGGTATATGTGAGAACATAGACTCACAAGTAGGAAGGTATGTGGTTGTTGCATAATCATATTTTGTATGTGTCAATTATTTATGCTTGTACACGTTTTAGAGTTTTGGATGTGATTGGATGTGGAATTATGAGAGTGTAGACTCGCGTGGGAATATCGCATCACGATTGCACAAAGAGGTATGCCTATGTATATATTTAATTGTGCCTGTACGTGCTAGAGATATTTATTTAATTATAGTTGTGATTATGGTATTTGTACTTATGCCTTATTTTATTGCACAGTCATTTACTCACTAAGTTTTGATGAAGTCACACCTTCTGTGATTATCTTTTTCAAATACAGCAACTGAGGAGGAAGGAAAACCGTTAAAGATTAGCAGCTTATGGAGACATACTCCATTTTTTATTAGATGGTTTATGGAACCAAATTTTTGGGCTATATGACTAGAGAAAAAACGCTCTGTAATCCTATAGGCCACATAGGTCCTGCTGTCGTCAGGAAATTTAGTGTATATTGGCTGTAATTTGCTTTGTAAAATATATAATTTAAATTTTATTTAAAAATTTACTTTTTGCGTAGTTGTGTATATTAAGACTTTAGGAAATTTATAGGCTACTATTGAAGTACGTCCTACAATTTATATTATCTCACGTGCCCATTTTTTTTGGGCATGACAAACTATAAATAATAATTAAATTTATATTATAAGATTTGTTATTGAATTTTTTAATTTTTTATATAATTTAAAATAAGTTATGGAAAATAATAGCATATTCTCTTTTTATAAGATTTGTTATTGTTTTATAATATATAATAATTTATGTATATTATTTTGAATTTTGAATACAATAAGAAAGTTCCTATATATATATATATTAAATTCTGCATATGTTAAACATGCATCAACGACTTAGTGGTTGAAGGTTTCTTTTTCTTGCATGAGAGTGTGGGTTCAAATCATTTCGTGTGCACTTTGTTAATTTTTCGTGAAATGCCATGTGTCGCTATCTGATTGGATACCAGAAGTGATGTGGAAATTCTACCACGTAGCAAGTTGTAATACCTGTCATTTAATTTTTCATTTTTAATTGTTAAATTTTATTTCACAAATATTGGTTTGCAAATGGTATGCAATATGTGTTTATGATGTTGTATGTGATGTGGTAATGCTTTAGTATGTGATTTTGGATTGTACGCTAGCAATGTGTGATGCCATACCATACAAGGACTAAAGTGAAAGATTTTTGAATATTGTGACGTATAGAGAAATACTTATAAAGTATATATAGGGAGCTTTGATGTGAAATACGAAATGGAAAATAATTTTTAAATCTCAAGATATTAATTTTTGAAATAAGGAGTATGATTAAGTTATTAAATGGCTTATTGAAGTAAAAGAAAATTAAAGAAATAAATAAGTGAACAATGATTCCATACTGTTCACTGGAAATTAAATAAATAATATATTTAAATAAAAAGAGTGGTAGTATTTGATTGAATAAAGCAGATGATTAAAGAAAAATAATTGGTTATTTATCTAACTAACCAAATTCCTTTTAATATTAAAAATAAGAATAAATGATTTCCTTTATTTAATCAGAAGATGTATCTTAAGGAAATATGATTTAATCATATTATATTTACTTAAGGTAATCTAGAATTTATATAAACAAAATTTTTTGAGTTTAAACAATTGAACTGTGTAGGTTATGCATTCTAATAGGAATTACATTCTAGTAGATTAACTAATAAAAGATAATAGATATAAAAATCTGAAAACATACTATTCAATCTAGTTTTAACCTGCGTAAATCTATGACTGGGATGCTAGATTGACTTCCGAAATTACATGAAAGAAATTAGTAGGAAGAAATAGTCTTAGTAAATACTTGATAACATATTAAAATAGAAGTCCTAATCTAAAGCTACAACTTTTCGAAAATAATTAGATAAAACATGAAAACATAATATAATTGATAATATATTTAGATAAACATCTAATAATCCAACTGAGTCTTCAGCACATTCAAATTCAAATAGATTAAAACAATCTTAAAACTGAAACTGAAATTAAGGAAACCCTAGGACCTAAACTCTCATTAGCCGCCGGCCTTCCTCTCTTCTCTCCCATCTTCTCTCTCTCCCCAAACCTTCCACCTTCACCGCTTACATCACCTAATACACGTCCAGCACACATTCATGGTCAAACACTCCATCAAGCACCTCGTACCACATTCAAATCCATCTCTCACTGCCATCTCACCATTCCACCAATCATACACCTCTCACACTGACACATTCTACACCTCACACCATCCTCTCATTTACGCACAATACCCACGGCACCACATTCATCACCGTCAAGCAGCCGGCACATGCATCCCCCTCACCCATCTTACCGCCCCATATATTGATATACACTCAAAATAATCCTAACACTCACACGTCCTATATTTATCGTATACACCACACTCAACTCACACCTCTCGGCTAAATTAAAGATTTTGGCAACCGTGGAGTTGTTGTGAGAGACAACGGTAATTCGTGGTTTTTACTACTCTTTAATTTAAATTGGTTAAACAAATACAAACACACCATAACACCTTCTTTACTTCTTCTTCTTGTTTTCAAAAACCATCAACATCATAGAATAGAATTCTTTTTCACATCAAGGAGGTTTTGAATGGTTTGATTGGGGAGAATTTGTTGGAATCCAGGTGAGTAAAATTAACCATTCTTTAATAATATCTTAAATGTTAAATTGATAGGCTATAAAGATAGGTAATAATCATGGCAGGAATCCGATTAAGGGATTCAGGTTAAAAGAGAAATTGAGAATTTTGTTAAAATTCGGTGACTGATGAAATTGCTAACTAGAAACATTAGGAAAGAGGCATGATTCGTGAGACAAATATAAATTATTTGTGATTTGGGATACTTAAGGTTATCTGATGAAAATTAGAATAATGATTATATTTATGATTATATTGATGATTATTTGAAATTGTTTGGACTTTGATTGTATTTGGGCAGGATAGTACCCTCTCTCATGTCAAGCAGGAAATTCAGGTGACAGGATGACCTGGTAGGACCTCAAATCTAGATTTAATCTGTGGGGCACCCTAACTGTTGAGGATGATATTGTTCTTCATGGCGGGTTTTTGATGAGATTGATAAAATTGGTTGAGCAAGCCTACAAGCACTCCCGAATATAATGAGATTGGTTGAGCGGGCCTATGAGCGCTCTCGGATATTTTACCATTGACAAGTACTAATTTCGTTGGTTTGAATTATTTGATTAAATAGCAAACTCTTTGATGTGTATCTTTCCTTGTGATTTATGATTTATGCCTATGCTTTTATTTTATTACTTTTGTATAGCAAAATTTATTAGGGTAGTGATTGACTCGCTCACTGAGATATTTATCTCACACTCGTTGATTTAAATTTTTCAGATCAAGTAGTGGAAAAGGAGTATCCGCAAGAAGACTAGAGTTGCCAGACTTTCCCATTGTTAGATGGGTCCCAAGTCAATAGCATTAATTCATTTAAGATTAGAAAGCTCTATGATCAATTAGGACATCTAGGAGGTCTCATGCGGTTTATCTATTCTTATTCATTTGTATTTAAATCAATTTTAAGAACCTAGATTGTAAAGGTTGATAGTATGAAATTTTATTGCAATGTTGAATATGGATTGATTTATGATTGGTATGATTTCCTGAATAGATGAAATTCCATTTATTTTAAATGTTAAAATATGAATGTGGAGAATTGTGGGGAATCCGGGTAAGTTTCCCCTTCCTCCTTCTTGTGTAATTTAACTATGAGTTGTCATTGGCATGGAATCCAAGTATGACTCTCCATATACATTCCCTTATGTGGTTTGAAGAATGCTTTGAATATTCTAAACTAATATATGATTTATCAAGTGCAAATGCATAATTAATGAGAAAGAACAATGAAGTTGGAGAAAAAGGTAGTAGATATAGTAATGTTGAGAGGCTAACGTAGCACGAGGTTCATGCTATCGTGCCGGTCATGTGTCCAGATTTGGGGTCATGACACAAGTGATGTTGCAAATGGTACGTGCCATGTAGACAAGCCCAGTCAACATTTTCGTTAGTTTTTTGATGGTGCTAAAAAAAGGGAGCATATTTGAAAAGAATTGAAACATATCGGACATATCTGACAAAAAATAAACGTCAGAGGCATGAATAAAATTCGAGTAAACGTTAGGGACATGAAGTACCATTTGGCTTAAAAAAAATATGAAGACATTTATATAATTTTACAAGTAGTTAGTGTGCAATAATTAGATTTGTGTATATTGGTTTGATTTGGTTATTTAAAGACTACTTGAATTGATTTATCTTGATAAAAAAAAATTCATTTTCAACCAAATTAGATGGTAATTTTTTAGAGAAAGAAACTAAAAATTTATAAAAATTAACATTAGTTATAAAAATTCATATTATAAGTTTTTTTTATCACAAAATATAAACTTACCATATTATAAGTATTTCAAGACAAATATAAACTTATTCTAATCATAAATAAATCAAAATTTGTATTAAAAAGTAAAAAAAAATTAAATAAAATATAAAATTTTGATATGATAATCAATTAGTTTGGTTGATATTAAATGCCAATTATAACCATTTAACAATTAAACGGATATAATTAATTTTAACTAAATGTCATTGTATTGATTTAATTATTTAATGAATTTTGGTCAACTTTAATAAGATCAAATTGACTCAACATTACTAATGAATGTTGGTTTAAATGATTTGATATTTATTTCTTTTAAGTAATACCTTTGATTTGAATATTGCAAATGGAATATTAAGAGAGTTTTATATATTTATGGCTTGACCTGTCTCAAATCAAATAAGTCAGAATCTAATAAATTTTTTTATATTGATGGTTAAAAAAGAAGGCAGAAATACATTTTATCTCTATAAATTTTACTCAATATGTAGGTAAGCTCTATGAACTTCCAAACTCAATAAAACACCTCCTAAACTTTCCATCTTGTGTAAAAGACCCCTTTTGATAACTAGTTTATTAGTCAAATTAATGATCAATATTGAATAAATTATCCCAATGACAAGTTAACTTAAAAATTGACACATAAGTTACTGATTCAGCTATCTAAACCTGACCCAAATCCAGACATATACTCATGACCCGACCCACGCCATTCCCTCACCTCACTCGAAACCCACCTTACCTAAACCCTATCACAAAGGTAGCACCAATGTTGTCTTTGTGACCATGGATAACCTAACGAAATTGCTAACCAAGCGCCAGGTGAAACTTATATTCAATGTTCAATTTACAAATCTAAAACTCGTTCTCTCTTGGATTCTTTCAACCCAACCTTTTTGTGTTCATGCCATGAATTTCTTATTGTTCCTTTATCTTCCATTATTTCAATTTTTCTTTTGGCATAAATTTTTTTCATTTTACTTCCTCTTTTTCACACTTTCAGTTCATTCATTCCATCTTCAAATTGATCTTGAATCCATAACCAGATCATATTTGTTCGGGCATAAAATAAAGCCTTTTAGCAACAATGAGCTTGACTTGGAAAATGAGAAGTTAGACATGGCAAACAGTAAGAATCTTTGAACGACGAATTCATCTATTTTCACTTTCATTTTCTTCTCCGTCGGCGTAGGTGGGTTTTGGGTAAGGTGAGGAACATGAACGCTTTTTCCTCCACACACCACCATTCGCTCGCGCACGATTTTAAAGATCAAAACAGCAGTAAAGAGGGAAATCATCAACAATGAGTAAAAAATAAAGTTGGTTTGGATCATGGCTTAAGTTTGTGTTAAGTGTAAATGGCTGAGTCAACAGCTTTTTTATTAATTTTTGGACTGACATGGCGTAGTGATGACTTAGTCAATAATAAGTTATTAATTGTTAATTTGACTAATGAAATAGTTAATAATTTTTTTTTTGCATGGAATAGTGTCACTTGAAATGTGATTGAGCAGAGTTTTTCAAAAAATGATTTGCAAAAAATCGACTTTCAAAATTAAAAATTAATTTTATTAATATCTGTCACCAAAATTTTATTTGTTAGAAAAACCTTTAAATTTTGCAGTATGCATTTAGAGAAAAATGAATTTGGAAGTTAAACAACATAAGGAATGTGTTAAGCACCTTATACGTCTAATTTAAAAAATGTGTAATTGTTTTATATTCGCCTTAAATTACCTTTATCAATCACACAAAAGAAAGAAAAAAATGAAAAAATAAAGAACAAACATAGATATGTACAAGGAGATATTTGGCTTGGCGCCTAGGGTCTACACACCCAGCAATTGAGAGTAAAGTCCATGTAGTTTGTATAGAAAACTAGTGATGTGTTAATGTTTTAAAAAAAGAGATGTACTTTTTTTTGAAACTATTTTTAAAGAAATATTTTTGAATTTTTAGAAATTAATTCATATTAAAGAAATACTTTCTGAGAGATTTTTCCCACCAGTATTATTATACAAATGCGTAGTGAGTGCTTCGCCTAATTTTCAAAAACCTTTTTGGACACAATGAATTTACTTTTAAAGAAAAACATTTGTTTGTCATTGTTATACAATCGCATAGTAAATAATTCATCTAATTTTCAAAGAAATTTTGAACTCAATCAACTTATTTTTTAAGAAAAAAATTTTCTCCATTGGTATTATTATACAATTGTGTAATGGGAATGAAATATGTGCCAAAAAATTGGCACAATGCTACTCCAAGAGAGTTTCATTTTCCAACTCATCGGCATAAAATCTTCAAATATCAATAGAGGATATATTAGAATGGATTATCAGGATTTATTATGGCAAGATGAGAAAGAAATCAAGTAAAATAACATAATGAAATTAATAATAATAAAATCACAACGTAAAGAAGCTCCAAGCAATCGCAGCACTTTGGGAGCAAATATCAACAGATGAATCATGGTTGCTAACAAGTAGCTGTCCAGGTATGCCGTGATCTCTTCTGTGATTTCTTTATGCGATTTGGTGCCATTTGTGCGTTTTTTTTTTTTTGGATTTGTGTGTTTTCGGATTAGAGTTCAGATTTTCTACTCTCTTTTTTCTCAGATTAAATTTCTTCCTCAGCTACCACTTTCATCTTCAATTTCTCTCTATCTTCACTATTTTTATCTTCCTAAAATGGTTTGAAGCACAGAGAGGCGAGAGCGATAGATTCGTGATCTCTTCACAGCATTTTTTTTTTGATTCCGCCAATATAGAACCACACAGATTCATCCACTACAAAGCTAATGGAGCTTCATTTGCTGCAATGAACTTGCCTCACTTCTTTATCATAATTTTTTAAAATAAATAATTGAATAAATTCCTAATTTGTTCCCCCGAAGTGTTTATTTAAATTTGATCCCCTTTTTGTTAAAGAGAATTTTAACATTCAAAAATTTTCAGATTTTGTAACTGTAAATTACGTAATTTTGCAAAAAAAAAAATTAAAATAAATATAATTTTTCATTGACTAAATTAAAATATTTAATTTTTTAAAAATTAAATTAAAAATTATAATTTTTTAGAGATTAAATCAGTAATTTAATCTAAATAAATAATGTCATGAATGATTCCTTTTATCTCCAAGTATGTTGTGCGCATCATACTTTGTACCGTGGTGAAGTGATTTGTCAGTAGTGCTGTTAGAGTTTGAATCACAACTCTGAAATCACACTCTGCTATTAGTCCAGTCCTCGACTCAATCTCTCACTCTCACTCACATTCACTGATTCACATCTTGCTGCTAGTCCAGTCCTATCGGCAACTACACACAACAGTCTCAGTAGCACCCAGCCAAGTCCAATTTTCTTCTTCATCGACTTTCACTCTCGTCTCGGTCTCAGCAACATTTCAGCCTTGCACCGGCATGGCAGCACATCACAGCATCATCTTCTTCTCTCTCACTCTTCGATGTCTCCGTTAGGTACTTAGGTTTTGATTCTTCTCTTTATCGATTTTTCTGTATTATTTGTTCTATCAATGAGTAGCCGAGTCTCTATTTTTCCTATTTTTTGGTTTGTGATTTTTCGCAGTTGTTTTGTGGACCGGAGCCTGGAGGTCATGAACAAAAACTCCAGAAGACTGTGATTGTTCAATCTCGGTGGTGACTGGATTTTGCGTATGGACAAGGACCTGTGGGCTGTGGCTGTGACTCTGTGAGGCTGTGACTATAAGATTGATTTACTAATTTTCACTTTTTCAGTTTTTCACTCTATCTCTATTCTCTGTAAGACTCTAAATCTGTACTGGTAAATGAGATTAGTGTAGTGACAAGTTTGGTATCTGATTTTCCCTATTTGTATGACTAATAAATGGAGATAAACTGATTTGATCTTGCTTGAGAGTTGAGACACTAGAATCTATGTTTTTTTTTTGTGGTGAAATCATTAAATTAAAGAAAAATCTTTCATGGAGAAGATAACATAAAGTTGGTAAGCTTCAACCAAAAGTTTTCCTCTGGTTTTAGCAGGATAAGTTTCCCTTACAATTTGTCCAAGTGCTTGCTGTTGTTATACTTTAAGATAGCCCCGTTGAAGGAAAAAATGTATGTTAAATTTTGAATGTGATTTAAGATATTTTACTTTGTTTAGCTTAAACTATAGAGTAAATTGTGTGAATGAATTATTTTACTCTTTGTGGAATTACTTTACTAGTATCAAGGATAAAAACCTAATGAATGTTAATTATAACAAATTATGATGCTTAAACAATTTCTTTAACTATGGAAGTTCCTCCTCCTCTTCCTTCTCGTAATATTCCTACTGTCCCTTAACAAAGTAGAACTATGAGTCTAATGCTATAGTTCTTGGTCCTTCTAGAAAGATGTCAACTAGTAGTGATGTGTGGAATTATTTTATTCGTACGAGTTTAGGCGGAGATAGCAAACCTAGAGCAAGATGTAAAGGATGTGGGGTTGAATATATAGGTGGGGGGTAGTAACTGTCATGATAAATGGCAACAAAATTTCATTTGACTAGTCATAGAGTTACTTACATAGTACCAAAATTGAAACTAAAATTAAAATGAAATTATCTTTTAGTACATTGGTAGTTGCCATCTAAGCTATAATGACTGAATATGCTAGTACATTGGTAGTTGCCATCTAATCTCTATAGCAATATATATGATTTGGCTGGTACTTGGTGGTATAAAAACATCGCATCCAATTTTTTTTTGGGAATATGTTTGGATTTAAGAGAGTGAAAATTGAGAAAATGTTAATATTAAAATGTATCTTGATTAAAATTTTAATCAAATATGTTCTTCTCTTCATCTTTTTTCCTTAATATTCTCTTCAATCAAAACAAATATTGATCATAGTGAAAGTAAAGGAATCAGCAACAAAGTAAGCATTATTAGTTTGTTATTATCTATAACTATATTTTTTTTTTTCACATCAATTTCTTGATGTTGTTACACTAGGATTTTGAAGTTTGCCAATGGCTGAGGGACTTGCGGTCTTAGCTCTAGGATCAATAGCAAAACTTTGGGTTGAAGAGTCATATAAAAATGCAAGCAGCAAAGTTGCATCTTCCAAAAATTTGGAAGATAAGTATAATCTCTTAAACCAAGATCTGCAGAGGCTACTTGCAATAAAAAAGGATAACGAGAGCTAAGTTTAGAGGCACAAACAGAAGCATCCCACCATGGTTTACTGCTTGTGGAAGAAGAGGGTATCAGACATTCCTCCAGAAGTAGATGATCTGAGAGCTGCATATGAAAGGAAATGACTTCCCAAATGGCATTTCATTCAGCATTCAAGTTTGTATGAGAAGGTGGCAAAGAGACGCAATTGAGTTAAAGAGCTTACTGAAGAAGGGCTTTCAATCAACATCCTAGTTGATGATAAGTATCCAGAGGCTGTCTTGAAACTATTGGATGCTCCAAAGCTAATGGGATATCCTACCTTCCAAAAAGTTCTTGAAAAAATTATGAGTTTCCTTAAAAACAAAAAAATGGAATCTACTGGAGTTTATGGAACAAAGGGAGTGGGTAAAACCACAATACTGCAGAACCTAAATAACTGTGAAGAGGTGTCTCAACTGTTTAATATGATCATTTTTATAACAGTGTCAACTGATAAGAAACTTCAACAGTCAATTGCAAAGTGGTTGAATGTAGATATTGAAGCCGCCAAAGACTCCACCGATGAAGCTGTTGGAAGAATACATGTAGAGCTAAAGGATAAGAAGTTTTTATTGATCCTAGATGGAGTCATGAACTGCCTCAATTTGCAATAAATAAGGATCCCAAATGATGGCAGTGAGAGTAAGGTGGTTATGGCCTCTTAGTATCTTCATGTTTACAATAAAAATCACATGGATAGGCTGATTGAAGTGAAATTGTTACAATAAAAAGAAGCATGGAAGATGTTCCTAGACATTGTTGGTCCTATAATTGATCAACCTGGCATTCAACCAACTACTTGACATGTGTATGATAGGTGCTCTTGTCTTCCACTTTTGATACACAAGATAACAAGATCTTTTAAATTGAAAAATAATGCTCCAAATTAGAGGACAGCATTGGAAGATCTTGATGAATGATAGAGAGAGCAGCAAAATGAAGGATTGGAAGAATTGTACTCAGTTTTAGAGTTCTGCTATGGTAAACTACAAGATAAACACCAAAAATGCTTTCTATACACTTCATTGTACCCTACAGATAGCAAAGTTTTCATTGATTATTTGGTGGAATGCTAGGTAGCACAAGGCTTCCTCAGATATGTTAATGAAACAAGGAGGTACAGAAATGTACACGATAGTGGTCATATGATTGTTGGAGACCTTGTCAATGTATCTTTTCTAGAGAAAGGAGAACGGATGTTGTATGTCACCATGAATGGTTGTATAAGATAACTTGCTCTAAAGCATCCTTAATATAGTTACTTTGTCCACATGAGTGAAGAATCTGAGGAGCTCCCTTTATCAAAAGCTTGGGTAAATGCTAAATGGGTATCAATGATAAACACCAAATTGTGTAATTTACCCACAAGTCAATAATGCAGTATGCTTGAGACATTATTATTGCAGAAGAATTCAGAATTAGCTATAATTCTGCAAATTTTTTTGAAAATATGAGCAATCTTCTTGTGCTAGACTTGCATGGAACAGGCATTGCAAAGCCGCCATCATCACTATCCAACTTAATTAGTCTTAAAGGGCTCTATTTAAATTTATGTGAGCACCTAAGCGATTTGTCGAGGTAGCCAAGTGAGTTTCATACTGTCTTATATTGCAAGCTTGACCAATTTAAGATGCCTAAGAATATATGCATTAAAAGTGGTGATCAAAGTAATCACCAAGGCACAAAGGATACAGATTATTATGTGATTTCCAAGCTTCAAAATATAGAAGAATTGATCATGAAGTGATATCATATGAACAATGATGTAAAGAAGCCAAGAATATCATGGATCAGGTGGCTTTGTTAAAAGGACTAACCACTATCAATTGTAGTTTTCCCTCCTCAAAAATTCTTTCAAGATTTATGGCATGTTAGGAAAGATAGAGAGATCACAATCAATTTACTTTCTTCCAATTTTTCATTGGATGCCAAAACTCATCACATCCCCAACTTCTTCAACATTTCGATGATGGACTCACTAAGTATTTAAAATGCTACAATGGTGAGAAAGGCAGTGAAGCATTGGGAGAGGTAATTTGTGAAACTTATGCATTTGAATTGATTTGTCACAAGGATATCATGAACTTGTCAGACTTGGGATTAGAAAACTTGAACTACATCTGTGGCTTTTGGATTGAGGAATGCAATAAACTCTCAAGCATTATAGAAGGCAATAGAAATGGCCTAAGAAATGAATGCATCTTTCCAAACTTGGAGCAACTATACTTGATTAATTTGCCTAATTTGGAGTATGTTTTCAAGGGCCTCTTACCTCCTAAAATCTTTTGCCAATTGCATACTTTAAAATTGGAGAACTGCTCAGAGTTAAAAAGCATTTTCTGTGAAGGAGAATTTATAAGAGTAAATAGCATAGGAGATTGATATCTAGCATTTTGTATACATTTTAATCCTTATCTTGGTCTATTTGCATTTTCGTCTATGAAAATTCTTCAATTTTATTACACTTTGTTATTTATTGGGTCTAAATCAAATTTGGATGGAAAATGAATTATTTTCATAGTTTAGGACTTAAATTATTAAAGATTCAATTTAATCCATTTGGATATTTTTTCAGAAATTAATTTTGGAGATTTCTTGATGATGTGGTGCTGAGATGGACGTTTTTGACATAGATGCTGATGTGGCACTTCTGAGATAAGTAGGACGCTGACTTGGCACTCTTTTCTACTGATCGGATGACATGGACACGTGGGGCCTTCATTTTAGATTGATCCAGCCCTTTTTGCAATGCATGCAGCCTCCTCTTCCCCAAATTTTGCTGAAAATGGAAGCTTTCCTTCTTACATTTTTTCTGCACCAAGAAAGCATTTTCTATTGCCCTTAATTCATGATTCTGCATCAGCATTTTAGATCTCTTTTGGTAGAGAACAGCCACACTTCAAGTCTTTTGAAAGTCAACATGAGGGCATCTAGGATAAAATATTTCAAAGACATAAGAGGCTTCAGTTTTGTAATTCAGAACATTATTCTTCATTGATGTAACTTAGAAATTCGTAGGTCACTTTTCCTTTATTTTTCTCACTACTGTTTTGATGGTTTTGCTATCATGGAGGGCTAAAATCTCCTTGTAATCAACCTTGGTTAGAACTGAAGTTGTAATATGAGCTCATGTGCTTAATGAGATAAGAATTTGTCTATTTATTCCATTTCCATTTCGTTTTTGCCTCTGGTTTGTGATTTATATTGTTTTGGTTAGAGAGCATTTTCATTTACTAGTTTTTACACTTTGTATTTGAGGAGTGTTTACTATATCTAGTTGAAATAGTAAATGAAATGGAAATGGTATGTAATGTTGGTCACTTGCATAAATTTGATTACTTTTGCTGGAGTAACGTTTAGGTTATGCTAGAGGAGTTTTTTCTTGATCATAACTTGGTGTGATTTAGTCTAGAAGTTCTTCTTGGACATTTTATTGTTTATATAATTAGATGATAAATAGAATAAGGACTTAGCATTTCAAGAGAACTAGGAAGATTACATCTTTAGGAAAGATCAAGGCTGGTTTCGTTTTTCTGTTTACTGTTAATTTTCTCTGTTACTGATTTGTTGCTGGTTTGCTGATGTTTACTATATTTTTATTCTACTGTCACAACCAAAAGCCCCCCGTTTATGTGTTATGTTATTAGTGTTTGAGTGTTAGGAACAATTAGTTAGTGGTTAGAAGTGAGGCTCCTTGAGTGAATACGACCTAGAGATCACTATATTGCAAGATTGCCACGAATTCAATTTTAGGTGATTTGGCATCGTAGTGGCATGAACCAAAATTTTGGCATCGTTTCCAGGGAGCCAATTCATATCTAAGTTACCTAATTAGTTATTCATGTGTGTCTTTGTTGGATTCTAAGTTATTGAGTGTTGACTGAAGTGGTTTACAGGTTTTTCAGTTTTACCAGTTACTATTCATACACTATTAATTTTTGGAAAAGTAACTCCAAGTGACCTGAAAACTGGTAGTTCACTAAAATTTAACATTCTGAGCAAGGCTCCCTAGGCAATTACATTGCTTGGGAGCACCGCCCAGTTTTCGCCAAATTCAATCATTTAGGCCCTTTTTTCTATTTTTTAATGTTTTTTTATGATTTTTCTAATTAATTGTGATTTTTGGTGTGATTTTTGTAGATCAAATTTTTAAGTTCTGTTTTTTCCATGTGTTCCTGCAACTTATGAAGGGTTTTTCCAAGAAAATCATATTTTTCTGAGATACTTCATATTTGGGTATTTTTCATAGGCTGGAATAGTGTTTTTGATGTTTTGCTATTCTTGGCGATTTTAGTGTTTCTGTTGTTTTCTTGTGAATTTTGCTCTTCCTAGTATATGAGAAGGTCTCTTCATGTAGGCTTATCCACCTTTGATCCTAAAATTGATAGGACCTTCCATAGGCTAGTAAGAAGTAATAGCATTCGGAGTAGAATAGTATCTGAACTTTTGTCTGAATTTATTAATCTTATTATCAATAGTGTAGAATTAGAATCAGATTCTGAATCTGATATTGTGATAGAGTCAATTGATTTTGAGTCAGCTGGGATAACTGGGATGGATAATCAAAATGCATAAGTGCCTCAAAATAGGTATGAGTAAACCATTAAAGAGTTGAATGCACTTAATGTGCATTATCAACCACTGTGCATAAATTATCCTTAGTTGGATGCTAACTTTGAATTAAAGTCTGGTCTAATCCATCTATTGAAGGAATTTCATGTTGTCTGCTCTACCATGAGACCACAAGGGGTGGGAGAAGAACAGATCAAGTTAATAGACTTTCTTTTCTCTTTGGATGGGGCAGCTAAGGATTGGCTTTATGACCTGCTGGCGGCTGCAATAACGAGATGGGATGACTTGAAAAAGATGTTCTTATAAAAATTCTTTCCAGCCTCTAGAACAGCAGCAATTAAGAAAGACATAAGTAGGATGAGACAATTAAGTGGTGAGACTCTGCATGAGTACTGGGAAAGATTTAGGATGCTTTGTTCAAGTTGTCCAAACCATCAAATTTCATATCAGCTTCTCATCCAGTATTTTTATGAGGGATTGATGCCTATGGATAGATACATAGTTGATACAGTTTCTAGTGGGGCATTGGTAGATAAAACCCTAGCTGCAGAAAATGAATTGGTGGCTAAGATGGCTCAGAATGTGTAGCAATTTGGTACCATATTGAGTGGTCTAGCTAGTAGTGTGAATGAAGTGAGAATACCTACCATGGAACAACAAAGGATAGAAAATAAATTGGAAGAGTTAGCTTCTATGATATGGCAATTAGCATTAAATCAGAGAACACAATTAAATCAGAGATCACAGTTACCTCCTTCCATTTCAGTGTATGGTATATGCTTCTTCGACACACATAATGCAGACCAATGTCCTCAACTGCAAGAGACCCTAACTGAGTCATATGCTGGCATATTCCCTAATAGACCTATACATCCACCACAACAATAGAGGTTTGACCCATAATCCACCACTTATAATCCTGGATGGCGTGACCATCCCAACCTGAGATATGGAAATACCTCCAATCCTCCTTACCAGCCACCCCATGCAAGATATACTCTACCTGGACCTAGCCATGCACCTCTTCCAGCACTCAAGAAACCTGAGCCTAGTATTGAGGATTTAATAAAGCAGTTAGCCACTAGCACTCTCCAATTTCAACAAAGAACATAAACAAATATGTAGAACTTAGAGACTCGGATTGGTCAATTGGCTACAACAGTAAATGAGCTGAAAAGTCAACGTTCAAGGAGTTTGCCATCTCAACCAGTAATAAATCCAAAAGGCAATGTTAGTGCCATCATTTTGAGGAGTGGTAAGCAAGTGGATGGTCCACCTTCTGGATTCGAACCAGGAAAATTAGATATACAAAAAAGTGTTCCTTCATCCTCAACCAGTGAGCAAAAGAAAAAGGATGAAGAAGTGGTTCAAAAAATACCTCTTCCTTTGCCCCATAGACAAACTCAATCAAGGAAAGCTTCTAAATCTGAGATGGATAAAGAGATTATGGAGACCTTCAGAAAAACAGAGGTCAACATTCCACTTTTAGAGGTGATTAAGTAAATTCCCAAGTATGCCAAGTTCCTTAAGGAGTTAAGCACTTATAAGAGGCGTTTAAGGGGCAATGAGAGAGTAAATTTGGGGAAGAATGTGTCTGCACTCATTCAGCCACCCATGCCACCAAAGTGTAAAGATCCTGGAACATTCACCATACCATACACAATAGGCAATATGGAATTTTCTAATGCTATGCTGGATTTGGGAGCCTCAATCAATGTTATGCCCAAATCAATATACTATAGCCTCAAGATTGGTGTCCTTTCACCAACCGCAGTGATAGTCTAACTTGCCAATCGGAGCACAGCACACCTAGCAAGAGTCTTCGAGGATGTTTTGGTAACAGTTAAAGATTTAATTTTTCCTGCTGATTTTTATATTCTAGATATAGAAAATGATAACACTCCTGGTCATGCACCATTGATACTTGGTAAACCTTGTCTAAAAATTGAAAAAACCATTATCAATGTGCATGAAGGGACTTTATCCATGGAGTTTGCTAGCAACAAAATTGATTTCAATATTTTAGATACCATGAAACATTCTATGGAAAATCATTCCAATATACATGTGGTGAACTTTTTGGATTATTTGGTTGTTAAGGCATGTGAGGATTTCCAAACTAAGTTAATTTCTGGCTTTTTTGAATTTTCTGATTTGGTGGACGCTTTTGAGTGCAATTGTGCTGGTTCTAAATTTTGTCAAGCTTGTACTAAAATTGAAAATTCTTTAAGTATTGACAATTCTGATTTGCATTCTAATTCTGATTCTGTCACTTTCTCTAATTTAGATTTTGATTCTGTTTTTGTTTTAGGTAGTTGTAAATGTAATGATTTAAATTGTACTGTTGTACATTCTTCATCTCTTTCTTCTAATGCTGCTGACCTTTCCTCCTGTTTAGCTAAGGATTATGTCTTTCAACAATCTGAATAAGTAGGTGCCTCCTTGGATGTGACTTCATAAAAATTAATTCCATCCACCATCCAACCACCTGTATTGGAGTTAAAGGCACTACCAGAAAACCTCAAGTATGCTTTCCTAGAAGTAGGGGACTAACTTCCAGTCATTGTAGCCAATAATTTGAAGCCTAATCAAGAAGAAAAATTGATAAGCTTGCTGAAGAAGAATAAGAAAGCGATTGGGTGGACTCTAGCAGACTTTCCTGGAATTAGTCCTTCTATGTGCATGCGTCGAATTCTTCTTGAAGAAGAGGCTAAACCAGTGAGGTAACCTTAAATATGACTCAGCCCTATGATTCTTGACGTAGTCAAGAAGGAGCTAAGTAAGCTCCTCTAAGCTGGAATTATTTATCCTATCTCTTGTAGTAAGTGGGTGAGTCCGATATAAGTGGCACTAAAGAAAACTGGGGTGACTATAATAACAAATGAAAACAATGAGTTAGTGCCCACTAGAGTCCAAAATATTTGGCGTGTTTGCATTTATTATAAGAAGTTGAACCAAGCAACTAGAAAAGAATATTTTCATCTTCCTTTCATTGATCAAATGCTTGAGAGACTTGCTGGAAAGTCCCACTATTATTTTTTTGATGGTTTTTCTGTATATTTTCAAATTCACATTGCACCTGAAGATCAAGAGAAGATCACCTTCACCTGTCCCTTTGGTATAGACACATGCCTTTTGGCTTTGCAAAGTACTTGGTACTTTTCAAAGATGCATGATAAGTATATTTTTTGATTTGGTAGAAGATTGCATGGAAGTGTTCATGGATGATTTTTCTATTTATGGAGACTCATTTGATGCATGCTTGAAAAATTTGGAGAGAGTTCTTGAGAGATGCATAGAAAAGAATTTGGTTTTGAATTATAAGAAATGTCATTTCATGGTAGCAAGAGATAGTGCTAGGCCACATAGTGTCATCCCATGGCATAGAAGTAGATAAAGCAAAAGTTGATGTTATATTCTCTTTACCTTACTCTACTTCTGTGTTGGAAGTTCGTTCTTTCCTTGGTCATGCAGGATTTTATAAGAGATTCATCAAGGACTTCAGTAAGATCGCTCTACCCCTCTCTAAACTCCTCTAGAAAGAAATTGATTTTTTTTATAATGCTTGATTAGCCTTCAATGAATTGAAGAAGCAACTCACCTCCCCTCCTATCATCTAACCTCCATGGTGGGAGCTCCCTTTTGAGCTTGTGTGTGATACTTCAAATTATGCTGTGGGAGCGGTACTTTCACAAAGAGTAGAGGGGAAGTTGCATGTGATAGCTTATGCTTTGCGTATTTTTAATTCAGCTCAATCGAATTACACAACCACGAAGAAAGAGTTTTTAGCAATTATTTTTGCCTTAGATAAATTTAGATCATATTTTCTTGACTCTAAAGTGATTGTATTTTCTGACCATGCAACTTTGAAATATTTTCTGAAGAAGTCGGATGCGAAGCTGAGATTGATTAGATGGATGCTTCTTCTCTAAGAATTTGATGTGGAGATCAAAGATTAAAGTGGAGTAGAAAATGTAGTAGCAGATCATTTGAGTAGGCTTTCTAAGCTTCCATTGGAACATCTTCTTATTAGAGTCAACTTTCCAGATGAGTGTTTTTTCCTTTTACATGGTACTGGTGAGCCTTGGTATGATGATTTAGTGAATTTTCTTGTTGCATCTGAATTACCTGCATACCAAAATAAACATCAATTGAATAAATTAAGAAGTGAAGCTACGTACTATGTGTAGGATGATCCTTATTTATAGAAGATTTGTAGTGATCAAATTTTTAGGAGATGTGTTCCTGATCATAAGTTTGCATCTGTGCTTACTTTTTGTCATACTCTTGCATGTGATGGAAACTACTAGGAAAGTGTTAGATTCTGGTTTTTATTGGCCTAGTTTGTTTAGGGATGCCTTTGAGTTTTGTAAGAATTGTTCTAGGTGTCAAAGAACTAGAAATGTGTCTAAGAGAAATGAAATGTCTCAACAAATTCTTCTTTTCTGTGATATTTTTGACCTGTGGGGTATAGACTTTTAAGAAATTTTGGCTTTATGTATATTTTAGTTGCTGTAGATTATGTGTCGAAGTGGGTGGAAGCTAAAGCCACCCGAACTAATGATTCTATTGTTGTTGTAGATTTTATTCATTCACATATTTTCTACAGATTCGGTGTCCTCAAGGCCATAATCAGTTATCAAGGATCACACTTTTGCAATAGAAATATGCAAGGGTTATTGATGAAGTATAGGGTGGTGCATAAAACTTCTACATCTTACCACCCCCAAATCAATAGGCAAGCGGAGGTCTGTAATCGAGATATAAAGTAAATCCTAGAAAAGACTGTGCAGCCCAACATAGAAGATTGGAGCAAGAGGCTTAATGATGCGCTTTCGACCTATAGAACTGCCTTTAAGACTCCCATCGGCATGTCTCTATACCATTTGGAATTTGGTAAAGAATATCACTTGCCTATGGAGATTGCACACAAGGCATATTGGGCGCTATTAAGCAATGTAATATGGACATGACCCTAGTTGGTAAAGAAAGGAAGTTGTAAGTCCAAGAATTGGAAGAACTAAGGCTAGCGACTTATAAGAATGCGTGTTGAGTTCTCAATTTAGTGCTATTTTGATGCTAAATACACTCTCTTTTGATCTCTTTCTTGTTGTCTTGTAATTATTAACTCATTTTTTGAGTAGTTTAGTTTAGTTTTAGTTTTCTTTGATCATTTAATAAATGGAGTGATTTCATGATTTGTTTATGCGATTTAATGGGTTTATTTGTTATTTTTGGTGTAGGTTGAGTTGGTAAAAAGTTTGATAACATACTTTTTCCATTTATTTTAGTCCCTATTTTAGTCCTTTTTGCCTCTTTAATTTTGTCAATTCTCTACTTTTATTATGTTTTGGAATTTATTGGGTATAAACTATTTATGGATTGAATGTGTCTCAATTTTTATATTTTTAGAACTTGAATTGTAAAATGCTCAATTTAATTCCTACAAATTTTAATTTTGGAGAGAAAAGTGTTGACATGGACAAAGATGATGATTTGGATGCTAATGTGGCACTTTTTGGGTGATGTAGATGCTTACTAGGATATGCTGGATGTGGGGCCCACTTGAACTCTTATTCAATGCCATGTAGTCAGAATTTTTGGGCAGAAATATTAATTTTCGTAGGTCAAGAAAAGCATGGCTGAAATATTAATTTTGCCATGATATTCTGCTGCTGTTCTGCTGCTGTTTGTCACTTTCTGCTGCAGAAATATTAATTATGCTGCTGCTGCCATACCATTCTGCTGCTGCCATACTTTTCTGCTGCTGCAGAAATATTAATTTTGCTGCTGTTTTGCTGTCAAAGTGCTGCCATATCATGGAAGAGGCATCCAAGGAGGCATCTAGGGCAGAATATCCCTTTAGGCATGTGTTAGATCAGTTTTATATTTGGAAAATCGAAATTTATTAAGGAGGCTAAGTCATTTTTCTGATGGGAAGTCCTAGCACCATTTTTCTGCCTTCCTTGGGCAGCAGTGGTTGGGAGCAACATAGAGGCAACTCTCTAGCTTGGTTAGAGGGAAAGGAAGCCTTCCCACTTGGGAATGGCTCTCCTTCTCCCATTTTCTTTCCTTTTCTTCCATTTTCCTTCATAGTTTCCTAGATTTCTGCTGTATTTTCTGTTTTCTGTCATGTTCTTCTTCTCTTCCATGTAATTTCTGAGTTTAAGGATTGATGTAGTTCGGTTTTATGAAGCTTTATTGTTGAACATATTCAGTTTTAATGCATTTTCGTTTAATGGAATGGATTTTACCGATTATTCTTCCTCTTGAATGTTTGATGAACCTTCAATGAGTTTGGGATTTTTATGTCTATGCTAGAGTTAGCTAGATATTGAGCTTGACCTTGTAATTTCCACCATAAATTAGATTATCTAGATATAGATAGTTTTATTTATGTGGCTTGAATAATTTTCTTGAGCTTCATAACTTAATTGAATGGTTGATCTAAGATTTTAGTCAATTATTTTGGTTAAATTAGATTGTAATTTCAAAGTTTTTGGATTCAATCATATTTTAGAAAATTGGCCAACATTGAATGGATTGTAATTTAATTGAATTGTTCTTCAATGATTCAAAGATTAATTTGTCTATGAATTAATCGGATTAGACCAACGAAATCAATCTCATTTTCTTGTGTAGTCGGTCATTTGATGAAATGGAAATTGTACTTTAATTCATTTGGACCAATGAGTATTTTCTTGGCCAAAGTTCTATTTTATTTATTGTTCTATGAAGCGTGTTATTTATACATGCATGCGATTGCTATGTATTTGTAACGAGTAGGACAAGAGATAACATGTCATATGCGATTGCGGGGCATTGATGTGATTAGGACTTGATCGGATTATATTTGAGTTATAGATTAGTGAAGATCTTCCTAACTATAATTTTAATATAATTCAGTCTTAGAAGACTTTCTAAGAATTTTAGATTGAAGATTACATAATAGAATTAGCCAAGAATATTCAAAGGAAAGGATGATGATGTACAATTCCATGGAATTTGTGACCAGTTGCACATCTTTTGTCTGTTTTGTTTTCTGTTTAGTTATTAAAATTTCAGTTATTTATATTTTGTTGTTTCAATCATCCCCCCCTTTTTTTTGTAATTTCTGAAATTTCCTTCATAAGTCTTAATAGCATTTCACTTAGCCTAATTGAATTTTATTTGATACCTCAATCTCTGTGGGACGATACTCTACTTATCACTTTATTACTTGTTGCGACCCAGTATACTTGCTGGAATATTTTATGTGCTATAAAATATACGCACCAAAGTTCGTGTTAAAAGATGGAATGCTAGAGCTGAAATTCTAAAAATGCTGATGTGATTGATGTCTCCCACAGCTATAGCGGTAGAATCTACAGCTATAGTGGTGGAGTGCTAAAAAAAGGATTTTGGAGCCTTCTTCTCTGCCAGCCACCGCTATAGCGGTGGATCTTCACCGCTATAGCGGTAAAACCTGAAAAAACTCATTTTTAAGCTCTTCTTTGCCTCTCACCGCTATAGCGGTGGGAATTCACCGCTATAGTGATGGTTCACGATCTTGCACTATTTAAATGCATCAGAACATATTTTCTAGGGTATTCTGAGTTGGAGACAGAGGGGAGGCACTGATTTCTGCTAAAAGAGAAGGAGGAATCCATTCTCGAAGCTGATCAAGCCCGAATTCCGTTAACCCAACCTCGGATTCATGGAGTTTGCTCATTCCTTTACTGCTTTCTGTAGTGTTAGAGCCATGAGTGGCTAATTTTCTGTTCTAGGGTTACTATGAACCCAATTTCATTTTAGGATTTGTATTTCTCTTGAAACTTGTGATTCTTTTCAATTTAATACATACATATCATTCATATTTACTATACTTGTCATGAAATTGGCCACTTTATGACTTGTTTGTTGCTTTCGTCGAACTCGGGAGAGGGAGATGTTGGTAGAACACTGAATGATTAGGACGGGTGTTAGAACTTAGGGGTTTTACTTGTTAATTAATAGGAATATTAATTAACCTCGTTTAATCAAATTAGGTTAACATTAATTCGACTTAAACTCACATAAGGGATTATGTTAGAGTTGAGTAGCTTAATTTAGGTTTGGGAGAATCACTTTAAGCCATTAGAAAACCTAAGATTATAGTGTATAATTGAACTGAATCACAAGTGTTAAGGAGAATTAACAATTCCTAAAATGAAAGAGGGGGATTAGTAACTCTAGGCCTTTTATTTGAATTATTTCCATTCGATTTTATTGCAATTTACTTTTACCTTCAACTAGAGCTTCTGAAATCAAAAATTGGTTTGCCTAAATAATGCGTTTGAATTTCTGGAGTACTTAGCAAGTTAGTCCCTGTGGAGACGATAACTCTTTACTCAGTTTTACACTATATTACTTGTGCGACTGGTGCACTTGCCAGAACGCCCCAACAAGTTTTTGGCGCCGTTGCCGGGGACTAACAGTTTTTAGCTAATATTCTAAGAAATTTGAAGGTGCTAGCTTAGGCATTTGTTTTATTTGTTTTATTTTGTTTTAGTTTTTTTGTGTGGTTAGTCATTTTTGCTTTTAGCATTATTTTTGTAATTTCCTTTTTGTTAATTCTGACTGGAGTTTTCTATTGTGTATGCGAGGCACCACTTATACGTTTGATCTTCTTTTTGAGCCTGAGATTGAAAGACTAGCAAGGAGAACTAGAATGGAAGCGAGAGCTAAGAGAACTCAAGTGAGCCAAGCTACACAGGAACAAATGGCCGAGGATAACCAGAACCATCAGGATGTTGACGTTAATGCTGGTAATTGGGCTGGCAATGAGCCTCAGGAGGATGACAATAGAGCTGTGTGGGATTATGCATTACCCAATGTGGTTGGACACACATCCAGCATAGTGAAACCTCCACTTGGTGCAAACAACTTTGAAATAAAGGCAGTCTTGATGAATTTGGTCCAGCAGAACCAGTTTGGGGGGAGCCCGATAGAAGACCCAAACAACCACATCACAAACTTCTTAGATCTCTGTGACATGGTTAAGATGAATGGGTTAAGTGATGATGCCATATGTCTTTGTCTGTTTCCTTTTTCCTTGAGGGATTTGGCTAAGAGTTGGTTGAACGCTCAACCAAGAGGAAGTATCACAACTTGGGATGAACTCCAAAAAAGGTTTTTAGATAAGTTCTTTCCTCCCTCAAGGTCAATCAAATTGAGGAATGAGATCACAGCCTTTTATCAGCATGAAGGTGAAAGTTTATATGAGGCCTGGGAACGGTTCAAGAATTTACTGATGAAGTGTCTAAACCATGGTCTCCAAGAGTGGCAGCTGCTCACTATTTTTCACAGTGGTCTCACATATGAGACTCAAGATAAGTTAGACACTGCAGCTGGTGGTGCTTTGATGGCAAGATCTATAGTGCAAGTAAGAGAGATAATAGAGACTATAGGGGTGAGCCAAAATGCATCTAGCCGATCCAAGAATGCTTCAAAAAGTGGAGTCATGGACACCCTAAATGCTTTTTTAGCTCAAAATGAAGCATTAACCAGGAAAGTGGACTTGCTATGCTCAAGACAGAATGAATCGACAAAGGTGAATGCGATAATTATGCCGGGTGCAAAATGTGATTTCTGTGGAAGGGCTCATGTCAATGGGTGTTGTGAGGAATTTCCTTCAATGGAATAGTTAAACTACATGGGTAATTTGCAGAAGGACCAGAACAACCAGTACTCCAACACATATCATCCGAGTTTGAGGAATCATCCTAATTTTTCGTGGAGCAATAATCACTATTTGAACCCTTCAGCTGCATCCTCTGGTAAGCCATCTCACCCTCATGACTTTAATAATCAGAGTAATTATCCTCCTCAAAATAGAGCTCCACTACCTCAAGTGGAAAAGAAACCTTCAATGGAGGATATGTTCATGAAGTTCATGGAAAGGAGAGAGTAAATGTTCCAATCTCAGAATTTGGCAATCAAAAATTTAGAGACACAAATGGGACAAATGGCTCTTGCTTTGAAAAATAGGCCACAAGATAATCTCCCCAGTGACACTAAAAATAACCCAAGAAGGGAGGGGAAAGAGCATTGTAATGCTATTACTTTAAGGAGTGGCAAGGAGCTTCCAGATACTATTACATCACATGATCCATCTAAAGATGTGATTGTTGAAGAGGGAAAAGATGAGGTTGCTGAAACTCTAACTGAGGAAGCTGATGTTTCAGAGAAAAAAGGTAAATATGGAAGGGTGGTAAAAGATAAAAGGGCTGAAAGTTTTGTTCCACCACTACCGTATCCTCAGGTCAGAGGCCCAAAAAGCATAATGAGAAGCAGTTCAACAGATTCTTGGAGGTATTGAGTAAATTGAAAATAAGTATACCTTTTGCTGAAGCTTTGGAACAAATGCCTATGTATACAAAATTCATGAAGGAAATGTTGCTGAAAAAGAAGAAGATGGGAAATAATGAAAAAGTCACATTGAATGAAGAGTGCAGTGCAATCATACATAAGAAGTTGCCTCCAAAACTCAAGGATCCAGGGAGTTTCTCCATCCCCTGTACTATTGGGGATGTCACATTCAAGAAGACTTTATGTGATCTTGGGGCTAGCATCAATCTTATGCCACTATCAATTTTCAAGAAACTCAGGATTGGTCAGGTGAAACCAACTATGATGACTCTTCAGCTCACCGACCGATCCTTGAGACATCCATATGGGGTAGTAGAAGATGTGCTAGTCAAAGTGGGAAAATTATTTTTTTATGTAGATTTTGTAGTATTAGACATGGCGGAAGATGAGGAAATCCCTCTCATTCTAGGTAGGCCATTCTTGGCTACTTCAGGAGCGGTAATTAATGTGGCTCATGGGACATTAACTCTGACAGTTCAGAAGGAGATAGAGACTTTCAATGTATTTGATATTGTAAAATCATCGATGGAAAAGGAAGCCGGTAATAATAGGGAAGAAACAATGTCGATTCAGCTTCAAGACTCTTCCATGGGTTATTGTGATCCAGGATAAAACCGGTAAAGTCTAGCTGAAGACTATAAACTTAGCGTTCTTGGGAGGCAACCCAAGTTTATTGCTTTCGTAATTTTTTTTCTTCTATTTTTTTTGTTGTGGTTTGATGTACTGCTATTGGTAATATTTTAACTGCTATTTATTATTTATTTTGGAGTTGAATTGATAAATGCTGAATATGGTCATATTTATTATCTTGGTGAATGGCAGTTAGGATGTTCGTAATAGCATTTTGTTTTGTTTTGTTTGTTATGTTGTGTCTTCTTTTCCTCTATTGTGCTGATCTGGGACAGTGAGGACACTGTCAAATTTAAGTTTGGTGGAGAGGATTGTTGATGGGTTTCTTCTTTGGTGTTGTCCATACGCATGTGTAGTAAGAGGAAATTTTTGAAAATTTTGAAATCTGAAAGTTTGAAGTTTTTGGCAAGTCAAATCATGTCAAATGCAATTCTTTTTAAGAGTTACCTCTTGAGTTTGCTAATCTTAAGTTTTCATATTTTGTAAGTGTTAGCTCTATCACTTCAAAATAACAGGAGTCTTGTTTTGTCTCTTTGAATGGTTTTAGATCATTTTCATATTTATATATTAAAAAAAGTTCAATAAGAGGCTAGTGAAAAAATGATTCAATAAGGGGATAGCTGAAAGTTTCAATAAGGGATAGGCTCCTGTAATTAAAATAAAATGAGAAAATTGGCAAAAAAAAAAATTCCAAAGCAAATAAGGAAAGTTAGGAAGCTATATCCTTGAGAACAAAACAGTGAAGCCCTTGAGAATCGAAATAAAACGATGCCTTTGAGAACAAAGAAGTAATTTAGTTTTGGAATTTTTGTGAATTTTGTTTTATAAACTGTTCCAAGAGGTGAAGCTTTGATTTCAAATTTTCTTGTGGTTTGGTTAACACTTCTTTTTGAATCCTTAAGATTGCAAACTCTTGAGTTAAATCTTTTGAGTAATGGTTTGATAAGGCTTGGTTTGTTTTAATTCACATTTCCAGATCTTTACTCCTCCTAGTTGCACATTTTTTTCTCAAAATTTTTCTCATTGAAAGTTTTTGCTTGAGGATAAGCAAAGGTTCAAGTTTGGGGGACTGTTGAGTTCTCAATTTAGTGCTATTTTGATGCTAAATACCCTCTCTTTTGATCTCTTTCTTGTTGTCTTGTAATTATTAACTCATTTTTTGAGTAGTTTAGTTTAGTTTTAGTTTTCTTTGATCTTTTAATAAATGGAGTGATTTCATGATTCATTTATGTGATTTAATGGGTTTATTTGTTATTTTTGGTGTAGGTTGAGTTGGTAAAAAGTTCGTGTTAAAAGATGGAATGCTAGAGCTGAAATTCTAAAAATGCTGATGTGATTGCTGTCTCCCACAGCTATAGCGGTAAAATCTACAGCTATAGCAGTGGAGTGCTGAAAAAAGGATTTTGGAGCCTTCCTCTCTGCCAGCCACCACTATAGCGGTGGATCTTCACCACTATAGCGGTAGAACCTGAAAAAACTCATTTTTAAGCTTTCTTCTCTGCCTCCCATCGCTATAGCGGTGGGAATTCACCGCTATAGCGGTGGTTCGCGATCCTGCACTGATTTAAATGCGTCAGAACATATTTTCTAGGGTATTCTGAGTTGGAAACAGAGGGGAAGCGTCGATTTCTGCTAGAAGAGAAGGAGGAATCCATTCCCGAAGCCGATCAAGCCCGAATTCCATTAATCCAACCTCGGATTCATGGAGTTTCCTCATTCCTTTACTGCTTTCTGTAGTGTTAGAGCCATGAGTGGCTAATTTTTTGTTCTAGGGTTACTATGAACCCAATTTCATATTAGGATTTGTATTTCTCTTGAAACTTGTGATTCTTTTCAATTTAATACATACCTATCATTCAAATTTACTATACTTGTTATGAAATTGTCCACTTTATGACTTGTTTGATGCTTTCGTTGAACTCGGGAGAGGGAGATGTTGGTAGAACACTGAATGATTAGGACGGGTGTTAGAACTTAGGGGTTTTACTTGTTAATTAATAGGAATATTAATTAACCTCGTTTAATCAAATTAGGTTAACATTAATTCGACTTAAACTCACATAAGGGATTATGTTAGAGTTGAGTAGCTTAATTTAGGTTCGGGAGAATCACTTTAAGCATTAGAAAACCTAAGATTATTGTGTATAATTGAACTGAATCACAAGTGTTAGGGAGAATTAACAATTCCTAAAACGAAAGAGGGGGATTAGTAACTCTAGGCCTTTTATTTGAATTATTTCCATTCGATTTTATTGCAATTTGCTTTTACCTTCAACTAGAGCTTCTGAAATCAAAAATTGGTTTGCCTAAATAATGCGTTTGAATTTCTAGAGTACTTAGCAAGTTAGTCCCTGTGGAGACGATAACTCTTTACTCATTTTTACACTATATTACTTGTGTGACTGGTGCACTTGCCAGAACGCCCCAACAAGTTTTTGGCGCCGTTGCCGGGGACTAACAGTTTTTAGCTAATATTCTAAGAAATTTGAAGGTGCTAGCTTAGGCATTTGTTTTGTTTTGTTTTATTTTGTTTTAGTTTTTTTTTGTGTGGTTAGTCATTTTTTCTTTTAGCATTATTTTTGTAATTTCCTTTTTGTTAATTCTGACTGGAGTTTTCTATTGTATATGCGAGGCACCACTCATACGTTTGATCTTCTTTTTGAGCCTGAGATTGAAAGACTAGCAAGGAGAACTAGAAGGGAAGCGAGAGCTAAGAGAACTAGAAGGGAAGCAAGAGCTAGGAGAACTCAAGTGAGCCAAGCTACACAGGAACAAATGGCCGAGGATAACCAGAACCATTGGGATGTTGACGTTAATGCTGGTAATGGGGCTGGCAATGAGTCTCAGGAGGATGACAATAGAGCTGTGTGGGATTATGCATCACCCAATGAGGCTGGACACGCATCCAGCATAGTGAAACCTCCACTTGGTGCAAACAACTTTGAAATAAAGGCAGTCTTGTGAGTAGATTATTACTTAGATTCATTCTTGTCAACGAAATTGCCATGATTCATGAACTCTTTAAAAATTTAAGATTTGTTTTCTTCTAGCGTTAAATCTTTTCAAGCTTGAACTATTTCATTATTGCATACTTTCCACACTTCCTATTGTGTCCTTTGATGTCTTTGTTGCTTTTAATTGATTTTGCTCAGGAGTGCAAAAGACTATGTGTGGGGGATTTGATATCTAGCATTTTTGTATACTTTTTAATCCCTATCTTGGTCTATTTGCATTTTCGTCTATGGAAATTCTCCAATTTTATTACACTTTGTGATTTATTGGGTCTAAATCAATTTTGGATGGAAAATGAATTATTTTCATATTTTAGGACTTAAATTATTAAAGACTCAATTTAATCCATTTGGGTATTTTTCAAAAATTAATTTTGGAGATTTCTTAATGATGTGGCAATGAGATGGATGTTTTTACTGACATGGACGCTGATGTGGCACTTTTGGGATGAGTAGGAGACTGATTTGGCACTCTTTTCTGCTGATCAAATGACATGGATGTGTGGGGCCCTCGTTTTAGATTTATCAAGCCCTTTTTGCCATGCATGCAGCTTCCTCTTCCCCAAACTTTGGTAAAAATGGAAACTTCCCTTCTTACACTTTTTCTGCACCAAGAAAGCATTTTCTATTGCCCTTAATTCATGATTCTGCATCAGCATTTTAGATCTCTTTTGGTAGCAGCAGAACAGCCACACTTCAGCTCTTTTGAAAGTCAACTTGAGGGCATCTGGGATAGAATATTCCAAAGGCATAAGAAGCTTCAGTTTTGTAATTCGGAACATTATTCTTCACTGCTATAACTTAGAAATTCGTAGGTCACCTTTCCTCTATTTTTCTCACTACTGTTTTGCTAGTTTTGTTGTCATGGAGGGCTAAAATCTCCTTGTAATCAGCCTTGGTTGGAACTGAAGTTGTAATCTGAGTTCATGTGCTTAATGAGATAAGTATTTGTCTATATATTCCATTTCCATTTTGTTTTTGCCTTTGGTTTGTGATTTAGTTGTTCTGGTTAGAGAGCATTTTCATTTACTGGTTTTTACACTTTGCATCTGAGGAATGTTTACTATATCTGGTTGAAATAGTAAATGAAATGGAAATGGTATGTAATGTTGGTAACCTTGCATAAATCTGGTTACTTTTGCTAGAGTTACATTTAGGTTATGCTAGAGGAGTTTTTTCTTGACCATAACTTGGTGTGATTTAATCTAGAAGTGCTTCTTGGACATTTTATTATTTATATAATCAGATGATAAATAGAACAAGGACTTAGCATTTCAAGAGAACTAGGAAGATTACATCTTTAGGAAAAACTAAGGCTGGTTGTGTTTTTTTGTTTGCTGATAATTTTCTCTATTATTGATTTGTTGCTGGTTTGCTGCTGTTTACTATATTTTTATGCTACTGTCACAACCAAAACCCCCTCCCCATTTATGTGTTATGTTATTAGTGTTTGAGTGTTTGGAACAATTAGTTAGTGGTTAGAAGTGAGGCTCGTTGAGTGAATATGACTTGGGGATTACTATATTGCAAGATTGCCACGAATTCAATTCTGGGTGATTTAGCATCATAGTGGCATGAACCAGAGATGCAAGTATTTGCCAAATCTAGAGAAGATATATCTAAAAAATATACCAAAGCTCAAATCTGTCTTTAAAGGTCCTTTTCATCCTAGCACATTTTCCAAATTACAGATTTTAGCTTTTGAAAACTGCTCATCATTAGAAAGCATTTTCAAAAATGGAGTGATTCAAAATTTTTCAAAACTTCAAAAGCTTGAAATTCAAGACTGTCCAAAAATTAAAGAAACTGCTGTGGTCACTGAGGACATTGAAAGAAAAGAAGACTTCCTTCCAACTTTAGAGAAGATAGTGCTAGTTGATTTGCCAAATTTGCACTTCATATGCAGAAAACAAATACGAGCATGGTCATCATTAAAGTTGCTAAAGGTACATGAATGTCCTAGATTAAAATCTTTTCCTTTTCAGGGAAGCAAGACAAGCAAACTAAGATCCATCATAGGTAATAAAAAATGGTGGAATGCATTGGAAAGGATAAACAAGGAGGTTCACCAACAATTTCAAGACATCTTTGTGGCTTCAAATAGCTTATTCTATTTAGTTATTGTTCATAGTAACAAATGTTTGATGTAATAAATGGGAGATCAGTGTGTAAGATGACCTTGTTTTAATTTTTGTAACAAATATTTGATGTAAAAAAATGAGAGATCAGTGTGTAAGAAGACCTTGTTTTAATTTTTGTACCGTGATTTTTTTATTTGTACTTAACCATCACTTAGATTGAGCGCGCTTTGACCTAGAGATGCTCATGGGAAATAAATGCAGTGGACTGAGAAGTAGAATACATAAGATTAACGTAGATTTGTGAGCTCTGTTTTCCCAAAGTTTCATATTCTGTTCTATCAAGTGTTGTTTATTCAACTCTTACCCTTTATTAAAGCTTATCTTTTGATTTCATTAACCATTACAATGTAATCATTCTAGTCAATTTGATCACACGGAAAATGTTTCAACTTTTCCTTAAAAAAGGTACTCTTACAAGCCAAAAGATAGAATTTAATCCCTTCCTGCTTAATCTTCGTAGTATTTACAAAGCATAATCACTCCAATGAAATTCATTTGTTAAAAGGAGTTTAACATCATCTTTATCATTAGGAAATTAAATTAACCATTCTACTTGAAATCTCATTTAGATAGTTTATCAGATTTAAGATAAGCACTTTACGAAATTAATCTTTTTTTTTATTTTTTTTCTTTGAGGAGTATTTTGTTCTTTAAGTCTAACTCACCCAAAACATTAAAACTCATAAGAAGGAATGTCCAAATCCATATCAAAAGTCCAAAACACATTATTCACTCCAATATGAAAATTCAATGCACCCCCCTCCACACACTCAAGACTAGATCTTTAGAGCATAAATTACATGGAAACAAGGAGTGGTCTAACCTGATCAATCCAGCTCTAATACCATGTTAAAAATTGTATGAGTTTAACTCACCTCAAAAGTTAACTTATGAGGAAAAAAAATGCTCAAGTTAATCTAAAGAATATGAAACATATTATTCTCAGATTGGGTGTCCCTGCTTTTCCTAAGGGAAAAGCTTGGTGCTTTTCTCAATTAGCCATAGTTTTAACTGTGGCTAACAAAATTGTGGCTAAAATTTTAGCGATGGTTTTTTTAACCAAATTTTAGTCATCGTTTTGGAAAAGCAGGGATCCCAATCCATTATTCTTTTCAATGTGTACTTCAACACTTAATAATAAAATTGTTTTCATTTAAAAAAAGTGATTAAATTCTATCTACCAAAATTTACGTGTTTCTAGAGGCATAAAGCACAAAAAATTCTTAGGTAGCTCATAGCCTTTGCTGGTTTACGGTGTTTTTGGTTGGAACAGAATACAAGGCTGTTTAATTAAAGATTCCTTCTTTTACATCTTATTTGAGAGAAAATCCTTTATATGTCCTTTGGGGGGTTTTTTTGGTTTGGGGAAGATCTCTAGTTATCTGATATGGTACATTTTATTCTCTCATATTATTAATAAAAAAATTCATCTAAAAAAAGTGAGTTCAAAATCTACCCTCCTTAATCAAACTAATAAAAATTTAAATAATGTAAGGTTTTTATCTTTTTCTAACAAGAAAAGCAAGCAATTCAATCTGGTTATCGTTCTAAGAAAAAAAAAATCTCTTGCACTGAGCCAAATCCCACTTATAAATTATATACAATTACATATAGTATGTAATTTAATATACCCTTCCTCATATCATTTGAAGAGAACTGAAAGTCTGAAAGTACCAAATATTTAACTTCAGAATTAAGTCATCGCTCATCACTCTTCATTCGTCCATTTCCTTCACTGCAATCTATAGCAACATTAAACCTGTGACATATAAGGATCTCTTTATCTGATTCTCTTCATCTTTATGTCTTTTGATTGTTCTTTCAGATCTCAAAACTTCTCATTTCATCTCACATCACCAAAGCCATTCATCACAATAAATCTTTATCGTCATCCTTCACCAAGTCTCAGGTTCGTCTTTAGAGCCCAAGTGAATTCTAGATTAGGGTTTCCTCTGTTAGTTTTAGATCTGTATTAATGAGATCTTAGGTGAATTTTAATAAGATCTTTAACGTCCAATATATATTGAATAATAAGGCTCCAATAATGGAATCTTGAATTTTGGTTACAACTTACACTATGAAATTTTGTATTGATGGAAAAAGGAATTTCATCAAGGTATAAATTCTATATAAAAGAGGAGGATAAAACGTACTCAACAAGCAAACTCATAAAAGAAAATAGGTAATTAAATAAAAAATGCATCACAGCAACCCAATCTCGTTGCAAATATGAGATAGCAACCCCTGAAAAACCATAAGCAGATTGAGGACAAAATGGTGCGTATAATTTATAGCACATAAAATATTCCAGCAAGTATATTGGGTCGTAACAAGTAATAAAGTGATAAGTAGAGTATCTTCCCACAGAGATTGAGGTATCAAATGAAATTTAATTAGGCTAAGTGAAATGCTATTAAGACTTATGAAGGAAATTATAGAAATTACACAAAAAGGGGGGCGATGATTAAAACAACGCAATATAAATAACTGAAATGTAAATAACTAAACAGAAAATAAAACAGACAAAAGATGTGTAACTGGTCACAAATTCCATGGAATTGTACATCATCATCCTTTCCTTTGAATATTCTTGGCTAATTCTATTATGTAATTTTCAATCTAAAATTCTCAGAAAATCTTCTAAGACTGAATTATATTAAAATTATAGTTAGGAAGATCTTCACTAATCTATAACTCAAATACAATCCGATCAAGTCCTAATCACATCAATGCCCCGCAATCGCATATCACATGCTATATCTTGTCCCACTCGTTACAAATACATAGCAATCGCATACATGTATAGATAACAAGCTTCATAGGACAATAAATAAAACAGAACTTTGGCCAAAAAAATACTCATTGGTTCAAATGAATTGAAGTACAATTTCCATTTAATCAAATGACCGATCACACAAGAAAATGGGATTGATTTCGTTTGGTCTAATCCGATTAATTCATAGACAAATTAATCTTTGAATCATTGAAGAACAATTCAATTAAATTACAATTCATTCAATGTTGGCCAATTTTCTAAAATATGATTGAATCCAAAAACCTTGAAAGTACAATCTAACTTAATCAAAATAATTGACTAAAATCTTAGATCAACCATTCAATTAAGTTATGAAGCTCAAGAAAATTATTCAAGTCACATAAATAAAACTATCGATATCTAGATAATCTAATTTATGGTAGAAATTACAAGGTCAAGCTCAATATCTAGCTAAATCTAGCATAGACATCAAAATCCCAAACTCATTGAAGGTTAATCAAGCATTCAAGAGGAAGAATAATCGGTAAAATCCATTCCATTAAACGAAAGTATATTAAAATCGAAATTGTTCAGCAATAAAACATCATAGAACCAAACTACATCAATCTTTAAACATCAGAAAATTACATGGAAGAGAATAAGAACATGACAGAAATTTGCAAAATATAACAGAAAACTAACAAACTATGAAGGAAAATGGAAGAAAAGGAAAGAAAATGGGAGAAGGAGAGCCATTCCCAAGTGGGAAGGCTTCCTTTCCCTCAAACCAAGCTAGAGAGTTGCCTCTGTGTTGCTCCCAGCCACTGCTGCTCTAGGAAAGCAGAAAAATGGTGCTAGGACTTCCCATCAGAAAAATGACTTAGCTTCCTCAATAAATTTCGGTTTTGCAAATATAAAACTGATCTAACACATGCTTAAAGGGATATTCTGCCCTAGATGCCTCCTTGGATGCTTCTTCCATGATGTGGCAGCACTTTGACAGCAAAATAGCAGCAGAAAGACAGCAAACAGCAGCAGAACAGCATGGCAAACAGTAGCAGAACAGCAGCAGAAAAGTATGGCAGAAAACATGGAAAATGAAGGTGCATAATTAACATTTCAACCATGCTTTTCTGACCTACAAAAAGTAATATCTCTGCCCAAAAATTCTGACTACATGGCATTGAATAAGAGTTCAAATGGGCCCCACATCTAGCACAACCTAGTCAGCATCTGCATTACCTAAAAAGTGCGACATTATCATCCAAATCAGCATCTTTGTCCATGTCAGCACTTTTCTCTCCAAAATTAAAATTTGTAGGAATTAAATTGAGCATTTTACAATTCAAGTTCTAAAAATATAAAATTGAGACACATTCAATCCATAAATAGTTTATACCTAATAAATTCCAAAATATAATAAAATTAGAGAATTGACAAAATTAAAGAGGCAAAAAGGACTAAAATAGGGACTAAGATAAATGGAAAAAGCATGTTATCAAATCCCCCACACTAGGCGTTTTGCACTCCTGGGCAAAATCAATTAAATACAACAGAGACAACCAAAGATCACAACAAGCAAAGTGTAGAAAATATACAATAATGAAATAATTAAAATTTGGAAAGATTTAACGCTAGGAAAAATTAATCTTTATTTTCTTAAAAAATTGCAAGCTTCATGGCAATTATTTTGATAAGAATGAATTTAAGTAACAATCTCCTCACAGGGCAAGGTGTTTATCCTCTACTCTCTCAAGTGTTTAAGATGGAATCACTCAAAATCATCCTATCACAAATTTACTACCATAAGCTTGTCAAGAATCTAAATCTCCACTACTTGAATCCAATACATACTTGAATCAAAAGGACTTTACAAGGTTGTAACGTGGGTAGGAAAAATAGTGGGAAACAAAAGGGAAAGATTGAACAATGAAACAAAATATGGCAACAACTCAAGAAAATGAAGAGTATTTACAAGTGAAATATAAAAGATTGAGTATAAATAAATTTTTGGGTCTCAAAGTTCTACCTGCTCCTCTTTTTTCATCATTCTCATTTTTTTTCAATTTTTTTTATTCTTTCTTCCCTTTTTTTTTCTTTTTGATGACGTCAGTCAAAATTTTTCTTTCTTTTTCTTCTTTATTGGCCAATCTTTTTCTTTTGCTTGAGAGGAAGTAGAAGAAATATAGTTCAAAACACCCCAAAATTCACAAGATTTTTCAGCACATCAATCCCTTAAAAGAATTTAAAATACTCCTCAAATCTTAAGTTGGAAGAGAAAAAAATATATATATTTGTACGAAGAAAAACTGGTGGAAAAACGCAAGAAAGAAAATGGATAAGGCACAAAATGACATACAATGGGAACAACGTATGGAAGGCTATTTGGTTAAACAATGGTTACAAGAAACAAATGCCTAAATCATTTCCAAGTATGTACAAGATATGTAGCCTCAATCAAAGATTCAAGACAAGTTCTAGAGTGACAATCCATGATAGAGAACACACAACAAGAAGAATAGCATTTTTCACTTAGGCTCAAATCCTCACAGCTAAAACACTATTACTACAAATTCATTAAAGTCAACGTCATTGCCATTTAACTTGAATTCCTTAGAGAAATAAGACTAAATTCTCTTCATGCTAAGTCAATCTACACTTTAGCTATTTCATCATGCATAATTCCACACCAAAACTCCATCAAAAATTTAAAAAGTGAGCATCAAATTCGGACAAAACAGAGTAGCAAAATTCTGCAGTGCGGAATTTCTGGCGACACAGCTTTACCGACATAGAACGACCCCAAAATGGATGCAAATAACTCCAAATAAAATTCTACAACTAGAAGACATATAAAGGTTTAAAAACATGTAAAGAAAGTGGCAAAAACCATAGCCAAACAGTACAGAATATTCATGCAAGATGACTCAAAGTTTTGCCAAAACAGAGAAAACAGAGAAAAAAATGGGCAACAGAAAAAGACTAAAACAAAATTAAAATTACGAAAGAAATACAACAACAAAATTAAAAAGAGAAAGATTAGAAAAACTTAGGTTGCCTCCCAAGAGCGCTTGGTTTAAAGTCCTTAGCCAGACTTTATTTGGTGTCTATGATTAGCGTCGCTTCTTCTTTGTTTTCCTTACTTTCTCTTTGATTTTTTTTTTATTTCCTTCGTCAAGGAAAATGATCAAGTACCTCACATGCAACAAAGAGAAATAACATGAGAGATATATCAAATAAGCAAGGTAACAAGAAGAAATCAAACTAATAAAGACACTTGAAAAGCTAAAAACACTTGAAATTGTAAAAACTAAAACAAGAAAAGACAATGTCTAAAATAACATCACTTTGGCTTAAAAGAAAAATCAATTTGACATCCATCAATCCCCGGCAACGGCACCAAAAACTTGGTGCGTATAATTAATAGCACATAAAATATTCCAGCAAGTATACTGGGTCGCAATAAGTAATAAAGTGATAAGTAGAGTATCGTCCCACAGAGATTGAGGTATCAAATGAAATTCAATTAGGCTAAGTGAAATGCTATTAAGACTTATGAAGGAAATTGTAGAAATTACACAAAAAGGGGGGCGATGATTGAAACAACTCAATATAAATAACTGAAATTTAAATAACTAAACAGAAAATAAAACAAACAAAAGATGTGTAACTGGTCACAAATTCCATGGAATTGTACATCATCGTCCTTTCCTTTGAATATTCTTGGCTAACTCTATTATGTAATTTTCAATCTAAAATTCTCAAAAAATCTTCTAAGACTGAATTATATTAAAATTATAGTTAGGAAGATCTTCACTAATCTATAACTCAAATACAATCCGATCAAGTCCTAATCACATCAATGCCCCGCAATCGCATATCACATGCTATCTCTTGTCCCACTCGTTACAAATACATAGCATTCGCATACATGTATAGATAACAAGCTTCATAGGACAATAAATAAAACAGAACTTTGGCCAAAAAAATACTCATTGGTTCAAATGAATTGAAGTACAATTTCCATTTAATCAAATGACCGATCACACAAGAAAATGGGATTGATTTCGTTTGGTCTAATCCGATTAATTCATAGACAAATTAATCTTTGAATCATTGAAGAACAATTCAATTAAATTACAATTCATTCAATGTTGGCCAATTTTCTAAAATATGATTGAATCCAAAATCTTGAAATTACAATCTAACTTAACCAAAATAATTGACTAAAATCTTAGATCAACCATTCAATTAAGTTATGAAGCTCAAGAAAATTATTCAAGCCACATAAATAAAACTATCTATATCTAGATAATCTAATTTATGGTGGAAATTACAAGGTCAAGCTCAATATCTAGCTAAATCTAGCATAGACATCAAAATCCCAAACTCATTGAAGGTTAATCAAGCATTCAAAAGGAAGAATAATCAGTAAAATCCATTCTATTAAACGAAAATGCATTAAAATCGAAATTGTTCAGCAATAAAACATCATAGAACCAAACTACATCAATCTTTAAACATCAGAAAATTACATGGAAGAGAATAAGAACATGACAGAAATTTGCAAAATATAACAGAAAACTAACAAACTATGAAGGAAAATGGAAGAAAAGGAAAGAAAATGGGAGAAGGAGAGCCATTCCCAAGTGGGAAGGCTTCCTTTCCCTCAAACCAAGCTAGAGAGTTGCCTCTGTGTTGCTCCCAGCCACTGCTGCTCTAGGAAAGCAGAAAAATGGTGCTAGGACTTCCCATCAGAAAAATGACTTAGCTTCCTCAATAAATTTCGGTTTTGCAAATATAAAACTAATCTAACACATGCCTAAAGGAATATTCTGCCCTAGATACCTCCTTGGATGCTTCTTCCATGATGTGGCAGCACTTTGACAGCAAAACAGCAGCAGAAAGACAGCAAACAGCAGCAGAACAGCATGGCAAATAGCAGCAGAACAGCAGCAGAAAAGTATGGCAGAAAACATGGAAAATGAAGGTGCATAATTAATATTTCAGCCATGCTTTTCTGATCTACAAAAAGTAATATCTCTGCCCAAAAATTCTGACTACATGGCATTGAATAAGAGTTCAAATGAGCCCCACATCCAGCACAACCTAGTCAGCATCTGCATCACCTAAAAAGTGCGACATTATCATCCAAATCAGCATCTTTGTCCATGTCAGCACTTTTCTCTCCAAAATTAAAATTTGTAGGAATTAAATTGAGCATTTTACAATTCAAGTTCTAAAAATATAAAATTGAGACACATTCAATCCATAAATAGTTTATACCCAATAAATTCCAAAACATAATAAAATTAGAGAATTGACAAAATTAAAGAGGCAAAAAGGACTAAAATAGGGAATAAGATAAATGGAAAAAGCATGTTATTACAAAACACTATTGACAACTGGTGCTTTCATTGAGAACTAGCCAACATGATAGAAATGACCTAAAGGTGTGCTATATGGTGCTCAAAGAGTCTCGGATCAACCAGAATAAAAGTACCCGAAGAGTGAGAATAAACGCCTGGGAAAAGCCTATATAATATCTTAATCCTTAAATTTCCAACTTCAAAGAAAATGTATCTTCATGAAAAAATTAAAGTCATTACTTTTTATTTGTACAAGAATAAATTGAATATTATAGATTAACATCTTTAAAGAAAATAATAGTGTAAAATACTTAGAATATAGAATAATGCCAATTGTGTTTTTCTCGAAAATATGTGTTTGTGCTCGTGTGCTGTATCATGTTCTATGATCGTTTGAAGTTTGATGTGTCAATGCTTCATAGTCTCCAAAAAATTAAATCATGACACAAGTACTGTGCAATTCCAAAATGCTTTGGCCTCTTTCCTGCTCCCAGACCCTTGAAATCAATGTTTCGAAAGTAAAACCTTCAATGTTCGAGGACACGCCCACTGTTACTCAAAAAAAAAAAAGTACTTAATAGTTTTAAGAAGATAAGCAACTAATTCTGGTCTAGAACTATCCAAGCACATGATAAAAATGTCACGCAAAAGGCTGTTTTACAGTTATAGGCCTTCAAATCCTGTCTAAATCTTTTACTTTATGCAAAAGTAAAATATAAACTTCAAATTTACAATAAGCACAAGACAAGGACGGGAATGAACTAGTTTCTATACATTTGTACAGGATTCCTTTAGAAACAATGCATCAGGGAACAATGTTTAGGAAGGATGGTACCTTGTATGCCCACTATGACAATAAATTTGCATTTTCCCAATCTATGAAAATGTCACTCCAGAAGAATTTCCACCTACAAAACAGCTCCTTTCCCCTTAAAAGAAAAAAATATGTTGTTAGTATTGAATTAGCACTAATCAATTTGCTTTATCATCCATATTTTACTTTACCTCCCATGAATAAATCACACATTGCCAATTCTACCATATGTTGCAAATGATTGTCAAAGATTCCTACCAATACCAGAGATATCTCTGACACCCTGTAATGAAACTGGTTGCTCCTTTATTCGGGACAGAAGCACTGAAACTTGTTCTAATGCAGTATCCAATCTTTCCTTTGACTTGGCATATTCTATGACAAGAGAAGAAACCATATTTTGTAATAAGTGTACTCTTTCTACATGATCATTAAGTGCACTCTGAAGAAGCTTAGCGGAGGTCATCTAATATGACGCCAATGAGAGGGAAGATATCTATCTGGGATCTAAAAGCAATTTCTTGTTGAAAGAACTCTAAGAGCATACTGACAGAGAATTCCAAAGAACTCAAACTGGTGGCAACTGTAACTTGTAATTCCTTCCCAAGGGGCCCAATAAACTTTGCGATCCCCCTCAGCTTTTATATGGTGCCTCACAAGGAAACCACCTTCGAATGGAAAAGATGCATAATGTGCAGCCAATACAGGTTGTTCTTTAAGCTTTGAAAAAGCAAAAGGAGTGAGAATTGTGGCAGCATGTGATACACTCAAGTTATAGAAAATTGTACTAATCACATATAATTCACAAAGAAAAGAGAGAAAGAAGAGAAAAGAAAGATTCAAGAAGAAAGAAGAAGTCGAAGAAGGAAGTTCAGAAAGAATTCATTAGATGAAGAAGATGATTACATTAACAAAACAATACACAACGCCGTTTTAGCCTTGTTGACCAATAGTTTAACACGCACAGGAGAAACAACTTGTAGTTACCCTGAAAAGACATAATTGCCCTCACTAACACAAATGAAAAGATAATTATAGCATTCTACCTTTTATTCCTATCACTTCCCCCTCAAGTGCACCCTTGTCCTTAAGGGTGAGATGTCTGCGAAAAGTCAGGGAACTTTGAATGGAAATCAGTCCAGTCCTCCCAAGAAGCATCATCAGCATTATCACCCTTGCAATGGACTAGAACTTCTGTGACTGCACAACCCCTTCTTTGGACCAATCTTCGATCCAGAATAGACCATGGTTCAGGATGACTAGTATCTCTAAAAACATCATCAGGCAGATACACTAGTGCCAATGATGTGTTTGGGCACCTTTTAAGGAGCGAAACATGAAACATAGGGTGCATTTTAACACCCACTGGGAGCTTCGACATATACGCAACCTTCTAAATCATTGCTAGTACTTCATAATGTCCATAATAGCAGGGGAGAGTTTATTGGATACTCTGTTGTCTACCATTTTTTGCCGATATGACTGTAACTTCAGAAACACACAGTCCCCTACTGAAAATTCTTTGTCACTTTGCCCCTTATCTTCTTGTTACTTCATTCGGTTAATAGTCCTTTTGAGATTTTTCTTTAATTTCTTCAACATTTTCTCTCGAGCTATAAAGCTTCTATCGGTAGCCTTAATACGGGAATCATATGGTAAGTATGGTAAGTGCAAAGGGGGTGGTTTCCTGTAAACTACTTCAAATGGCATCGTCTGGATAGATGAGTGGTAGGAAGTATTATACCACCACTCTGCCATAGGTAACCATTTACTCCTGTCTCGTGGATATTGCCAAGTAAACACTCGAAGATAATTTTCAAGGCAATGGTTGACCAATTCACTTTGTCCATCAATTTGTGGGTGGTAAGCCATGGAGATGTTTTGCCCAATGCCCAATTGACCCAGAAATTCTTTTCAAAAGTTACTGATAAATAATGGGTCCCTATCGCTTATGATATTAGTAGAAGCACCATGTAAGTGATATACCTTATCAATGAGAACTTTTGCTAGGATAGCTGCAGTGATTGGATGTGTGAGAGCAACAAAATGAGCATACTTGCTCATGCGATCGACAATTGCCCAAATCATGTCCTTCCTATTTTACCTTGGCAACCCTTCAACCAAATCCATCGCTATACTGCTCCAAACACCTTTTAGAATTGGTAAAGGTTGTAGCAAACCAGGGGATGCTACATTTTCATGCTTACAGCGTAGGTAAGGTTCGTACTGCAGAATGAAGGCCTTAATATCACGTTGCATGCCTTTCCAATGGAATAAAGCTTTAATTCTTTTTTCTATTGCTTTAACCCATGAATTCCCCCTACTAGTGATGCGTGTAACCACTCCAGGATGATTTTTTTTTTGTTTGGAGTGCAAAACCCATAACCAATCTTCCTTTCCTCGTCAACATGCCATCAGCCCATTTATAGTTGGGGTGCTAGTTGGGGCTTCTCTGCAATTGCTGTATTAACTCCCTTAGTTTTATATCTTCCTCCCATTCTTTTTTTATCAAGGTCCAAAGCTCAGTAAAAACTTTTGAGACTGCTATTTGGAGAATTTCCCCATGAGTAGCCCTAAAGAGTGCATAGGCTATTGTGTTTTCCTTACCCTTTTTATACTGAATGTCATAGGTCATCCCCATCAACGTGGTCAACCATCCGAATTGGCTAGGTATTGACAACTTCTATTTAAAAAGATATCTAAGTCTCTTTTTGTCTGTCTTTATAACAAATGGTTGAATTGCTAAATAGGAATGCCAATTCTTCACTGCGAACATTAGTGCTAGCAATTCTTTATCATAAGCAAATAAGGACTGATTCTTAGGGGAAAGTGCTTTACTTGCATATGCTATAGGATGTTGATTTTGCATTAGTACCACACCTATCTCATATTGAGAAGCATCGGTCTCTATTGTGAAAGGTTTAGTCAGATCCAGAAGTGCCAATACTAGTGTCGAGATAAGTGCATTCTTTAATAGTTTGAAGGTGTCTTCAGCTTTAGGGTTCCATTTAAAGTTTCCCTTTATCAGTAAGTTGGTGATAGGTCTAGCAATGCCCCTATAACCCTTCACGGATCTTCTGTAATAACCTGTCATGCCCAAAAAAACGTCTTAATTCCTTTATACTTTTGGTACAGGCCATTCAGTTACTATTTCAATCTTTTTTGGGTCAATATAAACTCCATTTGCTGAGATGTAATGGCCAAGGTACTCTATATTTGCTGCTTCCAGAATACATTTTCCTTTATTAATGACAAAGTGATTCCTCTTGAGAACTTCAAATACTACTTCCAAGTGCTTCGAATGCTACTCCTCGCTGCCATTATAAATAAGGATGTCATTGAAGAAAACTATCACAAGTTTCCTCAAATAATCTTGAAAAATGTGATTCATGGTGTTTTGAAAGGTTGCTAGGGCATTGGACAACCCAAAAGGCATGACCAAAAACTTATAGTGCTCAGCATGAGTCTGAAATGCAGTTTTATATCTATCTCGTCCGTGACCCTTATTTGGTGGTAACTGGATTTGAGGTCCAGTTTAGAGAAAACCTTCGCCCCCTAGTTCATCAAAGAGATCTTCCATCAAAGGTATCGAGTACCTATTCTTTATGGTCAGTTTGTTTAATGCCCTATAATCAATACACAGACACCAGCCGCCATTTTTGTTTTGACTAACACCACAGGAGAAGCAAAGGGGGAGAAACTTGTCTGAATTACCCCCTTTTATAGCATTTCATTAATCAATTTCTCAATTATTGACTTCTGCATCGTAGGATACTTGTATGGCCTTATGGTTACTAGATTCAAAAACTTGATGCGTTATTTTCCGACAAGTGTATCGGGTCGCACAAGTAGTAAAGTGAGAGAGAAAGAGTTATCGTCCTCATGGATTGACTTTAACAATTACCAATTTCACTAGATCGAATTATATTTGGACGGAGGAAAATGTAAAGATTAACCGAAAGTAAACTAAATTAAGGACAAGGAATTAACTAAACACCAAACAAAGAACTACGCCATAACACAACAGGTAGGGGATTGACTTTCTTAACTCCTAATCCGATTAATTCATAGACAAACCAATCTTTGAATCGTTAGAGAGTGCTTAGATACATTCGCTAATTCCTTTTAATGTTGGTCGAGTTCACGAAAATATTTGAACCCAATGTCTTGGTGAGCCAATCTTCCTAGCCAAAATAATTGGCTAATGTCTTAGTCCAATTATTTGGTTCAGAGTTTAAGTTTAAGAACTCATAAGACCACGCAAATAAGATTATCTATGTCTAGACTAACCCTATTCATGGTAGACGTTACAAGGGCATGTTTATATCAAGCTATGTCTAGCATTAATACAAACGCCAAATACATCTAAGTTAGATGATTGTAAATCACATAAAAGGAAATAAACCAATAACAACTACTTCAATAATCAGAAAAGCAATTATATTTAAGCATTCAACAACAAAGCTTCAAAAGAAGTCAATATACATCAATCCCCTGAACCCTAGAGTTTAAAACAAGAGGAAGAAATACATAATAAATATACAACAAAACATGATCAAGAGGAAGGAGAAAAAGGGAGAAAAGCTTCAAACTCAGTAGAGAATAGGTCTCCCATCTCCTCCATCCTTACCCTAGCAGAGCTCCCTTCACCTCCAACCCCCAAAAATCCCAAAAACTTCTGCATAAATGCTAAATATAGCAGAGGATTCACAGGTGTAGAACCGGGGTGCCTAGGAGCCCAGCCTGGCATCTAGGCGCCAAGCAGAAAAAGGCAATAGACAGAACGAGGGTTGGCGCCTAGGCGTCATGTGCTGAAGCTTCGACAGAGAGTTGAGCTGCTGGCGCCTCCAGGCGCCCTGGGTGGCGCCTGGGTGCCAGCCATCAGATGAGCAGCAGAACTTCAGTTTCTCCATGTTCCAAACCAGAAAGGAAGGCCTACAAGAATGTACAACATAAAGCATTAAAAGGCAAGGGAAAAGAGAGTAAAACAAGATAAAATAAAGAAATTACTATGTACAAAGAGGAAAGCCAAAATAAAGGATAAAGCAAGCAAAAGAATGACAAAAATGGGACCAAGGAGAGGAAAAAGCCCTAAAGAAGCAACTAAATTAACCACAATAAAGGACTCATCAACTCCCCTAAACCAAAACTTTTGCTTGTCCTTAAGCAAAACACCAATCTAAAAACAATGCTAAACTAAGCCTACGGATTTTTCAAGATAGAGAAGAAATGTTGAACAACATGAAACATTAAACAACATCGAATCAATTTCACACAGTCATCTTCATAAAACCAAACTTGGCATTGGGTAATTGAGAATTCAAAGATGAACATGATATTTCTCCAAAAGTTTTAAAGAAAAATTGCAAACACCATCACTTTCTTAAATTACTCTCCGCAAACTTAAAAGAAAATATCTTTTTCATAACAAACTCGGCTCTCAAGGAAAACTTCTCAACTAAGGGAACGTTTAAGAAAAAGTGATCGAAGTGAAGACAGTGCGCCTAATCCACACATCTCCCCCTCAACCTATGCAAGAAGAAAAGATAACGAGGTTAAGGTACAAAGAGTTGCCCTTGCGCCTAAACCACACAACAACACCTTGACCATCACCTTTATTCGTTAAGAAAATGTAATTCATTGGTTAGAACAAGTATTGTGCGCCTAATCCACACTACACTTCCTCAACTTAAATCACACTTCTATATTATTTACTTAAAATTGTTTTGCTTTTTTTCTCATTTTTTTCTTTTTAAGAGAAAGCAATCCCTTTTTGAGCAAAAAGTCGTCATAAAAAGAGATAGAAATTTTCAAGATTTTGAAAGAGTGCTTTAAGAAGGTTGAGAGGGTCGACAACCTTTAATTAAAAGCTTGAGATATCTCAAATAAATCTAGAAATTCTGAAAAACTAATTTTCAGGTAAATTTTAAACAAGATGACCATGTAAAGAATTAATCAAAAATAGAATAACATAAAACTTGTAAAGCACATTCCAATTTATCAAAAATAATCCCCAAACATGTGATGGTCAACAAAAACAGAGACATTCCTTATGAATATAAAGAAGGTTTAGAGGTATCAACCTAAAAACAATCTTCTAAACCCGAATTATAGAAGAGATTACCGAGGCATGTCTATATTAAGGCTAAGACAAGAATTAATACAAACCCTAGATTCATTGAAGATGGTAGCTAAGCATCCAAGAGCAATAATAATAGTAAAGTCTTCTCCCCCAAACCTAAACAATGCATTATCCTCAATAGCAAACCAATAGGGAGCGGGGTCCAAAAAGGAAAGCTATGCACAAAAATAAACCATCAACACAAGCAATTAGAATTAAAATATAGAAAATAAATACAAAGAACAAAACAGAACTATAATTAAAATGCAAATAAAACTAAAAGCGAAATTAAAAAGATAAAGGGCAAGAAACTTGGGCTGTCTCCCAAGAGCGCTAAGTTTATAGTCCTTAGCTAGACTTTACCCGGTTTGTTTAGCTATGCCGCCACCACATCCCCCCACAGAAGGGATTTTGCAATCCATGAGAGTTTTCAAGGTGGAGGAGCAGGTGGGCTTTGATTGTTTTCTGCCTTAGTTACAGGTTGAGCTTGTTGGGCTCATATAGCGTGTCAAGCTTGTATTTGGCTTCTGCAAACTGACCTTCCAATATCCGGGTAGAATACTAATGAGCTTGAGTCGGTGATACCTCGCATAAACCAATGAAAAGTGAAAAGGAGAATGTACACAAAAACAAAAGTATGAACAAGTATAAGAGTATGATTTGAAGTATAACTATAAAAAGAAAAAGTAAGCTCCAAACTACAACCCTACTAGCTACTCTTAATATTGTTAACACCATCAATCCCCAGCAACGGCGCCAAAAACTTGATGTGTTATTTCCCGACAAGTGTATCGGGTCGCACAAGTAGTAAAGTGAGAGAGAAAGAGTTATCGTCCTCAGGGATTGACTTTAACAATTACCAATTTCACTAGATCGAATTATATTTGGACAGAGGAAAATGTAAAGATTAACCGAAAGTAAACTAAACTAAGGACAATGAATTAACTAAACACCAAACGAAGAACTACGCCATAACACAACAGGTAGGAGATTGACTTTCTTAACTCCTAATCTGATTAATTCATAGACAAACCAATCTTTGAATCGTTAGAGAGTGCTTAGATACATTCGCTAATTCCTTTTAATACTGGTTGAGTTCACGAAAATATTTGAACCCAATGTCTTGGTGAGCCAATCTTCCTAGCCAAAATAATTGGCTAATGTCTTAGTCCAATTATTTGGTTCGGAGTTTAAGTTTAAGAACTCATAAGACCACGCAAATAAGATTATCTGTGTCTAGACTAACCCTATTCATGGTAGACGTTACAAGGGCATGTTTATATCAAGCTATGTCTAGCATTAATATAAACCACAAATACATCTAAGTTAGATGATTGTAAATCACGTAAAAGGAAATAAACCAATAACAACTACTCCAATAATCAGAAAAGCAATTATATTTAAGCATTCAACAACAAAGCTTCAAAGGAAGTCAATATACATCAATCCCCTAAACCCTAGAGTTTAAAACAAAAGGAAGAAATACATAATAAATATACAACAAAAAATGATCAAGAGGAAGGAGAAAAAGGAAGAAAAGCTTCAAACTCAGTAGAGAAGAGGTCTCCCATCTCCTCCATCCTTGCCCTAGCAGAGCTCCCTTCACCTCCAACCCCTAAAGATTCCAAAAACTTCTGCATAAATGCTAAATATAGCAGAGGATTCGCAGGTGCAGAACCGGGGCGCCTAGGTGGCCAGCCTGGTGCCTAGGCACCAAGCAAAAAAAGGCAACAGAGAGAACGAGGGCTGGCGCCTAGGGCGCCCTGTGTGGCGCCTGGGCACCATGTGCTGAAGCTTCGACAGAGAGTTGAGCTGCTAGCACCTCCCGACGCCCTGCGTGGCTCCTGGGCGCCAGCCATCAGATGAGCAGCAGAACTTCAGTTTCTCCATGTTTCAGACCAGAAAGGAAGGCCTACAAGAATGTACAACAAAAAGCATTAAAAGGCAAGGGAAAAGAGAGTAAAACAAGATAAAACAAAGAAACTACTATGTACAAAGAGGAAAGCCAAAATAAAGGATAAAGCAAGCAAAAGAATAACAAAAATGGGACCAATGAGAGGAAAAACCCCTAAAGAAGCAACCTAAATTAACCACAATAAAGGACTCATCAATTAGCACCCTCTTGTAAAGGTATGGAATGATCAAATTCTGGTCTTACTGGAGGTAAACCATCTAGTTCTTGTGTAAACTCAGGATATGTCTCTAGTAATTGTTGTGCTTCATGGCTGACTTGTGTTTCATTTTCTAGGTTTAATGCATAGCACTGTGGTGCCCCTCCTCTGGGGCAATTTGGATGAAATAAGTCTAACTATCTTTCACAGGATATGGTTCTTTGTCTCCTTCAGGTAGTTGATTTTTTTCCATTCTTACAAGCTAACAATTTGATTTTCTACCCTCCTTTCATGAATTCAATTGTCAAATTAAAATAATCCCATACAGTATCACCAATGTGCTTAGCAACTGTAGTTCAAGGATCATGTCACATCCTGCCAAAGGAAACAAAATCACATCTACAAAATACGTTTAACCACCCATAGCCCACGCAAATCCTTTAATCATCTTAGTACCAGAAACCTTTGCTCAATTTGCCATAGAAATTTGCATAGGTTGTATTTCTATTGTCTGAGATGCTGTAAGTTTACTGAATTAGCTGCTAAGAAAATTGTGCGAGCTCCTAGTATCTAATAAAATGTGTAAATTTTTACCTCCCACTATACCTTTGATCCGCATGGTATTAGCTCCTCCCTGTATATCACCCATCATCGCATTAAGTGATACCACTGCTTATGGAATGTTTACAAGTTCCTCAATTTGTTCGTTCACATCATCCATAACTTACATGAAAAATACTTGGCCCTTCTGATGTTATGGACAATTATGGCCTGGTGTAAAACACTAGAAACAAATATTCTTGGCATGGTGTTCTTCCAGCTCTACAAGGGTCATTTTTGTTTGAAATTTATAGGCTGGTTTACCAAGGATGCCCTTCTAATCCAAAGTTTGCTATGCTTCTTGAGTTCGTGAGGCAGTCACATTACTTCTCCTGAATTCATTCACTGATACCCTTGCTCGATTCGCCCCTCAAAGACTCATCTCCTTAATTTTGGCTAAATGTGTAGCTTCCAGTATGGTTTTGGGATTGAATAGATGAACATCCTGTTGACCCTAAGGCTATATGCCATAAGTTTTGATGATGATAAATGTATTTGAATAGTAGCATTGATATATATAAAGATTAATTATCATATATATGCTACAAGTACTTAAGCATGATTATGTTATTTAATATGTATGTGGCATATATTGAATCATGCTATTAAACTAACCATTGGGTTTGCAAGTAAGATATATTTTATAGGTTGGTTCAAAACAAGAAGAGTGAGCATTGTATTGAAGAACAAGGAAAAGTAATATCATGCTTCACTCAAGGAAAACAACATGCAAGGATGAAGCTCCAAGAAATGAAGAATTAGAAGATTTGAAGTCTTGGAAGCTTGGATGCATCAAGATAGCCTATGTGTTTACATAAGGTATATTTTATATAGGCTAGTATACTTGTGCAACTCAATGATTTAGATTTGCATACATTGGCTCAATTATTTTGAACAAAAAGATAGTGAGATATGAAATTTTACAAAAGTTAGTTTTTGACCTTTGGTCACTCTTTATATCATATCTCATAAACGAAAAATCATTTTTTCAAGTATCTTAATCTCATTTGATAGTAGACTCAAAGATCTTTCCAAAGGTATATTATTTATTGAAAACGGAGTCCAAATGAGAAATATATGACTATTTAAAATATAGTTTGAAAAACTGAAAGTTGATTATTCTGTTCTGACCTATAGTCAGTATTTTGATTATATCTCTTAAAAAAAAAATAATTTTTGAGTGAAACTTAGCTCATTTGAAACTAGACTCCAAGAGCTTTCCAACGGTATATTATTTGTTTAAAACGGAGTTCAAATGAGGGAGTTATGAATTTTTAAAGAAAGCTCAAAATCTGGACTGCACTATAAGTGCTGTAACGGCTATATAACGGCTATATAACGGCTAGTTTTGTAAAATCTTATATATATGACCTTAGATACACGATTTTGAGTAAGAACAAAGTCCTACAATGTGATATTAACTTCTTCTATCATCTTTGAGAGAAAGGAAAGCATTCTTGAGCCAAATCTTGCATATTCTCTATCATTAGAGTTATTAGAGCTTCATTTGTTTTCATCTACTCTTTAGAGAGAGTTTCTTTGTATTGTTGATTTTGATCAACACATATATTATTCTGAGTTGAGGTTCGCAAGTACCGGTGTTGGAAGAACTTGCTTTGGGTTGAGGAGGAGCCCGGATTCATAAATTCTCTATTGTGGTTTCGCAAATACCCGGATCGAATTTGCGTGGTTGTAGTGGTTTGCAAGTACCCGGATTAAACTTGCAATTATAGTGGAAATACTCAAGTGGTCTCTTGAGGACTGGATGTAGGCTTGGATTAGCCGAACCAGTATAAATCTCCGAGTTTACTTTCTCTATCCCTTACTCTTTAATTTGTGCATATTGATATCTATTCTTTAATTCCTTGATCTTTATAATTATTTATCTTGACAGCACATTGATTTTCTGTATTGTATTTATTATCCTAAGCATTGTACTTTTACAGAAAATCTTTTTAACTTCCAATTAATTCTTGTAAAAAATTTATAAAACCCAATTCACCCCCCCTCTTGGGTTCCAACCATTACTTTCAATTGGTATCAGAGCTTGGGCTCTTGATTTAAGACTTAACCGTCTAAGAGTAAATATGGTTGGATCTAGTGAGTGGTTTATGTCTGAAAATTGTTCTTTCACAGAACCTCCAATTTTTTATGCTAATCATTTTCAATATTGGAAGTATGAAATGAAATTTTTTTTAATTTCAGTAGACCATAAACTCTGGGAAATTATAGAAAATGGTTTTTATATGCCTGTCAAGGAAGAACAAGGAAAATACATTCCAAAACCTAAGAGTGAATGGAATGATACTGAAAGAAGTTTAGTGCAACTCAATGCTAAGGCAAAATTGATTATTTCTTGTGCATTGAGTCAAGATGAATTTTTCAGAATTTCCAATTGTGCAACTGCTAAGGAAATGTGGGAAACTTTAGAAGTTGCATATGAGGAAGATCTTGTTGCAATGGAATTAAAGTCTAGAAATCTCATTAATGAACTTGATATCGCTCAAATGAAAAATTGTGAAACCATTAATGAGATACGACTTGTGCTTAATCAATTGCAAGCTCTTGGTGTTGAACTTACAGGAAAATCTCAAATCACCAAGGAGATAGAAGAAAAAGAAAAAGGAGAAAAAGAGAAACCACAACCAAAAACTGAATCATCAAAGAAAGCTTACCTATCTTCCATTTGGGGAAATAGCAATTCCGATGAGGAGAACACAAATGAAGAAGCCAACACTTGTCTTGTGGCCAGAGATAAAGATGAGGTAAATTCATTTGACTACTCTTTTGAAGAATTACAAGATGCCTTTGATGATTTACATGAAGAATCTCTTATACTTGCAAAGAAACTAAATATTTCAAGACAGAAAAACTCTTCTCTTGAAAATGAGTTGGAAACATTGAAAAATGAATTTTCTATTTCCAAGGAAGAGAATTTTGTTTTTGAAAATCAAAACAGAACTTTGCAAGAAGAGAATTTGATTTTAAAGGCAAATATCTCTACCAACAAAAATTGCTTTTGTACCAAGTGTGATTCCTTGAAAAAGGAGAATGAGGATCTTAAAAACACACTTAAAAAACTTTCTCAAGGTAGAGAAATTCAAAACTCTTCTGTTGAGAAACAAAGTAGTAGCTTTAACAAAATTGGTTTTGTTCTTAACAAGTCAAATCAGAAATATTTCAAAAACTACTTTGTTCCTACAAAAATGTCCAAAAGTCCACCTTGCACTTGTTTTTATTGTGGACTGAAAGGACACAAGTCTTACTCCTGTTTTTATAAGAAAAATCTTGTTCATGGAGTAAAAATGAAATGGGTTCAAAAAGGACCTCATGACCCAGGCAAACCCAAAAAAATTTGGGTATCAAAAACAAAGGATTAATTTGCAGATTTGCCTCGAAGCAAGGAGCGGAAATAACTTTTCAATGGCTACATCATTCAAACTCCACTCTCTTGCATCAAAAGGAGGCAATGGATAAGTAAACATATAAGCTGGAATGCATTGTAAGAAATTTGACTGATATGTTTACTGCTCTCTAATGCTTTTGTCTGTTCTCTAATATGCATTACATCTATCCTTGATACTCATGCATGCTATATCTGAAAACAATTGTTAGGTGTGCAGCTTATAGATTCGAATTTTGTTTTGAGCTAAAATCTTTCTTCCAAATTTTGTTCAAACTATCCTTTTTACCGCATCATGAAAACTTGCTTCCATTACACGCACATTTTTCTTGTCTTCACAATAATAAGATTACTCCTACCCATAGTATTTATCCTTGCTGTAATCTTATTTAAATATTTTTAATGAAATCAAATTTATTGCAAAATTACATTTCATGGAAGCATAGCACTTTTATTAATATGGCATATCTTGAACATAATGTTGCTCCTAGTGCTCGAGATTTATTTGAACATCAAAGTGCTCCACCAAAAGTGTTTTGCAGGAGTTAATCCTCAAAATTATCCTATAAAGCACATTCTTTCCTCTGCTCTCAGAAATCAGTAAGATTTATAGTTTTGAAGTTGGTTGGTCGACCAACGCTCCTATCAGTAGTCGACCAACGAAGCCTACATTGAACCAATGCTTGATAGATCTTGCAAATAATCAATCAATTAAGATCATTAAAATTGTAAGAAGACAGGATCGATCAAAAGAAGAGCAATGAGCAAAACAAGGATATCAAAATCTTGAAGAGGAACTTCAAGAAGCAACAAAAGTTTGCCAAAATTGATGAGTATCTCTATCCTTTACTTCTTCATTATTTAATTGAATGATACTCCTTGATCTCAATTGTACATTCTGGCAAATTTTTTTTTGTCATACTTTCATTCAATGACATATTGTTTTCTGACATCATACATACTTGATCACAACATGACATATAAAAATATGTTAAATACTTAAATTATTTTTTTTAATACATCATGGTTTGAGCATTATACATATCATCTCCTTTACATAAGCTGTAACTTATGAACCATTGTTTATGGATTATAGTTTATATCTGATTATATCTTATTAATCCATATTACCTCAATTATGTTACTACATACTCTGACTATAATATGTTTTATCTTGAGTAAGTATGTAACTTGCTTTTGCTTTGAAATGATGATATATATATCCATGTCAGAAAATTCTTTCTATCTTTAAAATGGATATATATTTTTCAAAATATATATATCCTTCTATTGTACAAAATTTGTGCGGCTGATTTTCTTTATCTTTCTTTATTATTATAATTTTTTTTTAAGTACCGTCATCTGAAAGAAACCACTTGCATTAAAATAAAATAAAAATAAAAAAAACAAACCGAAGGATTACATTGCATTAAAAAAAAAAGGGAAGGTTTGCTCATAGATGAGCAATCTACAGGCGAGGTGGTCTCGGATTAGGTGGGTTGTATTGAATCATCACCCCTCGGCCATTCCTTGGAGCAAGAGACTGAGCAATGTCACGGAGGGTAGTGTAAATCCCATTCATACAATCAACACTTCTTTGTTGTTGATTGCAGAAGCATTGGGTAGACCAATAAAAGAACCTATCTATTCTTGAAGTCAGTGCCGTATTGTTGCGTTTTGCTAACTTCTCCTGGTCCTCTATCATCTTCTTGAGTTTCTTCACCTCCTGCTCCAGACAAGCAATTTTGTCTTCTGACGTATGGCCTGTACTAATCTCCTCAGCTTCTTCGATCTTCATCTTCTTCTTTTGGTTCCCTTGAGATTCCTCCAAAGGTCTTTTGCCTTTGTCCTTGCCTAGACTCAAGTTTAAGTCGAGCTCTTCCTCCCTTGCCTCTACTGTGAGATCAATGAACTTTCTTGCTGCCATGGTTTGGAAAATTCAGAAATTTTTGTAGGAGTATGAAGAGAGAGGAATGTCAGAAAGTTATAGGCTCAGAGATGAATACTATTTGTGGTGTGGTAATTGAGAACTGTGGGGAAGTCTTTATAGAGAGAAAATTATGACTAAGAGCCAAAGAAGATATCTCTTCGCCGCACCCCTACACGCTCATCCTATGGATTTCTGCAAGCTGGAAGCCAGAAGTCTAGAGTACGCATGCACACCGATAACGCGTCACATTAATGGCAAAACCACGAAAGTCAATTTTCGGTGGATTTGCGGCTGATTTAATTTGTTTTGATTAGAAATTTTAAGGATTAATAAAATGGTGATATTCAAAACCGTATTTTTCTGCTTCGTTGTGTTGTTCTTGAGAGCTTTCAGTATAATATACATGATTGATTGCATCATGCTATGATCACATGTATCTAAGAACATATGTTGTGTATGCAATTCATGCATCATGAGCGAAGGCTATGGCTAAGAATAATATTTCATGATTCCACATGCACTCATACAAAATGAGCTGTCAAAATTTTTACATGTACTCATCCTCAAGATACATATATAAATTCATTTTGAATGGGTATATAAATTGCTTCCTTTGTGCTGAAATTTATCTTATCCTTTATGAAGCAAATTTGTTTTGAAAAAGGACTTTAAAAATGCTTCTGTTATGTTAATATGTTTTATCATATGAAGCAACATTCTTTTTGAAAAAGAAAAGATTTTAAAGATCTCTTTTGTTGTAGATAACAAAAGGGATGAAAAATATTGATGTTTCATATATGGATTATGAACTATATCCTTGAATATATCTTATTACACTAATCCATATATATTGCTTCCTTAGATGAAACGTTTCTAAATTCCTTCGAAGCAAAATGTTTTAGAAAAATATCGTGAATCTCTTGAATTGCTTCCACAATGCTGAAATTGCTTTGCCATATTGAAGCATTATCTGTTTTGAAAAGAAAAGGATTTGAGTATCCTTATTTTAAATCACTTTTGCTATATGTTGAAATAATTTTATGCATATATGCAGAAATTGTTTTTTAGAAATCTTGAAAAATATTATTATTCGATTTATGGATTATGATTAATATTCTTGTTTATATCATGCTTTGCTAATCCATATATCATACTTCTGTTGTGTGCTGTAAATATTTCTATCATATGACAGCAAATGATTTTTTTTCAAAGAGTTTAATTTTTTTGCTATTTACTAAAAATGCCTCTTCATAAACAAGCAGAAATCATTTTCAATGAAAATATTGCAAAAATTTCTTCAAAAATCTTACTTCAAAATTCTGCAATCAAAAACTGAATTTCCTTTATAATGATTTGGACAATCTTTTTCAAAGGAAAAATGTTATGAAATTCAGGGGGAGCTTTGTCTCACTTGAATGTATTTTTTTTTTTTGAAAAAGAATCTATCTTGAAAAAATTGGATATTCATTATTCATTATTCATTTTCAAATTATACGAGGTTTAAGGGGGAGCCTAAAACTCTTTCAAGTTTTATCTTTTGGCTCATTTCATTTGACATGAGAAAAATTTTTCTAAAATTTTCTTTTTACATGTCAATGAAATCAATGATAAGTTTTGATGTATCCTTACCCCATACTATATTGACATCTTCTGACATCCTGACCTAAAGAAGGTATGTGTTTTAACTTCTATATATTGTGTTCCTTACACCTTTTTGTTGATGTCAAATAGGGGGAGAAGAAACAATAGAAAAATATGTATACGTGCTTATAACATTGCATTCATTATCTTGTGATACATATTTTTCTGTGGTGATTTGTCATCATCAAAAAGGGGGAGATTGTTGACCCTAAGGCTATATGCCATAAGTTTTGATGATGATAAATGTATTTGAATAGTAGCATTGATATATATAAAGATTAATTATCATATATATGCTACAAGTACTTAAGCATGATTATGTTATTTAATATGTATGTTGCATATATTGAATCATGCTATTAAACTAACCATTGGGTTTGCAAGTAAGATATATTTTATAGGTTGGTTCAAAACAAGAAGAGTGAGCATTGTATTGAAGAACAAGGAAAAGCAATATCATGCTTCACTCAAGGAAAACAACATGCAAGGATGAAGCTCCAAGAAATGAAGAATTAGAAGATTTGAAGTCTTGGAAGCTTGGATGCATCAAGATAGCCTATGTGTTTACATTAGGTATATTTTATATAGGCTAGTATACTTGTGTAACTCAATGATTTAGATTTGCATACATTGGCTCAATTATTTTGAACAAAAAGATAGTGAGATATGAAATTTTACAAAAGTTAGTTTTTGACCTTTGGTCACTCTTTATATCATATCTCATAAACGAAAAATCATTTTTTCAAGTATCTTAATCTCATTTGATAGTAGACTCAAAGATCTTTCCAAAGGTATATTATTTATTGAAAACGGAGTCCAAATGAGAAATATATGACTATTTAAAATATAGTTTGAAAAACTGAAAGTTGATTATTCTGTTCTGACCTATAGTCAGTATTTTGATTATATCTCTTAAAAAAAAAATAATTTTTGAGTGAAACTTAGCTCATTTGAAACTAGACTCCAAGAGCTTTCCAACGGTATATTATTTGTTTAAAACGGAGTTCAAATGAGGGAGTTATGAATTTTTAAAGAAAGCTCAAAATCTGGACTGCACTATAAGTGCTGTAACGGCTATATAACGGCTATATAACGGCTAGTTTTGTAAAATCTTATATATATGACCTTAGATACACGATTTTGAGTAAGAACAAAGTCCTACAATGTGATATTAACTTCTTCTATCATCTTTGAGAGAAAGGAAAGCATTCTTGAGCCAAATCTTGCATATTCTCTATCATTAGAGTTATTAGAGCTTCATTTGTTTTCATCTACTCTTTAGAGAGAGTTTCTTTGTATTGTTGATTTTGATCAACACATATATTATTCTGAGTTGAGGTTCGCAAGTACCGGTGTTGGAAGAACTTGCTTTGGGTTGAGGAGGAGCCCGGATTCATAAATTCTCTATTGTGGTTTCGCAAATACCCGGATCGAATTTGCGTGGTTGTAGTGGTTTGCAAGTACCCGGATTAAACTTGCAATTATAGTGGAAATACTCAAGTGGTCTCTTGAGGACTGGATGTAGGCTTGGATTAGCCGAACCAGTATAAATCTCCGAGTTTGCTTTCTCTATCCCTTACTCTTTAATTTGTGCATATTGATATCTATTCTTTAATTCCTTGATCTTTATAATTATTTATCTTGACAGCACATTAATTTTCTGTATTGTATTTATTATCCTAAGCATTGTACTTTTACAGAAAATCATTTTAACTTCCAATTAATTCTTGTAAAAAATTTATAAAACCCAATTCACCCCCCCTCTTGGGTTCCAACCATTACTTTCACATCCCAGGCTAATTCATCCTTCAATCCCCAAATAATAGTCTAGCTTCTGTTCTTCAGTCAATTTACTTCTACAGGATATCTTTGCAAATTTTTCCTAATACTCGACCAAATTGCCCCTCTGTTTCAATTGCACTAATTCTTCTAAAGGTCGCTGAAGGGTAGCATGGAATCGAATTCGTATTCCTTCAAAAAATTCCTTCCAAGAAATTGGTTCTTGAAAGTTTGACTGAACCCCATCATACCATCTATACCCTGCTTCGTCAAGAACTAGGCTTGCCATAGTGACCTTGTGTTCTTCGGCTGTTTTGTCCAAATCGAAGTAGCTCTCGCACTTCGAAATCCAGCTGACCACATCATCTTTTGTAAATTGAGGCAAATCCTTCTTAGTGAATCACATTGGTGCTTGGTAATTTCCCCTCCGAGGATTCCCATCATAGAGGTGTAGTAATTCGACGATCTGACAAGAAAGTTGTGTTAATTCCTCCATAACTTCAGCCCAAAAGAATTGACATATCCCTCCAACCCAATTCAAAATCCTCAATTGACTCAAGATTGTATAGTCTATAAAATTCAGCCTTCCAGTTATTGTAACGCTCTCCAAGAACAGCACTAAACCAAGAAGGAAACTTCGCTACAATCATCCATATGCAAAGAGCATGTTTGGTTATAGGCATTTCCATGGTTAATGCTTCTTTGAGACCCATATTTTGGTCAGTTAGTATTGTTTGAGGAACCTTCCCATTCATAAACCCTAAGATTGCCTTCCAAGAAGATGATGAAAAAAGAAGCAAAACAAGAGAAAAAAATCTAAGTGAATTAAAGAGATGTAGCACTTTTCAAAAATTAAATGCATCCTTGTTATACAAACTCCACAAATGGGGTAAAAGAAAAAAATAAGGAATTTCTCATCCATTATTAAAATGCCTCGTCCATTTTAGCGATTGAAAAAGAAGACCAAAGGACACTAGCATAAGGTGCTTATACACACTTAGCAAGAGGAGGATTACTTAACAAGAAGCGTTATACAATGGAATTAATTTTAAATGGTAAACATTATGACCATCTGCAGATCAAGTAAATGGAAGCCACCTATTGTAGGTGGCTACTCAATAGTAGTTAAAAAGTTTTCTTTCCTTCCATTCCTTTATTTTCTATCAAGCCACGTCAAAATCTGTCAACCAAAAGATACAAGAGAGCACAAAGGGAATAGAACCTGGCATAAACACAAATTTGAGGTATATGTAGAAGCATATGTGACCAGTGGAGTATCCAGGACCCCTGGATCAGGGGGAAAAATATTTTAAAAAATTAATAATAAGTAAAAGTCATATATATAAAAATAAAGACATAAATGTTAAAATCGTAAAATTTTAATATATCTAATCAAATAAATTACATACTTTATAATTGTCCTCTACGTGATTTCATATTCTGAAATTATTGAATAATCAGCTGATTGTCAATATTATTGAAGACAGCTCTCTCAATATAAGTCACTAGACAATCATTCATCCACGCATCTCCCATTCGATTACATAACCTATTCTTCACAATCTTCATAGCAGAAAAGGCTCTTTCTACAGTTTCCGTGGCAACAGGCAAAATCATTGCTAACTTCAGAAGAAGAAAAACTAATGGATAAACAATATGTCTTCCAGTTTCAACCAATTTCTCTGAAAGATCACTGATTCCTTTCAAAGATGCAAATTCAACATTCATACACATATCAATGATGTAAGTCTCAAGTTGATTATCAAGCATCACTAAATCAGTTGAAGAAAATTCACATGGATAAAACTTCGCAAATTCAATCAACCTTGTCTTATCAAAAACAGAGAACAAATTGGCTGGATTCAAACAAGCCATAAAAAGAAGCAACCGAGTATTTGTCTCACTAAAACGATCATTAAGTTCCTGAAGTTGCATGTCCACAACAATATAAAATAATTCAACACGATAATGATGCTCTATTGTGATAGCTTGAGTTTTGCCTCCACGTCGTGATCTTACCTTAGAAAAAAATATATCCTCCATATTAGGGATGTTAATAGCATGCATATTGCAAAATAAAGTTACTTCTTGCAATAAAGACTCTCATCCATTATCCCTTATAGATTGTAATCGTTGCTTTGTGATGTTAACCAAGTTCATAGCATTGATGATGTCTTGATCTTTCCTTTGCAATGCCTGTGACAATTCATTTGAAATACCCAAGACAATTTTCATCAAATGCAATGTGAATGCAAAATCAAAATCATCTAACAAATGTAAAAGACCATTGGCTTCGGCTCTTTGATCTGCATTTGATCCATCTTCTTTTATAATTTCAAGAACATCAATTATAGCAGAATACATCAATATCAAATTGATCAAAGTTGCATAATGCAAACTCCAACGAGTATCAACAGCTCGTTTAAGACTAGTTTCTTGATTCAAACCTTGCCCACTTAGAATTTCTCCTTTTCCCAATGCCTCTCTAACATTGATAATTTGTTTTTCACGAAGCATGTCATGTCATTTACAAGATCCCCCAACAACATTTAATAATGTGGACACCAAATTAAAAAGAGAGGAAACTTCAATATGATTTTTGGCAATAGCAACTAACATAAGTTGTAACTGATGAGCAAAACAATGTACATAAAATGCAAATGGATTCTCCCTTAAGATCAAACTTTTGAGACCACAAAATTCTCCTTGCATATTGCTAGCACCATCATAACCTTGCCCACGAATTCTTGATGTACTAAGCCCATGTTTGCTAAACAATGCATCAATTGCCATTTTCAATGATAAAGCTCTAGTATCTTTAACATGAACAATACCAAGAAAACGCTCAACAATACTACCATTTTTGTTAACATAACGCAAAGCAACAGCCATTTTCTCCTTATTTGATATGTCACGGGCTTCATCAACAAGAATAGAAAATAATTCATCTCTAAGATCAGACACAATAGCAGCAGTGGTTTCCAATGCAGCAGCATTAACAATATCTTTTTGGATTTCTGGAGCAATTAATTGATGATTTTCTGGAGCATTTTCTAAGACAATAGAATTTACTGCTTCATTGTGTCCAGAAAGAAATTTAAGAAGTTCAAGGAAATTACCTTGATTACTAGAATTGTTTGATTCATCATGACCACGAAAAGCTAATCCTTGCTTTAATAGAAAGCGAATGCAATCAATTGACGTTGTTAAACTCTTTCGATATAAGTCACGCACTTGTTCGGATTGCTTAGATATTGCAACTTCAATATGTTGATTTTGATTCATCAAATCTTGACTCATCTTCCAAGCAATGTTATGAGAACTATTAGGACCTCCAACATGAGCTAAGAGTTTTTCTTTCTTATTCCATTTCGTGAATCCCTCTGTCACAAATGTATCACCACCTGATTGCTTTCCAAAATCAGGCCTAAAAAGATAATAACATTACTATACTCTAACCAGTTGCCAAATTCACTAAACAAAGAGGAACAAAATCTCCTTAAAGAATTTCTAATTTTTCTTTGGGGAAAATTATGTTGAGTAGGTTGGCATGGTCCTCTTTGTAAATATACTCTTCATATCTTATCTCGATCATTAGGATGATACGATGAAATTTTCATTCGCTTTCCTAGATCTGATGGCAACTCATCTAAATTAATTTAAATTTGTTGCTCATTTGATGGTGATTTCCTCTTGAAAAATCTTTCCATTACAAAATTCTCTCCTCTTCTAAATCCTAATAGCATAATCAATCAACAAATTTAATAGAATTAGACCTATGTACAAAAGCCCTAAATTTTACAAAGTCTCTAACAATGAAGTGAAAAATTAACTAAAAAATTTCATAAAATTAGCTTCACAAATATGTTAGTCATCATCCTAAATGTAAAATTAATCAACCAATTTGATAGATTTATTTCTATGTATAAAAACCCCCAAATTTTACAAAGAGCTCCTTAAGAATGAAAAATTAATTATCATCAATAATCATCCTAATAGCATAATCAAACACCTAATTTAACAAAATTACATCAATTTATAAAAACCCCCAAATTTGACAAGGTTTTCATTCTGGAAAGTGGGAAGGAAGAAGGCAAGAAGCTTACATGGAGGTGGAGTGGCGGTCGAAGCCTGGTGGTGGACTGGTGCTGGTGGTCGAAGGCTGGTGGCGGTGGCCAGTGACTGGTGGCTCACGACCTTGAGAGTGAGAACGCTGAGAATGGGAGGCCACGGCTCCCGTGTGGCGTGTCGATCAAGACTGCAGAGAGAGGAGAGGGAGTGGACTGGTAGAGGCGTGGAGCTTAAAGGCCGGCGGGGCATGGGCAGTGGCCGGTGGACTGGCATCGGCGTCGACAGTCTCCAAGTGTTGCAAGGGGGGTCTCGAGTCTAGTAAGGAAGAGGGAGGGCGCGTGCATGACTGGGGGGTCTGGGGGAAGATTAGGATTTAGAATAATAAGATAGAAAAAATAAAGGAGGGTCAAAAAAAAGGGGGGTGCAAGTGCCCCCCATGGGAGCCAAGTGGCTCCGCCACTGTTATGTGACACAAGATTCATTACACTACCTTCAATGCCCATGAATACGACCTCAAGTATTCTTCTCGTAGAACCACACAGCCAAAAAAAACAAGGCATTCCATAATTATTCATTCCAATCCATATACCCAGCGGCATGTCAAATGCAGTCAGGCGATGTGTTGTATCAAATACCACTGCATCACCATATCATATGACTGTATTTATGAGGCATATGACCAGGCTATATTCTCCAAACAGTTATTCGTATCAAGTGTGAATTCAAATTTGAAATTAGGGTCTTTCTCCTTAATATTTCTGCACATTCTTAATAGATCTATACTTTCCTCTTCTGGATCTAATTTCCTAAATGATTGAAGTAAATTCCTCACATCCTTTTCAGTAAAAGGCAGATATCCATGTTCCAAACATTTCTCAAGCTCCATAGCCGCATCATTTGATGGACAGAAATCCCTGTTTTAGTATACATCAGGATTCTGCTTTTGTCTGAATCTGAAATAGTTCTATATGGGAAGGAATTCTTTTTTGTTTTCTTTAGCCTAGTAAATGGAGGTTGATATGGGAACAAGAGGGGACCTCTCAGTTAAGATTTGAAAACAGATTTTCTGACTGCAACAAAGGGAAATAAATGGTGAATATCAACGCTAATGATAGTGACGATGAAATGATGATTAACGAACTTCCAAAACAATGGAAATTAATAAGTCTACATATCAGTCCACATTTCTGGAACAAAAGGAAAAAAGGAAGCTCAAAATGATTATCACATCTCATGACTCTTAAAATTATTCTAAGTCAATCATGCCAGCATAAATATAGGAAAGATCCACTACAAACTACTACTATACTGCCAACCCACATATCTATGGCCAGAAACATTTTTTCCTCTTAGTGTTCCCCAAATCCATACGGTTACAAGCAACAGCAAACAAAAGGCCCATAAAATACAAAATTTCACAACAATTATTGCAATCCTAAAAACTTTCTAACACAGTCAGAACCCCAGACACTGTCATGCATTCTATGAATGGAAAGAAGTTCTAAAAGTAATGTAGAGTCAGAAAGTATTTTTCACTGCTACAATCTTATATTATATAGAGATTTAACTATAATCGTATAAAGAAAATTGACGGGGAAGTCATTATATATATATATATATATATATATATATATATATATATATATTAAATATCATGAGAATTGAATGTATTTTTAAAGAGAAAAAAGTGATATAATTCAATCAAAGCTAAAAAAATTTACGTAATTTGTTTTAAATGATGATGATTTATTTTGTAAATAACTTACGATATAGAGGTTTAAATTTAAAAGTTATTATATAAAAATTTATTATATATAATTTAGTTTAAATAATTTGTTGTCAGATTATTTGTTATAAATATATTTTAAAAATAAAATTTCAACTTGTACAAAAAATATATAAGACATTGTTATAAGATTTTTTTAAGGAAATTTTTTAACTTTTCTTATAAATAATTTTAAGCTCTCTTCTTTTAAAAAAAATTGAAAGGCCGGCTTGGTTTATGAAAATGTATTTAATTTTTAATAATTTTTTGGGTTTGAAACTTGACAAAGCATAACAAGAGAGAACTCAAATTCTATAGTATGTGTCGAGGTTTTAAAGAGATTGAAGTGAATTGATCGTAAATGGAATAGTGCTGGAACTCAATTCTCTTATTCAAAAGTTTGTTTTAGACAAAAACAAAACAGAGGATTGATTTATTTATTTTTTTATTATCAAGTCTTTTGGAATATTTTAAACGTACTGACTGTATCTTCCAAACAGTCCTAGCTTCCACCATATCAAAAACTCAGGGCCTCAACCAAACATGTTCAACACTATTAGTTGGCTTGCAGAGCCAAATTTAGTGAATTACCAATTTTTAAGTTAATTCAATATAGTTTTTAGCCAAATGAATAGTAGTCCAACAGTAATTAGGAAAACCGAAAATCTGAAAAACCAAAAATTTATAATTTACTTCCAACAACACCAAACCATTAAAATCAAATGAAAACACAATTGAACAACTAATCTAGTAACTTAGAAGCAAATTGACTCCTCAGCAACGACGCTATCACAATTTTGGTTCACACCACCACGACTGTCGAATTATACAGAATTTAATTCTATGGCAAACTTATAGTATAGTGATCTCTAGGTCATATTCACTCAAAAAGCCTCATTTCTAATCACTAATTAATTGTTCTTAAGCTTAAACACTAATAGTAGAACACATAAATGGGGGGAAGGTTTGTTGTGACAAATATAGAATAATCTGCAAAAATGAACACTAGACTATAAAATAGTAGCATAGTAGATTAACAGTATATAAAACTTGCAACCAGCCACTAAGATTTATGAGAGTGTAACTATCATCACTTAACTAATTGATTCAATCTCGTTCTTATTTCTTCATTTGGTTTTGATGAAAAGAAATCTAGAAAATCTTCATGAATTTAAATTGCATCTAAAACATAACCTAAAAAATCTTCATTAATCTATAGCTAGATACAAGTTTAATAAACCCTAACCAAATCAAGTTAAATAATGATCTAAGCAAGCTATTTCATTCTTCTTACTCTACCAACTAATTAAAGCAAGATTACATCTCAAATGCATGTATTAAAACCCAGTTCATGCTTTTACAAGCTCATATAAGAAATTAGCATCAACATAAACCAGATGAACAGTACATAAATGAAAATGAGATAAAATGAGAAACAAAACACTAATCTTTCATTAAAAGCTCAAGTTACAATATCTCAAGTTCCTAGTGACTGATTACAAAGAGATTTTAGCCCTCCATGAGAGCAAAATCACCAAACAGAAGAGAGAAAAATAGAAGAAAAATAAGCAGCGAAATTTTCTAAGTTTCAATAAGTGTAGTATACAAGTCTGAAAAACCAACAAAACCAATACGCCCAAATCAGATGGAATATTCCTAGCTTGATGCCTTTTCTTTGACTGCAGCAAGGGTCCTTTGACTTCTGAAATTTGCAGCAAAGGTGGAAGCATTGTGCAGAAGAGGAAACATGAATAAAGTGCAGCAAAGTGGCTCTTTTTTCATACAGAAAACTAATGTGTTTGTTGTCATTTTCAACAAAGTTTGGGAAGAGGCAAAAGGTCTAATGCTTGCTAAAAATGCTGAACAAATATGATATGTGGGCCCTACACATCCAGCATATCCTAATCAGCATCCACATCACCAAAAAGTGTCACATCAGTGCCTACATAAACATCTTTGTCCATGTCAGCTTCCATGTCAGCAAAAGTGTCATCTCAACATCTTAGGTGACGCCCATGTCATAAAATCACTCTATTAATTTAAATTTGAAATCAAGAATGAAATTTAGTTAGGCCACAAATCACTTAAGTCCTAAATTTATAAAATTAAAGCATATTTAATGCATAATTATTTTGACCATAATAAATTTCAAAACATAACAAAATTGGAGAGTTTTATAAGAGTGAAGTAGCAAAAGGATTAAGTTAAGGACTAAGGTGGCCATAAAAACGCCTGATATCAATTAGCAGCAACAATGATCCGGTATATATATATATATATATATATATTACTCAATATGTCCAATATGTATATATATTACTGCTTATAATATGGGGAAAAAAAAAAAACAAATCCACTTGTTTGGTTCAATCATGTATATCCCACCAGTCTTGATCTCAACTACCACAAAAATGTCATGAGAAGATATAAATTCCGTGCATAACTACCATAAAAATTCCACACCCCCCACCCAAAATAAAATCTTTTATTAGTCCAGTGTATATATATATATATATATTACTCAATATATCAAGTATATATATATCTAGTAACCTCAATATGTTCAAAGTGGCGACGAATGTACAGAAGCGAAGCACCAAAAATGGGTTGAATGGAGTATACCACAGAGGCGAAGCACCAAAAACGACGAACCACCAAGCACGTCTTCCAACGGAGAAGCACCACCACTAAAAACAGAGAAGAAGCAAGCATGATGCACAAACTAGTTCACAAGAAAAATAGCGGGAAATAAGGAGTGTGCGAGGCTGGTGCATGGTGACTATAAGAAAAATGAGATTTAGTGGCGGTTTTAAACAACATGTAGTGGCGGTTAGCAAATTTAATAGTGATTTTCCAAACTACTACTAAATTTAGCACAAGCTTTTTAATGGTAGTTACAACTAACTACAGGAATAATTAGTGGCGGTTATGATGGTGATTGGAAATCGTCACTATTTATTTTTAAAAACATTTTGTAGTGTCGATTTCTTATAAACTGCCATTATATAATGGCAGTTATGTAATTTAATTGCCACTCTATAGTGGAAAACCGCCACCATACACTGATAAAAAAATAACAATTATATTCGTTGCTAATTTTATTAAATTCCGTCACTAATAAGTTTGCAACCAAAAAAAAATTTGTTTGCCAAACAACATCTATCACAAATCATTTACAACGAATTTACTATCCATCACAAAATCATATTTTTTTAAAAAAATTATTTAACCTCTGCCATTTCTAAACATTATTTAAATACTTATTTAAATTATTACAATGTAAAGAGTAGAAATATTATATTTATTATAATTATTAAAAGAGTCAAACATATTCAATGCATAAATAAAGTGTATTACATATTTTAAAAGAAAAGTCGTACATATTGTAAAAGCTATAAATAACATTCATTGTTATACAGTGGAAATACTAGTTAATAAATTCTCTTAACTATTTGGAGGTGGACCATAGTTTGACAATGACGATGAACCTACGTCTCCCTAAAAAAAACTTTTATATAATTATAAGTTACAAAATAAATATATTAATATGAAGTCTAAACATCAATCAATTATGAAAGTAAAAAGATTTTAAGAAGGACTATAATAAATTAGCGTTGAAGTTGAATTAAAATCAATTACCAGTTGAGTATTGTGAAGAAATGTCTGAAGGTGTATTCTAATTCTGGGATTTCAAGATCCTTTGCTTTGGGAGGGATCCTATGATAACAAAAAATAAAAAAATTTAATATGAAATCTAAACATCAATCAATTATGGAAGTAAAAGATTTTAAACAAGGACTATAATGAATTAGCATTGATGTCACATCCTGTTTTAGGTAGGTAAGTACCTAATAACCAATTTAGGATATCTAATATTCATTAAACAATACTTTTTAAAATATTTTAGATATCAAGTATTTGGAATATAGATATCAAGAAAGTAAATTTTTAGATATCAAGAAAGTAATTTTTTAAATTTCAATAAAGTGCAAATATTAGATAATATAAATGGATGCAAATAGCAAGAAAATGACCAGTCGTCCACTCATTGTTATTCCTAATTATTTATAAATCACCCTTGAAATGATTTTTTTTTATATAGTGATAATTGGACAATATTTTTTTTTTCATAAGTATCTTTTGCTAGAAATAATCTTACTTGAAATATTGTCGAACATTAAAATGGAACTTCTTCCCGTTGAAATTTGAATCTTAATTTTCTACCTTGTAAGAAACTAACCTGTTTTGCTTGATTCAATCTCACTAATGTATTAGACTAGATTTAAGTGTATTATTTATATATTTATTATCAAATTTCTTAATAAAAATAAATTATGTATAAAAAGTGTTTGGAAATGGCCTGATCATTTAAAAAAGTATTCTTTTTACATATTGGCTTTTTATAAATATCTATCATACTGTAAGCCTAGACATCGAGTTAAAACCTGTATTGCAACTACAATATGCCATTCCCAATACTTGAAACTATAAATAAACTTGGACAATATGAGCTTATCCAAAAACTTATATATATATATATATATAAGATGAACTGGAAATTATTATACATCAGTCACTATTAAATATCTCATGCATCTCATATTCTCATGTAACATGCACTTCATTATGCAAGAAGGTTCTAATTTATTACATCATAAGAGTATTCTAGCTGGGAAATCATTGCTTGAAAATAACGTCAGAGGTTATAAAGCTAATGAAGAGATCATGTTACTCAAGTAAGAGAAAAGTGGCACATCTTAAACACTTACAACATGAATTGCTAAACTTGATAGACTTGCATATGTAAAATAACTTGAAAGGAACTTTCGTAAACTTGTATAGGCAAGGAATCTTTCTTGTAATCACTTTGAACAAGTCATAATGAAAGCTGAAAATTTTCAACTTATTTGGCTACAAAGGTATAAAACAATGATGAGATTTTGAAAGCTCAATTTCATGAAATAGGAGAATAACTGAAAAGGGTCTTTATAAAGCTTATATTTGGAAAACATCTCATCTCACAATCACATTGGAGTAAAAAATGAACTATAAGATAAAAACCAATCTTTCTAAAACTTATTTTCAAAGAAAAACATTCTTTTCTTTAGTTAGCTACTCACCTTACTGAAGACCTTGCTCAAACTTTATGAATCTAGATGGTTCTCACTAAAAGAATGTTATACAAGCTTATCAAACTTGACTCAACCTATAAGAACATGCAATGGAAAGAAAGACTAGAATTTTATCTTAAAATACCTTGGCTGTCCACTATAGAACATGCAGACCAGGAATAGCTATCTAAACTAGATTTCCAACAATTAATCTGGCTTAGATTTATTCTTAAAAAGATAAGCTTGAGTACTTGAAATTCCTCTCTTGCCCTTGATTTCGAATTTTTGTTACCATATCTCTCCTTGTAAGGCATGATTGTCTCAGCCCCTTTTTCTACTAAACTCTTCACTCAAATCTGACTAGCATGGGAACTTGTTTTATGGAAGCAAGATTATAGCTTTTGCTTGACCAAGCTTCTTAGCCTCTTTTCTTAATATGTTTTTATTTTCTATATTTTAATTAAATAAAAGTCAGAGACATAATTAAAATTAACTACAATGAGAATTTAGAATCATTTTTCTATTCAAATAGTATTAATTGCAAATTCATATATCTATATATATGCATACTCCTTTCGGTAATAAGACAGTCAAAAGCACTTTTTAAGGTGACAGTGGCAATGATTCGCATGCCCTGGACATGGTTCCAAGTGACCAATGACACCATACCACTAACCTGTAATAGCACATTTTTTGGAATATATATACGTTACATCTAATTATTGGAAAATATATCAACAAAATTTACACTGGTATTCATTTTATTTGAAAAAGTATTGTGGACCCAGAGCATAACAGAAATTCAAAAGAAATAAAACAAGAAATTTGAGAGAGCACAAGAGTAATGAGATACTATAAGGAAATTTCATGTCTCTTCTCCACTGGATCTCAATATGATCCCCGTCTTAAGTCAGCTAAAGATACCATAAGGAAATTCCATGTTTCTTACCTTATTGAAATGAATCAGTTTGAGAGTCATAGCAAAGTTTGGCATCATAACAAGAGAGCATGAACCCAGCGTGACCATTCTGAAATGGTGGTAAATGAAGATTAAATAAATTGATTAAATTCCAGAAAGCTGAAATGTGATGCAAATAAATATGCAAAGTATTAGTGAATCTAGAGTTATGATTGTACCTCACGGTTATAGACTTGAGCATGGAACCAAAACTTGCTAGTAGTAATAACTTAAAATCATAAATTATGCAGACGAATAGGCTTCCAATTTCCCGCTGACCCCCCCCCCCCGGCCCCCTCACGACTTTTAGCTCAGATTTTCTATCCTTTTTCTCAACCCAACAATAGAAAAATTAGCTTTTTTAAATGTAGAAGATCCACCAATATTCTAGCATAAAACGTCCCAACAAGGAGCGCACACACCAGCACAAAGGAAAGATGCAAAAATCAAGAATTTCATTTCCTCTTAGCAGCTGCGTTCTCCTTCAACCACCGTGGACGTCATTCCCCATCCCTCCCTGTGCGATTTTTAACCCAAATTTCAAATTGAAACAAAAGCCCAGTCTCTTGGTCACACACATGTCAGCACCAAGAGGGGGATGAAAATTCCTAAAACAGAGGCATCATTTTCCCTTACCTACAACCAGACCTTTTCGCCATCGTGTCTCTCCTCTGACGGCTTGAACGACGGGAACCACCATGGCAGCGATGGCCAACGTGGTGGTGGCCAGATTCTCCTGCAGCACTTCGCCTCTCACTCTTTCGGCTTCCTCTGCACTCTCTGATCTGGTTCACGGTAGAAAGGGGGTCGAAGGACAGGGATGAAGGAAATCAAGGAAGGATCAGCGTGGTGGTGGCCGGCGGTGGCCACCACGCGAGGCTCTCTCCTTTTCTTGTTTCCGCCGCTGCCCCTCTTGCGTATGAGGGAACCCAGATCCTTTCCTCTCGTGAAGCTTCCGGATCCCGCGCCTCTCCTTAGAGTAAAAGCCACGGACGCGACCGGATTCCCTACCATTAGAAGCTCCATGCCATTCCTACCATTGACTAATAGCCATGTGCCACATGTCCAAGTGTTATAATACAAACTAGATTCAAGTATTCCCATGATTCGAACGCCTCACCTCTCATGCACATGTCCAGCGCCTCTTGTCTTCCCTTTTTTTTCGCCTTTTCAAACTCTACCCAATAAAAAATTGACACATGGCAGTGCTAAATGAGACTACTTAAAAATAGAGCAAAGATGACGGGAAACACAGAGATAATGCTAAAACGCGAGGGCAATTCCGAATATGTAATCTATAATGGAACAAGAAGAAAAGCAAGTATTCTCTCATTTATCTTCATCTTCATACATCCTCATTTAGTATCCGGTAATCTGAGTAAGAATAATCTGAATATATAATCTGAGTTGTTTTTGTGCCTGAATCAGCTTATTTTTTGTTGAATTGCTGCTACTCTTTTTCTTTTTCATAGTGATAGTGTTTAACTTGCAGGAAAAGAAAGAAGGAAAAAATGGAGAATATGAAGCAAGTAAAAACAATGTTTATTATGTAATTGTATTGTTGATTGAATATTTTTATTGTCATTTTGTTAAAATATTTTTTCCTTGTAGCTACAAAATTTTTCTTCATTGCATTGGGGTCCCTCTAACATTTTTATAAAGAGAAAATTTTGATTTGTTTCATATGGAGCTTCAACTAAGAACATTGCTATTTTCACAAAAAAGAAATTGGTTATTGAGTAAATTTGTTTATTGTTGATTGAATATTTTTATTCTTATTTTATTAAAATATTTTTTCCTTGCAATTGAAAATTTTTGCTTCATTGCATTGGGGTCCCTTTAATATTTTTATAAGGAATTAATTTTGATTTATTTCATATGGAGTTTCAAGTAACATCATTGCTATTTTCACAAAAAAAAAATTGTTTATTGTGTAAATTGTTTATTGTTGGTTGAATATTTTAATTCTTATTTTTTAAAATATTTTTTCCTTGTAGGCAATGGAACGTGAAAACACTTGAAAGCCTAAAGTTGGTATGATGTTTGATAATCTAGAAGAAGCATGGAACTTTTGGCGAGAATACGGTAGGAGAAGTGGATTTGGAGTGAGGAAACGGTTTTGCAATCCAGTAGGTCTAGGAGTGAAGACGTCGGCACGTTTTGTTTGTTCCAAAGAGGGTGTTCGACAACCGGATAAAAGAGATATGCAAACTAAAAAGCCTCGTCTTGAAACGAGAACCAATTGCATGGCAAGAATTGGATTGCGACTTATGAATGAAAAGTATAAGGTGCATGATTTTGTGGAGCAACACAATCATGAACTCCACACCCAAGAAACTAGCCACTTCCTCGCGTCACAACGAAGAATATCTGAGGTTCAAGGTTATGAGCTTGAGTTGGCAGAGGATTCTGGTGTTCGACAGAAGACATCATTTGACCTTATGAGTATGCACGTGGGTGGGGGAGAGAAAATCTTGGATATACTCAGTTGGACATGAAAAATTATCTGAAGAAAAGAAAACAAAGGAATATGCAATACGGGGATGCAGGGGCTTTATTTCAATACTTTCAGAAACAATTAGTAGAAAACCCTTCATTTTTTCATGCTTATCAAATAAATTCGGAGGAACATATTACAAATGTATTTTGGGCTGATGCACGGATGTTGATGGATTATGGATATTTTGGTGATGTGGTATCACTTGATACTACCCATTGTACTAACAAAGAGAACAGACCGCTTGCAATATTTTGTGGGTTTAATCACTTCAGAGGCATGGTGGTATTTGGAGCTGCATTGTTATATGATGAGACATCTGACTCGTTTAAATGGATTTTTGAAACTTTTTTGGAGGCACATAAACAAAAAAAGTCATTGACATTATTTACTGATCAAGATGCAGCAATGGCAAAAGCATTGCATGAAGTCATGCCAAATACAGTACATGGCTTATGCACGTGGCACTTACTACAAAATGCCACTAAACACTTGAGCAATGTGAGACGAGATGGGAGAAGTATTCTGAGTGATTTCACACAGTCATGTATGAATATGGTGATGTTGAGCAATTTGAAGCCGCATGGAGTCAATTATTATCAAAGTATGATGCTCAAGATAATCGATGGCTTGCTTCAACATATGATATTAAGGAAAAGTGGGCGGCATGTTATATGCAAAAAACTTTCACTCTTGGCATCCGAAGCACTCAATTGAGTGAGAGTTTGAACTCAGACATTAAGAGCTTTTTGAAGCTCGACTTAGACATGATACAGTTCTTCAAGCATTTTGAGAGGGCTGTTGATGACAAACGTCATAAAGAATTGAAACAAGAATTTGATGCAAGGGAAAAAATACCAAGATTGAAAATGGTGCAATCGCTTATGTTGCAACAACTCTCTAAAATTTACACTCCCCCTATCTTTGAGTTGTTCCAAGAAGAGTATGATGGTTTTGCGGCTACATGTGTGAAGGAGAAAAATGAAAGTCATGTCGTATGGGAATATATCATATTTTTGTTTAGTAAAGAGGGAGATTACAATGTGACATTTGACCCTCGTGATAAATCCATTACATGTAGTTGTAGAAAATTTGAAAGTACCGGTATACTTTGTTGTCATGCTATGAAAGTATATGATATGAATGATGTGAAGTTGGTCCCCGAAAAATATATTCTAACTCGCTTGACACGAAAGGCAAGAGAAGGTGTGATATATGATTTAAAGGGAAATACAATTGAAGAAGATATAAGGTTGGAAAGCACTCGAAGATTTAAGAGAATCGCTCATAATTATACAAAATTTAGTATCACAAGCATCTTATCATGCTAAGGCAAGTGACTTCTTGGACAATGTCTTGCCCGAATTGACGAAGATGGTGAACGAGCTTATTTTGGAGGAAAAAGGTTCAGAAAACATCTCACCGAGCCAACCAAGTTATTGTCCTCCTCCTGTGGTGAGGTTGAAGAAAGAGATCGGTGTGAGGACTAGGAGACGCATTAGAAGTTGTCTTGAACTTCAAGGAATTAAGAGAAAAAGACCTTCAAGAGTTATAGTTAATCTAAGAAATATGGTTAGTACTTATTTCATGTATTAATATACTCTATTACAAAATCATATTGTTGTTTACATGGATCAATACAATGTTTACATTAATCTTGTAGGGGAATGATGCACAGGATCAGATGTCATCTGGAGTGTCATGCTCGGCACCCCCAGTACCTTTGAGCATGCACAGTACTCCCATGTCGGTGCATTAGGTTTCACCGGATTGCTAATGGTAAGGTTAAAATTATATAGACAATGTGGGATTTTGCTCTTTACAGTTGTGTTTTATAATTCAATGTGCTAATTGTAATATTTCGATGTATTAGGCACCATTTGATGATTCTACATTGTCACTTGAAGAAATGGAGCTTATGCCAAATTTTTCAAATGATAATCAAAATAACTGAGGTTAGTTTCACAAAATGGAATGTTTTGAAGGACTAATACTTATCTAAACAAGAAAAAGTTATGGTCTTTGCCCATTAATTCAGATGCTTAAATCATGTCTTTGTAGTACTTTATTTATTCCATTTGATACTCCCTATTGTCATTTAAGTCTTTGATTTTTGTTATGTTTCATTTTAATTTTAAAATATTATTACAGAGCCAAGATGAAGCAGAGCCCCCATTGGTTGATAGGCAAAGTACCCCTGCTCCTGTTGTTGAAGATAGGCATATTCATACACCAAACATTCTATGTTTGAATTTATGCTTTTGAATTTTTGCAATTGAATTTATATCTGTGTTTTAGCCATATTCAAGAAATAGAGCACTTTGACAGTGTTACACAGAAAATGAGAATGGTCACTTTTGAATTCATTAAGCAATTATGCAAATTTACAATTTTACATAGACAATAGAAAGGTAACTTTCTAATATGAATCACAGTAACAAATTTTACAACTTGATGATTACAATGTCACATTATATCCTATACTATATACACAGCCCTCTCCAAATACAGTAAGACTTCCAGTAAAAAAAAAGACTAGAACAACCAAGTCCAAAACAACAATGCAGTGGGTCCAAAACAGTAAACAACAAACAGCAAACAGCAAACAGTAACCCGCAAACAGCAAATAGCAAACAGCAACCAGCAGTTCAGTAGGCTTGTATTTTCCAAAACAGTTCAGTAGCAACCTACAAGTCCAGAACAGTAGCAATTCAATAGGTCCAGAATATATCAGTAGCAACCAAAATATTTTCCAAAATGAAAGCCATAAGAAAATAAAGTAACTTTATCATGTTGTTCAATTCTAGAATCAAAGCCCCACCATGTATCAGGTACAATATTTAATGTCAAGAAGAATTGTAGTGTCAGATAATTGAAGAAGAAGAAGAAGAAACAGTGTTGAGCGGAAAGAAGAAGAAGAAACAGTGTTGAACGGAAAGAAGAAGAAGAAACAAAGGAGTCAAAACCTCTCTTACCTGATCCCGCCGTCGTCCTCTCACTGAAATCTGCTGATCTCGCCGCTCTTGCCCTTTCGTCTGCTCTCGATGAAGGCCGGATCCGTTCTTTGGTTTGAATGTTGGTGTGTGGAGAGGAGCCGTCGATAGGATGAGTTACACATCAAAAAGAGAGAAAAAAAAAGCCAAGTGGCGCAATATTAATGGCACACGTGGACTTTGGGATGCTGTCTATCCCGAGAGATCCAACGGTCTAAAATTAATGGCAGGAATGGCATGGGGTTTCAATGGTAGAGAATCTGTGCTCGCCACAGACCCTCCTTAGAGCAACGTGGGCCGTCGGATTATTTCTGTGGATGTATGAGATTTGTTGCTTCTGAAGAGCTGTGGCCCGTTGGATCCAAGCCATCTAATGGTCCAGATTTCCTAGCCTCAAAAGAAAAGAAATGCAGCGTTTTAATATATTGTAGGGGACCCACCCTTATTCCTTTTCCTCGTTGCCAAGCACCGGCCACCCACGATCTCCAGCCTGCGTCTACGTCTGTGTCGTGCCCAGCCTCATGTGCTTCTCCTCCGTCGCGCACCAACCACACTAACGCCGTCCTTCTTAGCCGTGGTGCTTCGTCGTGGATTCCCCAGAGTATTCCTGTGAAACAGAGTTTCTCTGGTCCTCTGCTTCGCCGTTGCGTCATTCTCATGAACCAGAGTATTAAAACACTGCGTTTCTTTTCTTTTGAGGCTAGGAAATCTGGCCCGTTAGATAGCTTAGATCCAACGGGCCACGGCTCTTCATAAGCAACAAATCTCATTCGTCCACAGAAACAATCCGACGGCCCACGTTGCTCTAAGGAGAGGCGCGGGATCCGAAGCTTCCCCAAGAACACTGAACCTAATCAGATGGGTAGGAACATGTGTCCTCCATCCTACGGTGCCACATATTCAAAGAATGGGAGGGGAAGAAAAAGCAGAAAAAATTTTAAAAAAATTAAGAGGAAATGAAGAAAAAAATAGGAGGGGAAAAAAGAGAAATTTTTTTTAAAAATTTGATATAATTTTAAACAATAAAATAATTAAAAAAGTTAATAAAAAGAACTAAAATTATAAGAACGAAAATTTATTTTTAGAGAAAAATTAATTTTTTATTTTATTTAAAAATAGGATTTAATGAAAGGTAATTAAATGAATAATTAAAAAATATTTTATTTATTTTATTTTAAAGAATTATTAAAATTTTGAAAATTTTATTCAATTTTTAATTATTTTATTTAAAAAAGTAAAAATTATTTATTCATTTTATTTTAAAAAGTAAAAATTATTTTCTATTTCCAAATGTTAAACATCTATACACTTTGATAGAGGGGTGAACCGCCACTATATAATAATTTTAAATTATCTCAATTTAATTTTCAATTAATTTTTTATAACTTCAACATAAATTGATTATATAATCCATAATTAATTTTTTCATATCTTCAACAAAAATATATTACATTTATATATAATTGATGTCAATATGAAAAGTTAATTTTGTAATTAAAGCATAGACTTAATCAAATGAAATAGCATATCAATATCAAAACTCACATTCTTCAAACTATAATCCTATGCTAACTAATTTTTTTAAAACAAAAATTAAATAAATAAGACGTATATAAAAAAAAAGTAAATTAGTTCTTTCTTATATCGATAATCACAAAGTTTATTAACAAATTACTATCCAGTATGTAGTCTATAATTAATCTTGTCTGACGTCAATTATTTGTAATTTAGATTATTATAACACAACTTCAATTAAAGATAAATGGTGCCACTGCAATAGTGAAACACGCACGATCAATGACGGAGGGGGTATATACATATAAGTTTTAGGGTTGAGGGATTTAACAAGTTTTAATAACTAAACCGTCACTATAATATTGATAGAGTATGGGATGCCAAAGTCCTACATAATAGTATGGGCTGTCTGATGAGATACTTATGTAGCTTGACTCTCCCATCTCAACAGTTGGCTTTTAGGTTTGGGTTCTCCAAGCTGCTTTGGTGGTGAATAGTGGAGGCAACAATAAAGAAACATAGATGAAAATAATAAAAATATAGGGAGAGATAGACCTCTTGTGTTTTAAAATATTTCTCCTTTATAAAAAAAAATCTAACAAGTTTAGTGGTGGTTAAATATACATACTTATATGTATATACTATTACAAAGGAAAGTTAGATCCCTCACCTGGATTCCATGCTCGCCATTGCATTCCAAAAGCATGGAAGATGCATCAAAGAAGTCATCCCTATAAAGTAACTATGCAAAAACATGTTATGATTACAAAATAGAGAAATTCATTATCACTAATCTCGACCTTCACCTATTCCTTTGGTCATATCTCTTAATTAGTAAAGAATTTCCAAATAAAGTTATACCATTGGAAACTAGACTTAAAAAGTTTTTAACGATATAAAAATGTTTAAAAACAAAATTCAGATAAAAGAGTTATGACCATTTAAAAAAATGTCTAACTAAATACTGCAGCCACTATATACTGGCGGTTCATACAAAATCTGCCACTATATATATATATATATATATATATATATATCTATGTATATGTATATAGTGACGATTCATACAAAACCGCCATTGTGTGTTTATTTAGTGACGGTTTTCAAAACCACCACTAAAGAACTGTTTCTCATGAGGAAGAAAAGGAAGCAGTGGCTCCCACAAATACACGTGTCACGTGTCGCGTGCTGAGTGGTTGGATTTTTTTTTTTAAAAAAAAAGGAAACTAGCGAGGCGAGTCAGGTGAGAAGTCCGAGTCTCGGATCAAGTATCAAGTAGGTTGCAGAGGGACACGTGGTGTGAGGAAGGAAGCTAAAGAAAAAAAAAATCAAAACATAGCATTTCATTTATTTGGAAGACACAATCTGACCCATTAGATCACGTGAATCTAACAGCTCAGATGCTTTAGCAATCCCTTAGATCTAGGTTGTCCATATAGCTTCAATCAAATGACTCACGTAGAAGTATGGGAGAATCTCATATTTTTGCCTATTAGAGAATCCTATACTTTTGCGTATAGGAGAGGCATTGGAACCAAAAATAATAGGTTGAAAGAGAAGATAAGAGCGGGACCGTTTAAGGAAAAAAAAAGTGCAAAAAAAAGCAAACATCTCAACCCCACGCAACCAATAAATAATGTTTGCATGAGGCATCTTCAGTTATTGGAAAAGAGAAAGACTACGTAGACTTTTCAAATACTTACAATCAAATGATTAAATTAAGACTTAAAAAATTATATATTGTATTTTTAATTTAAAAAATTTAACAAAATGCGCATAAAATAAATTTCCATAAATCACATAAATTTTAGAGTAAAATATAAATTTGATATTTAAAAAATTATAATTATCTTACTTGATTCTTGAAAATTTAACGTCTCTATTTTATCTTTAAAAAATTGTATTTATCTTAATTTTATTATTCTATATATTAAAATGACTCTTGATAACTAAATTTTTAAAATTTGGCAACAATAAATTTTATGATTTAACAACTAAAAAATATTGAATTGAGATACTTAAATTTTAAGAACCAAATTACGACTACGATAACATTTCAAGTATTAAAAGGAGGAAAAAAAAAACCAAGAAGAAATTATGATTAAATAATAATTTTGAAGTAGTGTTATTTCTTAAATTTTTTTATTGATATTTTTTAAAATTAAACAAATTATCTAAAATTTTGAAAAGTTTAAATTTTCATTAAAATACTCTCATTAATAATATTAATTTTTTAAATATTTAATATATATATATATATATATATATATATAAAAGAAGATAAAGAAGAAGAAGCAAGCCTGAGCCACAGCTTCATCAGCCAATGAACCAACAAATTAATATGTTGATAGGAGACAGATGGGGGCATCTTCAATTGTAGTTTTCAATTCTTTACAATTAAATTATTAATTTAAAACATTCTCGAGAATGGAAGCGTGCGATCCAGTAGAACGGCAATCTTGATTGGCCCAGGTATGTTCATTGTTTTAATTTAGTCTCTAATAAATTAAGTGTTTCAATCTAACCTCTGAAAAATTATGTTTATATCCTCTATTTCCTCATTTTATTTATTAAACTGATATTTAGCAAAACTGAATTTAAACTTTAGCAACAATTTTTAACAACTAAAATGATCAAATTAAAATAAAGTTTTTCAAAAATTAAATTGAGAAGGTAGATATAAGAGCTTTCATTGCATCGTTGAAATAAGTCTTTGGTGACAGCAAGCCACAAATTTTTTGGGGTAAGGTAAGATCTTTTTTGTTTCTTTTGGTGAACAACCATCACTACAAGAATTAGGCATTATTCCTATGGAAACTCTAGTTGCAAATACATTAGATGCACTAGAAAATTGGGTGTTCTTACTGACTTCCTACTAAAAAGTTGCAATAGCAAAAACAATAGTTATTGATGACAAACTGACTGAATTCCGACTGAAAATAAATTTCTTACTACGTGTTTTCTACTACATAATAGTCGTAAAACCAAACGCCACCTAGATATATACTCAAATATATTAATTAATTAATTTTTTTAGAAGTCCAAAAGGCCTGAATGTCCTACACGTGCATATATGTGTGGCTAAATTTATCCCCAGTCTTAGCCATATATGGCAGATGGCTTAAGGAGCGGAACCCCGAGCCACATCACTACATATGGTGCAAGGGAAGGGCCCCACGCCACATTCTCGTGAGTGGCTTAGGATTGGATCCTCGAACCACAATCTATGTTGCTCAAGTTGGTAACGCTCGAGCAACACATCCTGTGTGCTCAGACACTACTAGCTGGACCACATAGTCCTGTGTTGCTTGGGCTGGTATCACCCAAACACACAAAAACATGTGGCTCTGGCTCTTAGCCTCGAGCTACACAATTGTGTAGCTCAGGGGCTTTACAAAGTCTGTGCGTGGTCGATCCACACAAGTTGTGTGTCTCGAGTGACTAGCCCCCGAGCCATAACATTCCAACTGGTAAGTTTTTTTATTTGTTTTAATATTTTTTCTTTAATTATTATGTTCAATTTTTTAGTAATAAAAATAATTTTTTTATTAATTTTATATGAGTTTTATTTGTATTATTGTAATTTACCTGTTATCAATTTGTATGTGATTACAAATGAATTTACCAATTATAAATTTACTGTTTAATTTACAATTGAATATAGAAATTGTAAATTTAATTATTATAAACGAAATTATAGATTATAAAGAAATTTTTATTTCAATCTATAAATTTGAATGACTTGAGAAAATCAAATAACTTAATATTAAGTTGCTCTTGTATTCTTTTTTGATTATCAATTTTGCTTCGAAATTAATACATCCAGTTTACAAACACATTCATCCTCTTCTACATCCGCTCTTGTATTCCTTTTTTTATTATCAATTTTGCTTCAAAATTAATGCATCCAGTTTACAAATAAATTCGTCTTCGTCCTCGTCCTCCTTCTGTTAGGATATAAAAAGTGAAAGTGATTATTAGAAAGCCAAACTTAAGAAAGGAAAAAAAAAAAACGATAGGTATTGAAGAAGATCTCATACAAAACGTAAGGTAGCCTTTTTGTTATCCCTGTCAAGTAATAAAAATTTGGCAAGAGATGAGACAAAAGAAAAGAAAATAAAAGCTGCTAAAGAAGAGAATAATAGATTGAAAAGAATGTCAGCGAGAGGAATCTGAACCATAGAGGAAAGAAAATAAAATACAACAGTGCATCCGTATGAGACAAGAGAGGAAAATAAAAAGCTGTTAAGCTGGAAAGAATGTCAAGAGAAAACCAGTAGGATAGAGGAAACTGAAGATTGCAGAGTAGAAGAGGAGAGAAAAGAAAATATCGTGTCCAAATGCTCATAAATTAGTGTGAGCTATTAAATAAACCTATTTTGGTATGGATTCAAATATTTTGGAAGTGTGCCATAATATTTACATAGAATTTGCGGAGAGCCAAATATAACAGCTAAAACAATTAGAAGCTCCTATTGACATATTTTATATCAATGTAAACAAAGTTTCACGCAATTCATTGAATAATGTTTTATGTATTTTATAACATTGCGAAGTTATTTTATATTATTAGTATATTGAATAATTTGACATATTTTATATTATTTGTATACTATACTATATATTTGAATATATTCACGAATAAACGTTAATATATATACTGTTAAAAAGATTATTACCTATTTTATATTAGTTCTATGTTATTTTTTAATATTTGTATGTTATTAGAAAATCTTTTATTTATTTTATATTATTTGTATGCTTATAAAGAAGGATAAATAAATAAATTGTATTAAACAGTCAATAACATATTTGTAGATTATACTATATATTCAATATATTTATAAATAAATATAAGTAGTTAATATATTGTATTAAATAAGTAGTTAGTTGTTTAAAAATAAGCTATTATATTAATACAAAAAAATTACAATTAATTTGCCTAATATAAATCTATGCTTCTTCATCATCTTCTCCATTCCCATCATTCTCCTCCTCATCATCGATGTTGCCATTTGTTGGAATATCGAGCGGAATGAAAAAATTTATTACATTATTTAAAGAAGTTATTTCTAGTCGATACACTTCTATGTCTCCTCATTGACTTGAACCCGCATGAAATCTCTGTGTAGGTGAATGCGGCAGACAAGATCCTTGGATTGCATTTAGTCTACTCTCCATGGTAGTGATTTGACTATTTAGTCCTCTCATCCTTCCCTCATATTTTTTTCAACTATTCTTCATAAGATTTACTTAGAACAAGTTTATCCCTTAGAACCTGTTGAAATTCTTAAGAGCGAGCCCAATCAAGCTCCGATGAGCCTTCTTGTATATGATATCTAGAGGTTGTTGTATCTATAATTTTTGTTGTCTCAACTCCTAAACCATATATATATCTTTATTTTTTTTCCTCTGGCTGCTTTCATCCGTAGATCAAAATTAGATAATTGTTGATTGGAACTAGTTGAAGATTGTAGCCTTTGCTATTCCACCTTGGAAGAAAATTGAATTATATCAGGTTGTATTTTGAAATATGTACCATGCATATACAATTGTACATCAAATAACACTTACAAAGGTTGCCTCTGATTTTTTATCAACCCATATCTGATCAGTCATATTCGGATGAATTCGGAGAAATAACTCAGATGCAGTAGGTTTTTATCCTAATTCTTTTGTCTGTGAGAGAGAAAAAATAAAAAAAAAATAAGTTTTAAATATAATGATGAAATAGTATATTTAAAAAAATTAAACAAGTTACCAATTTTCTATTGTGCTCAGCCATTGAAATAGAGCATTTAGTGTGAAGAGATGAGCCAAACCCATTAGAGTCAAAAGATCTATTTTTCTTCTTTTGCTTGTTAATTTATTTAAATTGTGTTATTCCCCATTTATCACACAATTGATTCCAAATAGATTCCTCTATTCAGTCTATTTTTTTTATTCTTATGTGTTGTATATATAAAATCCTTCAAGCGCATTGACAAAAAACTTTTCCAAATGTTGTAAATATTGTTGCCATGATGCAATAATGAAGTATAATATTTTAAAAAAAACGTTCATTTAAACAACAATAAACTATGAAGCCAAGAAGAAAAATTGAAATAATGATAATGAAATTGTACCTAAAATTCTATCCACCAAAAATTTTGTAGGGATTCCAGTACATCTGTTCAACAAATGTATGGTCCATCGTATATTGCTTTAAGGATGGACACAATCCGACCTCGGGCCTTTTTATGGTTTGGAGAAAACTTGATTTAAAGAAAGTAAAAAATAGACAAATTTCATCGATATAAAATTAGATGTAAACTACGGTAGTTAGAAAAAGAATAATAATAATTACTCATTTCCATCAGGAGCAATGAGGTCTTTCCTAATAATAACGTTGCTATCTTTATGTTGCAAATCATGGGTTATTGCATCTATTGAGATTGGGAATCCAAATGGCAGCAAAGATCTAGATGAGGCATATTGTAGAGTTGGAGATGGTGTTGGGCCTAAATGTTGGTATGAGGACTGAGAATGTTGCAAAGAAATAGAGTTATTATGACATGTTTGAGTTGTGGGTGGTGAGTTATTTGGGACTTGAGTAGAAGTAGTTGGCATATTACATGTATCATGATGTGCATTGAATTGCCATGCAGGTGGTGGTCCAATCGGAATATATCCAAGATGAGCCATTAGTGACGGTACGTTTCCTTGAAATTGCTATGGCATTGACAAGTAAAAATTTGGAGGAGTCACAAAAGACATATTTTGCTGTGGGCCAAAAAAAGAAGGGTAAGGAAGTGACTGTAATAGGTTTGTTGTTGTGGCATTATTAATGTCCGTACTGGTGGTGTTGTCGGAAGAAGAAGTATTATGTGTTGGACTAGAAGGTTGTCTTCACTCTTCCTCCAGATAAATTTTTGGCATGCTGTGATGGATCCCCTGACATATTTGAAAGAAATAGTTGGATCCCAAGAGGGGGGGTGAATTGGGTTTTATAAAAATTTTCACAAAACTTAATTGGAAGTTAAAATGATTTTCTGAAATTGGATAATGTTAAAGATAATAATTTAATTCAGAAAATCAAAATGTTTATCAAGATGAATAATTTTATAGTGCAAGGAATTAAGGAGCAAATATAAATCTACACAAATTAATTAATACTTGAGGTAGAAATTAAATATAAACGCAAAGCATTAATTAATTAACTTCAAATGTAAATAGAGTAGGGATAGAGAAAGCAAACTCGGAGATTTATACTGGTTCGGCTAATCCCAAGCCTACATCCAGTCCTCAAGAGACCACTTGAGTATTTCCACTATAATTACAAGTTTAATCTGGGTACTTGCAAACCACTACAACATACTTTTCTCCCTCAAGGGTGTCTCTCCCCCTTACAACGTGTTTTCTCTCAAACACTAACTCAAGGAACCAATCCTTGAGAAACTAAATTTAAAGGCTTAAGGAAAATAATGGTAAACACTCTCAAAGTGTAGATAACGCAGAAATTAAGCTCAGAATATTTCTCTAGCAATTTAGAGAGAATGAACTCAAGAAAATATGAGAAATGAACAATTGAAGCTTAATACAAATGGTGTTGTGAAGTCCCCTTTATATAGTGAAACCTTGCTGCTACAGTGACTGCTTTAGTCAGAATTGCTACAGTAAGCTTCATCATCATTTTTCAACCTTTCTACAACAACCAAAAAAACTTTATCAATCTTTTTCAACAATCAATATTCTTTTTCAAATTTGCTACAGTAAAAAGTATTCTTTTTCAAAGTTTATTACAACAACCAATAAACTTTATCATACTTTTTCAACAATCAAAATTCTTTTTCAAAAGTGCTACAGTAAAAGATATTCTTTTTCAAATTATATTACAACACCCAATAAACTTTATCATACTTTTTCAACAATCAAATTTCTTTTTCAAAAGTGCTACAGTAAAAGATATTCTTTTTCAAATTATATTACAACACCCAATAAACTTTATCATACTTTTTCAACAATCAAATTTCTTTTTCAAAAGTGCTACAGTAAAAAGCATTCTTTTTCAAATTATATTAAAACACCCAATAAACTTTATCAAAAATCAATTTATACTACTATATTTAAATATATAAAGCATTAAATATATTTGGGCCAAGAAAGATTGAATCATGTATTTGGATCAAGAAGATTAAATCATACATTTGGGCCAAGAAGATTAACTCATTCATTTGGGCCAAGAAGACTAAATCATTCATTTGGGCCAAGAAAATTAAATCATACTATTTGGGCTAAGAAAGATTAAATCATACATTGGGCCAAGAAGATTAAATCATTCCCACATATTTGTCATCATCAAAACTTATAGCATAATACATTAGGGCTAACAATCTCCCCCTTTTTGATGATGACAAATCACCAAAAAAATATGTTACAATGTAATAATCATTAGACAATATACACATATTTTTCTTTCCATATTCTTCTCCCCCTATTTGACATCAACAAAAAGGTATAAGGAAGGCAATATATAAAGGCTAAAGCGTATTCCTTCTTTAAGCAAGAATATCATATGACGTCATAGGGTAAAATTTCATCAAAACTTATCATTGATATGCCAAAAATATATAGTTAAGGAAAACATTGCATCTCATATAAAGTGACCCTAAAAATATAGAGTATTTAAGTATAGATTAGGCTCCCCCTCAATCAATGCATATTAAACAAATGTAATTTTCAAGATGTATTCATATATGTATCTTGAGGATGAGCACCTACAAAAATTTTGACAACCACTCCTATGCTTAAGTTAGTAATGTAAATCAAGGATTAAAGGCAAAATTAACTACTTACGGTCGCATGTATCAAGCATTATCATAATGCAAGGAAATCATTGTCTTTCATTTGCCCACAAAAGCATTATATGTAAGTATGTGTAACTATGAAGATGTATTATCCTCTACACATTTCATTTTATTTAAAAAAAAATTTTTTTTTGACTTCTCATTTTCTATGAGTGCATGTGGAATCATGACATATTATTCATAGCCTTCGCTCATGATGCATGAATAGCATACACAACATATGTTCTTAGATACATGTAATCATAGCATGATGCAATCAATCATGTATATTATACTGAAAGCTCTCAAGAACAACACAACAAAGCAGAGAAATACGGTTCTGTTTATCACCATTTTATTAATCCTTAAAATTTTTAATCAAAACAAATTAAATCAGCCGCAAATCCACCGAAAATTGACTTTCGTGGTTTTACCATTAATGCGACGCGTTATCGGTGTGCATGCGTACCCTAGACTTCTGGCTTCCAGCTTGCAAAATCCATAGGATGAGCGTGTAGGGGTGCGGCGAAGAGATATCTTCGTTGGCTCTAAGTCATAATTTTCTCTCTATAAAGACTGCCCCAGAGTTCTCAAATACCACACCACAAAGAGTATTCATCTCTGAGCCTATAACTTTCTGACATTCCTCTCTCTTCATACTCCTACAAAAATTTCTGAATTTTCCAAACCATGGCAGCAAGAAAGTTCATTGATCTCACAGTAGAGGCAAGGGAGGAAGAGCTCGACTTAAACTTGAGTCTAGGCAGGGACAAGGGTAAAAGGCCTTTGGAGGGATCTCAGGAGAATCGAAAGAAGAAGATGAAGATCGAAGAAGCTGAAGAGATTAGTACAGGCCATACGTCAGAAGACAAAATTGCTTGTCTGGAGCAGGAGGTGAAGAAACTCAAGAAGATGATAGAGGACCAGGAGAAGTTAGCTAAACGCAACAATGCGGCACTGACTTCAAGAATAGATAGGTTCTTCTATTGGTCTACCCAATGCTTCTGCAATCAACAACAAAGAAGTGTTGATTGTATGAATGGGATTTACACTACCCTCCGTGACATAGCTCAATCTCTTGCTCCAAGGAATGGCCGAGGGGTGATGATACAATACAACCCTCCTAATCCAAGACCACCTCGCCTGTAGGTTGCTCATGCATGAGCAAACTTTCCCTTTTTTTTTTTGCAATGTAATCCTTTAGTTTGTGTTTTTAATGCAAGTGATTTCTTTCAGATGACGGTACTTAAAAAAAAATTATAATAATAAAGAAAGATAAAGAAAATCAGCCGCACAAATTTAGCACAATAGAAGGATATATATATTTTGAAAAATATATATCCATTTTAAAGATAGAAAGAATTTTCTGACATGGATATATATATCATCATTTCAAAGCAAAAGCAAGTTACATACTTACTCAAGATAAAACATATTATAATCAGAGTATGTAGTAACATAATTGAGGTAATATGGATTAATAAGATATAATCAGATATAAACTATAATCCATAAACAATGGTTCATAAGTTACAGCTTATGTAAAAGAGATGATATGTATAATGCTCAAACCATGATGTATTAAAAATAATAATTTAAGTATTTAACATATTTTTATATGTCATGATGTGATCAAGTATGTAAGATGTCAGAAAACAATATGTCATTGCAATGAAAGTATGACAGTAAAAAAAAATTTGCCAGAATGTTCAATTGAGATCAAGGAGTATCATTCAATTAAATAATGAAGAAGTAAAGGATAGAGATACTCATCAATTTTGGCAAACTTTTGTTGCTTCTTGAAATTCCTGTTCAAGATTTTGATATCCTTGTTTTTCTCATTGTTCTTCTTTTGATCCTGTCTTCTTGCAATTTTAATGATCTTAATTGATTGATTATTTGCAAGATCTATCAAGCATTGGTTCAATGTAGGCTTCGTTGGTCGACTACTGATAGGAGCGTTGGTCGACCAACCAACTTCAAAACTATAAATCTTACTGATTTCGGAGAGCAGAGGAAAGAATGTGCTTTAGAGGATTAACTCTTGCAAAACACTTTTGGTGGAGCACTTTGATGTTCAAATCAGTAATGTTCAAATAAATCTCGAGCACTAGGAGCAACATTATGTTCAAGATATGCCATATTAATAAAAGTGCTATGCTTCCATGAAATGCAATTTTGCAATATATTTGATTTTGTTGAAAATATTTGAATAAGATTACAATAAGGATAAATACTATAGGCAAGAGTAATCTTATTATTGTGAAAGCAAAAGAAATATGCATGTGATGGACGAAAGTTTTCATGATGCGGCAAAAAGGAGAGTTTGAGCAGTATTTAGAAGAAAGATATTGGTTCAAAACAAAATTTGAATCTATAGGTCACACACATAAGATTTGTTTTCAGATATAGCATGCATGAATATCAAGGATAGATGTAAGACATATTAGACAACAGAAAAAAGCATTAGAGAGCAGTAAACATATCAGTCAAAATTCTTACAATGCATTCCAGCTTATATGTTTACTTTTCCATTGCTTCCTTTTGATGCAAGAGTGGAGTTTAAATGATGTAGCCATTAAAATGTCATTTCCGCTCCTTGCTTCGAGGTGAATCTACAAATTAATCTTTTGTTTTTGGTACCCAAATTTCTTTGGGTCCGCCTGGGTCATGAGTTCCTTTTTGAACCCATTTCATTTTTACTCCATGAACAAGATTTTTCTTATAAAAGCATGAGTAAGATTTGTGTCCTTTCAGTCCACAATAAAAACAAGTGCAAGTTGGACTATTTGACATCTTTACAGAAACAAAGAAGCTTTTAGAATGCTTTTGGTTTGATTTCCTTTTAGAAACAAGACCAACTTTGTTAAACCTTCTTCTTTGTTTCAAAACCGAGGTATTTAAAATTTCTCTACCTTGAGAAAATTTTGCAAGTGTGTTTTTAAGATTATTATTTTCCTTTTTCAAAGAATCACACTTGGTACAAAAGCAATTTTTGTTGGTAGAGATATTTGCTTTTAAAATCAAATTCTCTTCTTGCAAAGTTTTGTTTTGATTTTCAAAAACAAAATTCTCTTCCTTGGAAATAGAAAATTCATTTTTCAATGTTTTCAACTCATTTTCAAGAGAAGAGTTTTTCTGTTTTGAAACATTTAGTTTCTTTGCAAGTATTAGAGATTCTTCATGTAAATCATCAAAGGCATCTTGTAATTCTTCAAAAGAGTAGTCAAATGAATTTACCTCATCTTTATCTCTGGCCACAAGACAAGTGTTGGCTTCTTCATTTGTGTTCTCCTCATCAGAATTGCTATTTCCCCAAATGGACGATAGGTAAGCTTTCTTTGATGATTCAGCTTTTGGTTGTGGTTTTTCTTTTTCTCCTTTTTCTTTTTCTTCTATCTCCTTGGTGATTTGAGATTTTCCTGTAAGTTCAACACCAAGAGCTTGCAAATGATTAAGCACAAGTTGTATCTCATTAATGGTTTTGCAATTGTTCATTTGAGCAATTTCAAGTTCATTAATGAAACTTCTATACCTTAATTCCTCAGCAATAAGATCTTCCTCATGTGCAACTTCAAGAATTTCCCACATTTCTTTTGCAGTTACACAGTTGGAGATTTTGAAAAATTCATCTTGACTCAATGCACAAGAAATAATCAATTTTGCCTTAGCATTGAGTTGCATTAAACTTCTTTCAGTATCATTCCATTCACTCTTGGGTTTTGGAATGTATTTTCCTTGTTCTTCCTTGACAGGCATATCAAAACCATTTTCTATAACTTCCCAGAGTTTATGGTCTACTGAAATTAAAAACATTTTCATTTCATACTTCCAATATTGAAAATGATTAGCATCAAAAACTGTAGGTTCTGTGAAAGAACAATTTTTAGAAATAAACCACTCACTAGATCCAACCATGTTTACTCTTAGACGGTTAAGTCTCAAATCAAGAGCCCAAGCTCTGATACCAATTGAAAGAAATAGTTGGATCCCAAGAGGGGGGGTGAATTGGGTTTTATAAAAATTTTCACAAAACTTAATTGGAAGTTAAAATGATTTTCTGAAATTGGATAATGTTAAAGATAATAATTTAATTCAGAAAATCAAAATGTTTATCAAGATGAATAATTTTATAGTGCAAGGAATTAAGGAGCAAATATAAATCTACACAAATTAATTAATACTTGAGGTAGAAATTAAATATAAACGCAAAGCATTAATTAATTAACTTCAAATGTAAATAGAGTAGGGATAGAGAAAGCAAACTCGGAGATTTATACTGGTTCGGCTAATCCCAAGCCTACATCCAGTCCTCAAGAGACCACTTGAGTATTTCCACTATAATTACAAGTTTAATCTGGGTACTTGCAAACCACTACAACATACTTTTCTCCCTCAAGGGTGTCTCTCCCCCTTACAACGTGTTTTCTCTCAAACACTAACTCAAGGAACCAATTCTTGAGAAACTAAATTTAAAGGCTTAAGAAAAATAATGGTAAACACTCTCAAAGTGTAGATAACGCAGAAATTAAGCTCAGAATATTTCTCTAGCAATTTAGAGAGAATGAACTCAAGAAAATATGAGAAATGAACAATTGAAGCTTGATACAAATGGTGTTGTGAAGTCCCCTTTATATAGTGAAACCTTGCTGCTACAGTGACTGCTTTAGTCAGAATTGCTACAGTAAGCTTCATCATCATTTTTCAACCTTTCTACAACAACCAAAAAAACTTTATCAATCTTTTTCAACAATCAATATTCTTTTTCAAATTTGCTACAGTAAAAAGTATTCTTTTTCAAAGTTTATTACAACAACCAATAAACTTTATCATACTTTTTCAACAATCAAAATTCTTTTTCAAAAGTGCTACAGTAAAAGATATTCTTTTTCAAATTATATTACAACACCCAATAAACTTTATCATACTTTTTCAACAATCAAATTTCTTTTTCAAAAGTGCTACAGTAAAAGATATTCTTTTTCAAATTATATTACAACACCCAATAAACTTTATCATACTTTTTCAACAATCAAATTTCTTTTTCAAAAGTGCTACAGTAAAAAGCATTCTTTTTCAAATTATATTAAAACACCCAATAAACTTTATCAAAAATCAATTTATACTACTATATTTAAATATATAAAGCATTAAATATATTTGGGCCAAGAAAGATTGAATCATGTATTTGGATCAAGAAGATTAAATCATACATTTGGGCCAAGAAGATTAACTCATTCATTTGGGCCAAGAAGACTAAATCATTCATTTGGGCCAAGAAAATTAAATCATACTATTTGGGCTAAGAAAGATTAAATCATACATTGGGCCAAGAAGATTAAATCATTCCCACATATTTGTCATCATCAAAACTTATAGCATAATACATTAGGGCTAACAATATTAAGTAGAACACAAAAAATACATGCTAGGAGTTATGAGAACTAATAAGTGGGGATGAAAATAAAGAAGAAAAAAGTGAGTCTTGAAAAGCTAAGATTAGATGTGTGTGAATTTATATGTATATTAACCTACATAACTCTGTAGTAGATTAAATTGGGTTCCACCCTATACCTAGTAGAATGCATGTGGCTCTTTATGAAATAATTATAATAATATAATTTTAATAAAATCATGTTCATAGAAATAAAAAAATAGGTAGCATAAATCGAAATAATAATTACTATAATTAATATTTAATAAAATATAATAACTATTGTTATTTTAAAATTTTAATAATTATATATGGCATGGGCCCCGTGCCATATTATATATGGTGGGGAGCTTTCCCGCCTTATATTAAAAATAATTTTTTTTACAATAGTTGCATATATTTAATACTTCTGGCTACTTTTTTCTTTATTTGTCTTATTACTCTACATACCCCTATAAATACCAACCTCTATCATTTCATAGACATCTCAATCTTTTCCATCCCTTACTCCTATTGCCTCTTCTATCTTCATATTTCCCTACTTCTTATCCATCCCTCACTCCTACTTCTCTGTTCATCTTTCTACTTTTTCAATCTATTACTATTTCTATAAATACCAACTCTATCATTTTATAAACTTCTTAGTCTTTTTTATCGTTCACTCCTATTGCCTCTACTTCTCTATCCATCCTTCACTTCTACTTCTCTACTTCTCTGTTCCTCTTTCAACTTTTTTAGTCTCTTACTCTTTGTTTGACATGGTAGAGCATGTTGATATTGTTGGCCCCTCAGATCCTAGTTTACTTTATATGTAGGAACAACATATTTCCTCTTTAGTGTGAGAAAATTGGAGTAAGTATCTATTATTCAGTGTTCCAAAATTATTATTGTCCATTCATAGGAAGTTATTAAATTTTTTATTTACTAATATTATTTTTTGTCATTTATCCAAGTTAATATTATGATTAATAAACTTTTTTCACTTAAATAAATCGCATTCTTACCGTAAAAAAAATGGACAAATTTTGCGATTTGTTTGTGATCTACCTGTTACTACCATGCCACTTTTTATACAATCTAGGTTTTTACAGTGTATTTGTCTTGAGAGATTTTGCCTATAACTACCTTTTAGTTTTTGCCTTTGTTGAACGATGACGCCAAAAAACACACACTTTTCAGCTCACTAAGGGTGAGATAACAATTACATTGCATAATGTAAGAATGTTATTAGGACTTCCAAATACGAGAAGACCAATAAGAGGTAATCTCCGTATAAAAGAGTTTGGAGACTTATGTGAGAGAGCATTAGGAGTTGTGTCGGTTGTATCAGAGATCGACGGGCAAAGAATTACACTGAGTTGGCTCACTAGTACATTTGCAAAGATCCTTGAAGTTGCAGACTATAGCACCTTAGAATTCCACGCTTAAGCATGGATTTTCCAGTTTATTGGTAGATATTTGATGCCAGATAAGTTTGGTAATTTTGTAAATCTAAAATACCTCATTTTCCTTCTTAATTTTCATCAGCGCAGCAATACATCATGGGGTGGGATAGTGTTGGCCTTCTTGTACAGAGAGCTTTGCTTCGCCGCAATAAAGGACTCTAAATAAATTCGGGGGTACATTGTCCTCCTGCATTTGTGGATCTGGTCGAGTTTCCTGCTTTTTCTCCTAATGTTGTCCAACAACCAGATCCATTGCCACACACTTATATATTGCAGCTGCCTTTGGGTTTCAGGTATGCTTCATTAATTGACATATGTGGGTTAACTAATTTGTATTTTTCTAATTAATAATTAATAATTCATTACTATCTTCATAGGTGGGCGGGGGCTCAGATGCAACCAATCCCCTTAATTGTGTTGTTAAATAAATACAGAGAAATGTTATATAGCCTAAGTTATGAAGAGGTATATAATGTCTACTAATGTAATTTAGTTTACTTAAATATGAAATATGCTAACAATTGTCAAATCATTGTAATTAAATGGCTTCCATATTTACACAAGTAAGGGGATATTTCTGCTTACTGTACGTATGGGTTTGAAGTAGGTGAGGCCAAAGTGCCTTTAATTTGTATTGTTCAAATGCAATTCCCTGATTCCATATGCAGCAATTTGGGTACATGCAAGGAATACCATCTAACCCACCAAGAGAACAATTAAAAGCTTATCACACTCTAAAATTCGAAGGGAAATATCTGGTGCGTATAATTTATAGCACATATAAAATTTCAGCAAGTATACTGGGTCGCAACAAGTAATAAAGTGATAAGTAGAGTATCGTCCCACGGAGATTGAGGTATCAAATAAAATTCAATTAGGCTAAGTGAAATGCTATTAAGACTTATGAAGGAAATTTCAGAAATTACACAAAAAAGGGGGGGTGATGATTGAAACAACACAATATAAATAACTGAAATTTAAATAACTAAATAGAAAACAAAACAGAGAAAAGATGTGGACTGGTCACAAATTCCATGGAATTGTACATCATCATCCTTTCCTTTGAATATTCTTGGCTAATTCTATTATGTAATCTTCAATCTAAAATTCTTAGAAAGTCTTCTAAAACTGAATTATATTAAAATTATAGTTAGGAAGATCTTCACTAATCTATAACTCAAATATAATCCGATCAAGTCCTAATCACATCAATGCCCCGTAATCGCATATGACATGTTATCTCTTGTCCTACTCATTACAAATACATAGCAATCGCATGCATGTATAAATAACAAGCTTCATAGAACAATAAATAAAATAGAACTTTGGCCAAGAAAATACTCATTGGTCCAAATGAATTAAAGTACAATTTCCATTTCATCAAATGACCGACTACACAAGAAAATGAGATTGATTTTGTTGGTCTAATCCGATTAATTCATAGATAAATTAATCTTTGAATCATTGAAGAACAATTCAATTAAATTACAATCCATTCAATGTTGGCCAATTTTCTAAAAAATGATTGAATCCAAAAACCTTGAAATTATAATCTAACTTAACCAAAATAATTGAGTAAAATCTTAGATCAACCATTCAATTAAGTTATGAAGCTCAAGAAAATTATTCAAGCCACATAAATAAAACTATCTATATCTAGATAATCTAATTTATGGTGGAAATTACAAGGTCAAGCTCAATATCTAGCTAACTCTAGCATAGACATCAAAATCCCAAACTCATTGAAGGTTAATCAAGCATTCAAGAGGAAGAATAATCGGTAAAATCCATTCCATTAAACGAAAGTGCATTAAAATCGAAATTGTTCAGCAATAAAACATCATAGAACCAAATTACATCAATCCTTAAACTCAGAAATTACATGGAAGAGAAGAAGAACATGACAGAAAACAGAAAATACAGTAGAAATCTAAGAAACTATGAAGGAAAATGGAAGAAAAGGAAAGAAAATGGGAGAAGGAGAGCCATTCCCAAGTGGGAAGGCTTCCTTTCCCTCAAACCAAGATAGAGAGTTGCCTCTGTGTTGCTCCCAGCCACTGCTGCTCTAGGAAAGTAGAAAAATGGTGCTAGGACTTCCCATCAGAAAAATGACTTAGCTTCCTTAATAAATTTCGATTTTGCAAATATAAAACTGATCTAACACATGCCTAAAGGGATATTCTGCCCTAGATGCCTCCTTGGTTGCTTCTTCCATGATGTGGGCAGCAAAACAGCAAACAGCAGCAGAAAAGACAACAGACAGCAGCAGAAAAACAGCAAAACAGCAGCAGAAAAACAGCAAAGCAGCAGCAAAAAAAACATGGCAGAAAACATGGAAAACAGCAGCAGAAAAACAGCAAAACATCAGCAGAAAAGACAGCAAACAGCAGCAGAAAAATATGACAGAAAACATGGAAAAGGAGGTGCATAATTAATATTTCAACCATACTTTTCTGACCTACAAAAAGTAATATTTCTGTCCAAAAATTCTGACTACATGGCATTAAATAAGAGTTCAAATGGGCCCCATATCCAGCACAATCTAGTCATCACCTAAAAAGTGTCACATTAGCATCCAAATCAGCATCTTTGTCCATGTCAGCACTTTTCTCTCCAAAATTAAAATTTGTAGGAATTAAATTGAGCATTTTGCCATTCAAGTTCTAAAAATATATAATTGAGACACATTCAATCCATAAATAGTTTATACCCAATAAATTCCAAAACATAATAAAATTAGAGAATTGACAAAATTAAAGAGGCAAAAAGGACTAAAATAGGGACTAAAATAAATGAAAAAAGCATGTTATCAAATCCCCCACACTAGGCCTTTTGCACTCCTAGGCAAAATCAATTAAATACAACAGAGACAACCAAAGAACACAACAAGCAAAGTGTAGAAAATATACAATAATGAAATAATTAAAATTTGGAAAGATTTAACGCTAGGAAAAATTAATCTTTATTTTCTTAAAAAAATTGCAAGCTTCATGGCAATTATTTTGATAAGAATGAATTTAAGTAACAATCTCCTCACAGGGCAAGGTGTTTATCCTCTACTCTCTCAAGTGTTTAAGATGGAATCACTCAAAATCATCCTATCACAAATTTACTACCATAAGCTTGTCAAGAATTTAAATCTCCACTACTTGAATCCAATACATACTTGAATCAAAAGGACTTTACAAGGTTGTAACGTGGGTAGGAAAAATAGTGGGAAACAAAAGGGAAAGATTGAACAATGAAACAAGATATGGCAACAACTCAAGAAAATGAAGAGTATTTACAAGTGAAATATAAGAGATTGAGTATAAATAAATTTGGGTATCAATATTCTACCTGCTACTCTTTTTCATCATTTTCTCTTTTTTTTTTCAAAATTTTTTTTATTCTTTCTTTCTTTCTTTCTTTTTTTCTTTCTTTTTCTTCTTGATTGGCCAATCTTTTTCTTTTGCTTGAGAGGAAGTAGAAGAAATATAGTTCAAAACACCCCAAAATTCACAAGATTTTTCAGCATATCAATCCCTTAAAAGAATTTAAAATACTCCTCAAATCTTAAGTTGGAAGAGAAAAAAAAATATTTTTGTACGAAGAAAAAGTGGTGGAAAAACGCAAGAAAGAAAATGGTTAAGGCACAAAATGACATACAATGGGAACAACGTATGGAAGGCTATTTGGTTAAACAATGGTTACAAGAAACAAATGCCTAAATCATTTCCAAGTATGTACAAGATATGTAGCCTCAATCAAAGATTCAAGACAAGTTCTAGAGTGACAATCCATGATAGAGAACACACAACAAGAAGAATAGCATTTTTCACTTAGGCTCAAATCCTCACAGCTAAAAGACTATTACTACAAATTCATTAAAGTCAACGTCATTGCCATTTAACTTGAATTCCTTAGAGAAATAAGACTAAATTCTCTTCATGCTAAGTCAATCTACACTTTAGCTATTTCATCATGCATAATTCCACACCAAAACTCCATCAAAAATTTAAAAAGTGAGCATCAAATTCGGACAAAACAGAGCAGCAAAATTCTGCAGTGCAGAATTTCTGGCGACACAGCTTTACTGACATAGAACGACCCCAAAATGGATGCAAATCACTCCAAATAAAATTCTACAACTAGAAGACATATAAAGGTTTAAAAACATGTAAAGAAAGTGGCAAAAACCATAGCCAAACAGTACAGAATATTCATGCAAAATGACTCAAAGTTCTGCCAAAACAGAGAAAACAGAGAAAAAAATGGGCAACAGAAAAAGACTAAAACAAAATTAAAATTACGAAAGAAATACAACAACAAAATTAAAAAGAGAAAGATTAGAAAAACTTGGGTTGCCTCCCAAGAGCGCTTGGTTTAAAGTCCTTAGCTAGACTTTATTTGCTGTCTATGCTTAGCGTCGCTTCTTCTTTGTTTTCCTTACTTTCTCTTTGATTTTTTTTATTTCCTTCGTCAAGGAAAATGATCAAGTGCCTCACATGCAACAAATAGAAATAACATGAGAGATATATCAAATAAGCAAGGTAACAAGAAGAAATGAAACTAATAAAGACACTTGAAAAGCTAAAAACACTTGAAATTGTAAAAACTAAAACAAGAAAAGACAATGTCTAAAATAACATCACTTTGGCTTAAAAGAAAAATCAATTTGACAACCATCAATCCCCGGCAACGGCGCCAAAAAGTTGGTGCGTATAATTTATAGCACATATAAAATTCCAGCAAGTATACTTGGTCGCAACAAGTAATAAAGTGATAAGTAGAGTATCGTGCAACAGAGATTGAGGTATCAAATAAAATTCAATTAGGCTAAGTGAAATGCTATTAAGACTTATCAAGGAAATTTCAGAAATTACACAAAAAAGGGGGTGATGATTGAAACAACACAATATAAATAACTGAAATTTAAATAACTAAATAGAAAACAAAACAGAGAAAAGATGTGGACTGGTCACAAATTCCATGGAATTGTACATCATCATCCTTTCCATTGAATATTCTTGGCTAATTCTATTATGTAATCTTCAATCTAAAATTCTTAAAAAGTCTTCTAAAACTGAATTATATTAAAATTATAGTTAGGAAGATCTTCACTAATCTATAACTCAAATATAATCCGATCAAGTCCTAATCACATCAATGCCCCGCAATCGCATATGACATGTTATCTCTTGTCCTACTCATTACAAATACATAGCAATCGCATGCATGTATAAATAACAAGCTTCATAGGACAATAAATAAAATAGAACTTTGGCCAAGAAAATACTCATTGGTCCAAATGAATTAAAGTACAATTTCCATTTCATCAAATGACCGACTACACAAGAAAATGAGATTGATTTCGTTGGTCTAATCCGATTAATTCATAGATAAATTAATCTTTGAATCATTGAAGAACAATTCAATTAAATTACAATCCATTCAATGTTGGCCAATTTTCTAAAATATGATTGAATCCAAAAACCTTGAAATTACAATCTAACTTAACCAAAATAATTGAGTAAAATCTTAGATCAACCATTCAATTAAGTTATGAAGCTCAAGAAAATTATTCAAACCACATAAATAAAACTATCTATATCTAGATAATCTAATTTATGGTGGAAATTACAAGGTCAAGCTCAATATCTAGCTAACTCTAGCATAGACATCAAAATTCCAAACTCATTGAAGGTTAATCAAGCATTCAAGAGGAAGAATAATCGGTAAAATCCATTCCATTAAACGAAAGTGCATTAAAATCGAAATTGTTCAGCAATAAAACATCATAGAACCAAATTACATCAATCCTTAAACTCAGAAATTACATGGAAGAGAAGAAGAACATGACAGAAAACAGAAAATATAGCAGAAATCTAAGAAACTATGAAGGAAAATGGAAGAAAAGGAAAGAAAATGGGAGAAGGAGAGCCATTCCCAAGTGGGAAGGCTTCCTTTCCCTCAAACCAAGCTAGAGAGTTGCCTCTGTGTTGCTCCCAGCCACTGCTGCTCTAGGAAAGCAGAAAAATGGTGCTAGGACTTCCCATCAGAAAAATGACTTAGCTTCCTTAATAAATTTCGATTTTGCAAATATAAAACTGATCTAACACATGCCTAAAGGGATATTCTGCCCTAGATGCCTCCTTGGATGCCTCCTTCCTCCTTGGTTGCTTCTTCCATGATGTGGGCAGCAAAACAGCAAACAGCAGCAGAAAAGACAGCAGACAACAGCAGAAAAATAGCAAAACAGCAGCAAAAAAACAGCAAAACAGCAGCATAAAAGACAGCAAACAGCAGCAGAAAAATATGGCAGAAAACATGGAAAAGGAGGTGCATAATTAATATTTCAACCATACTTTTCTGACCTACAAAAAGTAATATTTCTGTCCAAAAATTCTGACTACATGGCATTAAATAAGAGTTCAAATGGACCCCATATCCAGCACAACCTAGTCATCACCTAAAAAGTGTCACATTAGCATCCAAATCAGCATCTTTGTCCATGTCAGCACTTTTCTCTCCAAAATTAAAATTTGTAGGAATTAAATTGAGCATTTTGCCATTCAAGTTCTAAAAATATATAATTGAGACACATTCAATTCATAAATAGTTTATACCCAATAAATTCCAAAACATAATAAAATTAGAGAATTGACAAAATTAAAGAGGCAAAAAGGACTAAAATAGGGACTAAAATAAATGGAAAAAACATGTTATCAATATCAAAATTATGACTGGGCCAATGATAACATGCATTTTTCCATTATTTGAACCCCTATTTTAGTCCTTTTTACCTCTTTAATTTTGAAAAAACTCTAGATTTATAATGGTTTGAATTATTTTGGGTGTAAATTAATTATAAGATTTATATGCTTTCATTTCATTATTCTACCCCAAATTGATTCATTTAAATGTTTTATAGTGTTTACTATCATTTGGGCATGAACCGAACTAGAAATAGCATCTGAAGCGCAACAGAGAAATTGAAGAAATTGTTGAATAGGAAGCTAGCACCTAATGCCCATAACCCAGAGCCCAGCTTTAGGGAAACACTGAAGCAAGTCTAAAGAAGCACTGTCACTAACACATGTCAGCCTTGGAATTTTTTAAAGACCCAGAGCCCGGTGCCTCAACTTAGTGCCCTGCATTTGCACCGTTACAGATAGTATATAAGCTCCTTTTTCTACATTTTAACCCTAGATTTCAGATCCTAGACTTCTCCTTTGTGGTTGCAACTTAGTAGGTGACCTCCAGAGGCGATTTCTCTCTATTTTTGAGGGACAAAAAGCCTTCCCACTTGGGAATGGCTTTCCTTCTCCCATTTTCTTCCATTTTCTTCCATTTTCATTCCTCTTTTCTTGGTTTTCTGCTGTAATTTATGTTATCTTTCATGTTTTTCTTTTTTTCCATGTAATTTTATGTGTTTAAGGATTGATGTAGTTTGGTTTTATGAAGCTTTATTGTTGAACATATTCATTTTTAATGCATTTTCGTTTAATGGAATGGATTTTACTGATTATTCTTCCTCTTGAATGCTTGGTTAATCTTCAATGAGTTTGGGATTTTGATGTCTGTGCTAGATCTAGTTGGATCTTAAGCTTGACCTTGTATTTTCCACCATAAATCAGATTATCTAGATTTGCATAATTCTATTTCTATGACTTGATTAATTTTCTTGAGCTTAACTACTTAATTAAATGTTGATCTAAGGTTTTAGTCAGTTATTTTAATTAAGCCAGATTGATTCTTCAAGATTTTGGGTTCAATCATATTTTAGGAAATTAGCCGACATTAGAGAAATTGTATTTAAATTGAATTATTCTGCAATAATTCAAAGATTAATTTTTTATGAATTAATCAGATTAGACTAAACGAAATCAATCCCATTTTCTTGTGTAATTGGTCATTTGATGAAATGGAAATTGTACTTTAATTTATTTGAATTGATGAGTATTTTTTAGCCAAAGTATTGTTTTAATTCTTATTCTATGAAGCTTGCTATTTATGTTGCTATGTATGAGTAGTGAGTGGGACAAGATTTGCATGTCAATGTGAGTTTGCGGGGCATGAATGTGATTAGAACTTAATTGGATTATATTGGGTTATGGTTAGTGAAGTTCTTTCTAATTATAATTCTAATATAATTCAGTCATGGAAAGTTTTCTAAGAATTTTAGATTGATAATTATATAATAGAATTTAAACAGAATTAATCTTTGGGAAGGATGATGTTATACAATTCCATGAAATCTTTGATTGGTTACACATATTTCTTGTTTGTCTACTTTAGTGTTTTATTTCTATTTTATTTCAATTATTTATTTTGCATTGTTTCAATCATCACAAAACCCCCCTTTAATGTAATTTTCTATAATTCCTCCAATAAGTCTTAATAATATTTCATTTATCTTGATTGAATTTTATTTGGTACCTCAATATCTATAGGACGATATTTTACTCACTTTTTTATCACTTGTTGTGACCCAATATACTTACTGAAATATTATATGCTAAATAAATATATGCATCAGCCAACCACCACCAAGAGGCCATTGTCATGTGGAACAATTGGAAAAAACATGTCGTGATGGGTGAATTCACCAACGAGCCACAGTTTGATCTCATATCACCATACATGAGTTGATATTTCAAAGTCACATACCACAATATTTGTTAAGATATAACATTGTTGTCTCTTGGTATAGTATTTATTTCATCTTTCATGCAATAAAATAATTTTTAATTCAGATTAATTGATTTAAAAAAAATTAATGTTACTGTGACACAAAATGACACCGTGTATCTAGTAGAACATGATTAATTGTCACTTCTGCCTATATTTGTCAAGATACAAAATTGTTGTCTCTTGTGGTATAGTATTTATTTTATCTTTCATGCAATAAAATAATTTTTAATTCAGATTAATTGATTTAAAAAAATTTAATGTTATTGTGACACAGAATGACACCGTGTATCTAGTAGAACATGATTCTTTGTCACTTCTGTCTAGACAAGATAATTTAATGTAAGTATTAAAATTAGCTTAATTTTATTTATTACTTAAATTTTATATACAATCTAGAAAATAATAAATTATTTTTTTGACAAAAGAAATTAATTTTAACTTAATTTTATTTATTATTTAAATTTTATATACAAATAAAAAAGTCATAATTTTTTTGAAAAAAAATTTCACTAACCACTACATGCCTCTGACCAACGTGTAATGCACACCACTGTCTGCCTCGAGGTGTGTAAGGCACATACTGCACTAAGGCATACATCACGCCTCTATTTTTTTGACTTTTTTTTTATAAAAGTTGTTTTAAAAATTATATAAAATTATATTTTCACATATGTGATATGTGAAATAATTTTATTTTTTCTTTTAATTTTTTAAAATTTTTTATAAAAATTATTTCAAAAAATTATATAAATTTTTTTTACATATGTGATATGTGAAATTTTTTTTAAATTTTTTTATAAAATTTTTTAAAACTTTTTTATATAATTTTTTTACATATGTGAAAAACTTTAATTGGCCAAGTTTATGACTTAACATATTTAAAAAAAATTAAATTAACTTGTGTGAATAAAAAACTTACAAGAGTGAGATGTACAAAATTAATTAGTCCTCCGATAAATTATAAATTTAACACACTAACTACTTATATGTTACAAAAAAGTGGCAAAATATACGTTACAACTATAGAGTTCTAGGTCTGTGTTTACAGATCAGAAAAACCTCCTCTCACCATCCTTGAGTGTGTAAAGTTTTATAGCCCAAGGTTCTTGTTCCATCTCGTCTTCAAACTCGTCGTCTGATTCATCTGCAATGAAGAAATCGTTGTTTGGAAGCCACAGTAATGCATTTAACCCATGATCAATATTATAAAAGAACTACGTTCCATGAGTGGGGATCACAATTGCTGATGTCACATGTAGCACACAACAACAAAGTCTTTCCCATGTATATTATATACAAGACAATAATTAGCTTTTCCTATAAAAAAAACTCTATATTATCAATACTATATGGACGTATTGAAAAAATGCGAGCATAATTAAATATAATTAATTAGCAAAGAACCTATGATGGGGCCAAGCATGCATTTCACATTTCGTTGATCGGGTTGAGGAGAAGTAGTCAATGACGATGATGTGGCCTTCTACCTCTTAGTAATATCCCACTATTTATGGATCCAACTACTTTGATCATTGAAGATTCTCTGGACCAACCTTCAGCTACTTCGAGATTGTGGAATGATCGGATGCTCGTGTTATACACATTAGTGAAAGACCTTAGATGGTAAGAGCTAGGAAAAGATAGTAGGACAAGAGGAGAATGTATTGGCTCATTTTATATGATTTTGTTTGAAAGCTTCATGCCTAAAGCTCCAAAACCAATTCCAAGATACCCTTGTATACATTTGTATGTCAAGAACAGGCGAGCGCAATAATATATTGATTATAATGTCTTTAAGAAAGTAGTCATTCTCAAATAGATATGGCTCCTTGATAAACTCTATAAACGAGTGAATAATTAAGTGAGATGGGGAGAATGGGAAATGGAGAATTGAGGGAGTGACTGTGATCTTATTTATGGACGGTGTAGGGGTGGTTGTGTTTGCATAGGCCACACACAAATTTTCATAAAATTTATATATATCTGTATTTATATGTATTTTTGAATTGAAATAGGCTTTTTGAATTTTTGAGCTTTAAATAATTTGAAAGAGGGCTTTTAATTTTAATTATTTTTTTTTGATATTTGAGACTAGATGTACTAATACACAATGACACACACACACACACACATATATATATATATATATATATATATTGTATACGTATACACTCACACTACTGTATGTAATACACAAACTCACGCTTATATATATATATATATATATATATGTATATAGTATGCACTTACACAAACACCTCTGGCCCACTATAATAACGACAAATGAGTTGGTCGGGGGACATGTGAGTCCCACCACTTTGAAAATTTCCAATTTGGTGAATTGTCAGTATGCAGCCACCGAAATTATTGTAACTTGTGAAGGGTGTTGGGAGCTTGAAGAAAACGTGTTGGAGGGCTCTATAAATAGAGCCACTTGCCTCACATAACTACTCACAGCAGAAACATCATCACTCACATCATCACTCACATCATCACTCACATCTTCATTTCTTTATCTTTTTCTTTCCACTTTCTCAAAAGAAAAAATGGATATCCCTTCTTACAGGAGATGAATGTACAAGAAGATGGCCACCACAATCCTCAACTATTTGCACTGCCAAGCTACAAATAGCACTAGATGGTCGTATTAGTTCACTGCTTACATTTCTGCAGAAGAGTTCCCATGGCAGTATATGATCCTCTGTCCTGATCTCCAATTCCATTGCCATTGTTAATTCATCAAGTTCCTCGGCTGATGACTTAATGGTTAATAACACCATAACACCTGCTAACATTTTTGTAAGAAAACCCACTTTCCGGAGGTCAACCTTTCCGTTGCCATCCCCATCCACCAGAAAGACTAAATGGTTCATTCTCATCATCTCTTCTTCAATAAGTGTAGTGAGATTGTTTTCTATTTGATCCCCTTCACTTGCAATAAGGTTGTGCTGTTGTGCAATCTCTTGTTGAACTAGAACCTCCATGTTGCTTTGATACTTTGAGATGTCGATCCATAAAACTTTGGAAGATTTGTTATTAATTTTATTCTCCTTGTGTTTATTCTTCAAGGCTGCTTGTATCTTTTTCATCACAGCTATTGTTTCAATGTTATTTCTGGTTGAGAACCTGACACGATGAATATTGCACATAACTAAAGTTTGAATCAGTTGATTAACAGCAAGATCAGCAGCTAAATTGAGGATAGCTTCTGGTGGAGGATTTACGTCGGTACTAACTTTTTAAAAAAAATTTCCCTACATACTAACTATTCAAAACTATTTCCATATATACTAATTTTTTGTCAAATTCGACCCGCACGCAGTCGAATTCACTGAATATGAGTAGGTCGAATTTGATTTTCAACCATATGAAATTCGACTCTTGTATGGTCGAATTCTATGTGTTTATTTTTTATTATTTTCCACATAAAATTCAATCATACAATGATAGAATTTCATATTTCTCTATTTTTTTAAAAAAATTCACACATGAAATTCGATCATATATTGATTGAATTTCATATTTTTTATTTCAAATTTCATATATAAAAATCATATATATATATATATATATATATATATATATGATTTCTATGTGATGAACACATAATATATATATATATATATATATATATATATATATATTATAAGAAATATATTAATTATATATAAATAAATATATATTAAGTTATATATATAAATAAATAAATTATATATATATATTTAAAAAATATATTAAAATTTTAAATTATTTCTAATATTTTTTATTTGTACTTTTAAATTTTTTTAGTTAAATTATAATAAATAAATTTTACATGATATGGTGGTCAGTTAATAATATCTGAAGTTAAAAGGCGCGGGAGAGATGTGGTGGTCGGTCCGTGACATTCAAAGTTGGCCCGAGCATTGTGAGGAGGGATGACGCATATCCAAGCTTGATCTATCAGATCCCACCAAGACAATATCTTGAACCCAATAATGATTCAAGCTCGACTGAAGGTGGCAATTCGGTCGAAGATGACGATCAGGAAAAGGAGAATCAAGCACTCGACCGAGCTTGAATTATGTACTTTAACTTTCAGTAATATATTTTTAGCAATTTACTTTCTACAATATACTTTCTGTATTATACTTTGCTTTTATCGTTTTTATTTAACTCTTTTTGCAAAAAATGTATTTCCAGCCTTACGTTCTTTCGTGCAGTTACCTTTTAAGTTATTTGCATTTGACGCATTTTTCATCAAAAACGAGATTACCGCATAACTTTGAAACCATATCATTCTCGATTATATTATTTGTCGGATTTTGGTTAAACCAAAAATCACTGTTAACAGAAGGCCACAGTTGCACATAAGACTATATTCCACATTCAATCATTACAACATTAACATTTGAATACAAAACATTATCATAAACACACGTGGTACTCGTCTAGTATCATTACTACTTATGCTGTTTGTTACTATTATTTAAAAATTAAAACAAAGAGATAAATAGTTAGTAAACAAATTAAGGAAATAATAATATTAATAATATAAATGTTTTGTATTGGAATGTTAGTATTGTAATGATTGGCTATATGGTATCATATGCAACTGTGGCATTTGGGCATATTATTTACCTTGCATAGTATTTAGCTTCGGCTATGGTTTTCATTAAGTCGCTCACTGAATTTTAAAACTCATACCCTCTATATACATTTTTCTATACAAATCATTTAGTTACTAAGAAGCTCCTGTTTGGGAAGTAGTGGAGAGCACTGTTGTCCTTTCTGTTGTAGGGTCAAATTCCATTTTAGGCTTTCAATGACATAGGAAATTATATATATATATTAACAAAAAATATATAAAATTTCTAAATTATTTTTTATATTTTTATTTGTTCTTTCAAATTTTCTTTCTAATTAAATTATAATAAACAAATTTTACATGATATTTAAAATTTATTTATTATGATTTAATTAAAAAGAAAATTTGACCCTACATAGCCGAAGCCATTGAAAGTCTAAAATGGAATTCGACCTTACAACAGGAAAGACAACAATGCTCTCCACTACTCCCCAAACGGGAGCTCCTTAGTAACTAAATAATTTGTACAGAAAAAATGTATATCCGTAAAACTCAGTGAGCAACTTAATGAAATCATAGCCGAAGCCAAATATTATGCAAGGTAAACAATATGCCCGAAGGCCACAGTTGTACATGATACCATATAGCCAATCATTATAACACTAATATTCTAATACAAAACATTATCATAAATACACGTGGTGCTCGTCTAGTATCAAGGTGCCCATCAGGAGTATTTATATATTATTATTATTATTATTATTTCCTTAATTTGTTTACTAACTATTTGTTTATCTCTTTGTTTTAATTTTTAAATAATAGTAACAAACAACATAAGTAGTAATGATACTAGACGAGTACCACGTGTGTTTATGATAATGTTTTGTATTCAAATGTTAATGTTGTAATGATTGAATGTGGTATATAGTCTCATATGCAACTGTGACCTTATGTTAACGGTGATTATTGGTTTAACCCAAATCTGACAAATAATAGAATCGAGAATGATGTGGTTTCAAAGTTATGCGGTAATCTCGTTTTTGATGAAAAATGCGTCGAATGCAAATAACGTGAAAGGTAACTGCACAAAAGAACGTAAGGCTGGAAATACACTTTTTGCAAAAGGAATTAAATAAAAACAATAAAAACAAAGTAGATTGCAGAAAGTAAATTGCTAAAAATATATTACTGAAAGTTAAAGTGCAAAATTTAAGCTCACCGAATGCTTGATTCTCCTCTTCCTGATCGTCATCTTCGGCCGAATTGCCACATTCGGTCGAGCTTGAATCATTATTAGGTTCAAGATATTGTCTTGGTGGGGTTTGATAGATCAAACTTGGACATGCGTCATTTCCCCTCACAATGCTCGGGCCAGCTTTGAATGTCACGGACCGACCACCACATCTCCCCCGTGCCTTTTAACTTCAGATGTTATTAACTAACCACCATATCATGTAAAATTTATTTATTATAATTTAACTAAAAAAATTTAAAAATAAAAATAAAAAATATAGAAAATAATTTAAAATTTTAATATATATATATTTATATATATATATATATATATATATTATGTGATGAAATCGACCATGGGAATTTCATCACATAGAAATCATATATATATATATATATATATATATGATTTCTATATATAAAAACTAAAAAACATGAAATTTGATCATGTATTGATCGAATTTCATGTGTGAATATTTTTTAAAAAAACAGAGAAACATGAAATTTGATTTTTATTTGATCGAATTTTATGTGAGAAATAATAAAAAATAAACACATAGAATTCGACCATATAATGGTCGAATTTCATATAGTTGAAAATCAAATTGGACCTACTTATGATCGAATTTATTCGTTATTATTTAGTAAATTCGAATGCGTGTGGATAGAATTTGACAAAAAATTAATATATATAGAAATAGTTTTGAATAGTTAATATGTAGGAAAATTTTTTTAAAAAAGTTAGTACCGACGTAAATTCTCCAGCCAGGTATTACATTATGGACAGAAGCGTTTACACTGAAGATGGACCTTTGACCATCTCCTATGTTACTTAATATATCGTTTGGTATAATTACTTCCATAGTTTTCAGTGGCTTTTCAGAAAGCAGATGCATCCATCGGTAAGCTCCAGGTAATTTTAATCCAACAGAATCTGTGTGTTCAAAATATTTGGCACTGAGCACTTGAGCATCATCTCTCCATTTCCGCAGCAAGTGTTGTCTGGCATTGTCATCGGGTATGTTAAAATGAGGCTTAGAAAATCCCTTATCCTCAACAGCCCCAAGAATTCGTGTTTAAGAATCTCCCTGAGTCCATTCTGTTGTTGATGCTTTGATTCTTTGACTTCTAATGCAAATTCATCTGTCTTTTGCTTCTGAGCTCATTTGTCTGCTTGTCTCTATACTCCTCAGATGAGGAAGGCAACAGGTGGAACTTGGAATAGTTAGAACTGTAAAGAAAATGAGTAAAGAAACTAAATATCAAATTAAAACTGGATTTAAAAAAAGAAAAAGAAAGAAAGACAAAATCACACATGCAAAGCTTAAAAATTTTATTATCATGTTGTTGGATTAAAGCTCAGGGATTTTTCTTTTTGAGAAGTCAAGAATATGGTGTTAAATTAAAAAAAAATGTCAACATACGATTTTTTTATTAAAGAACTAACAAACATTTAAAAGACTAGAGATAATCTTGCGAAAATTAAAATGGTGAACAATTTCATTATTAAAAGTATGTTTCACTTATATATTAATTAAAATTGTCACGTAATCCCAGCAATAACTTCAAAACACTGTAAAATTGTTTCAGATACAAGTGAAGACAATTTAGCGCTGAAATAATTTATCATTTTATTATTCATGTGATTAATTTTATTAAAATGCGGATGACAAATACACACGGTAATTAAAGAGATAATTAAATATCTATATTGAACGGCACACTTTAAGCCATTTAGAAACGTTGATTTTGGACCAAATTATAAGGATTGACATCAATTGATCCTATCACTTATATGCACTTTACACCGATGAATAATAAGAAATGAATGGCATCTAAACTCTTTACTTCCTTTTATGATAATTTGCATTTAAAACTTTCCTCAAACTTTCTGAAAAGAAATAACGAAAGATAGAAATAAACAGATTATCGGGTTACAGATCAATTAAAAATCGACATGGAAGAAATAACAGTTTACTGGGCTATAGAAAAAGCGATAAATTTTAAATTCAACTGCAGTTGAGATACGAGCTATTTTTCACTGATCCAATTCCACACGAATAGAAAATAATGAACTCCACCGCTTTCCGAAAGCTCATAAACAAAATACCGCTCAGAGAGCAACTGAAGAGAGATCCATCAAATGTTTAATTTTCATGACGGACTCAATCTTAAAAAAAAAAAAAACAACAAAAACAAAACAAAAGCATATCTTCGATCGATAATAACAATCGCAATTTTGCTAGACAATACTTGAAAGAAAAGGAGAAAAAAATTAAAGAAATCAGCATAATTTAATGGCAAAAGAAATAGTAATTTCAGGAAATATATACACTGGCACGCACCAAAAGGACAAGAACAGAGGACCAGAGGAGTACAGCAAAGAAAAACCCAATGAACATTTATGGACATATAGATCCAAAGAAGAAAACTAGGTATTTGATATTGCTCTTCCAAGAGGATTCGCCTTATCTACTTCCGATGGTCAATACGCAAGCACGTTGCAAGTAATGGTAAACTCAACTCAACGAAAAGGAGTAGCATTTGGTCCTGAAAGAAAAAATTTAAAGTCTGCCTAAAATATTTGACGAGTAACCTTTATCAACCTTTCATGCAGAGAATTTAGGACAGTCCAACGACGTCTCCTTTACGTCAAAATGGAGCATAGGAGCATCTTCAATTAGTGGCCGAACTACCTTACAGGGTGCGGCGACCCCACAAGGATTTTTTTTAATTAATATATGTGTTAATTTTTTTTATCCTTACAAAAATTTAAATATTGTTTCTATATGGTAAATTATGATCACTTGTCTCATTAAAAATATCCTACCCAATAAGTTTGTTTAAAATTGAATTTAAAAATTAACTATACCCTATCATGACACTACCCAATAAGTTTATATCTTGAGATTTTATATTATTGTTTACCATTTATATATTTATAATATTTTTTTAATAAAAATATTTATAAACTATTTCTTGTCCCCACTAATCAAAATTTCTAGATTCGCGGTTATTCAACCTTAAAGAAATGAGGAATCAATTATTGTTCAACATATGTGTGCACAAATTGAGTTAAGTTGGATTGAAATGAATTTTAAGAATTGAACCAACTAAAAAAAAAGGGTCTGAGTTGAGATTTTTTCACTCACTAAACCCAACATTATGGTTGGCGAGTTGAGATTTTTTTAGAATGGTTGACTTAATTTAAAATTCTAGAATTAAAAATGAAAAAAAGAACAATAGAATTAGGCCCTACATAGTGCAAGCGGATCATCTCCTGCGCGTATAAAGCGCAAGAGAATTTAGTGAGCTCTTAGCCATAGTTTAACCATGGCTAAAAGAGTCATGATTATAACTGTGACTAAATATATTTTTAGCAATGATTTTCATAGTCACAGTTATAACTGTGACTAAATTTTTTTTTGTTTTAGCCACATTTAAAACTGTGGCTAAAAGTGTGTAGGGACAATTTGAATCCCTACACAATTGTGTGTTTTTTAGAAGGAAAACTAATTTAGAATTTGATATCGAGTTAATTTTTTCTTTTAGTATTTATTAGAACCGGGATAAAAGATAGAATAACAAACTTTTAAATGTAAGTACTAGTAGTTTAATAAATTATTAAGTTAATATATATTATATGTGATACTATACAGTGTTGTCAAAATCGGGAGCTGGATCGTAGAATCGTAGGATTCTATGATCTTGCTCCTAAAAATGATTCTGATTTCACTCAGAATCGTTTTTGTTATGGAATCGTGGAATCATAGGATCCAAGTCGTAAAATCGTGAGATTCTGCAGATCCTACCAATTTTTTTTAAAAATTAAAATTAAAATTTTTTAAAAAATTTTGCATTTATCATTTATGTGTTTGTAAGTCATTTATGTGTTTTTTTTTAATTTTTTAAAATTTTTATTTATCATTTATGTGTTTGTAAATTATGTATATTCTTTTTAATTTTTTAATTTTTTTTAATTTTTTTTAAATTCATTTTATTTATCATTTATGTGTTTCTAAATCATTTATGTATTTTTTTAAATTTTTTAAACTTTTTTAAATTTTTTTATTAATGAAGTTGTAGAATTAGGGGATTTTGATGATGATGTTGATGATATGGATAGTGATAAGAATGTTGATTAATTTATATTTTATTTATGTTTGGTTTTATATGGTTTATGCATTTAATATTTTAATGACTTTTGATCAAAATTTGATACTTTGATTATCTATGTATGAGTGTATGACTATGACATATTGATATATTGATATTTGAGCTTGTTTTTATTGAAATATAATTAGATTTTGATAATTTTATATTATATACAAAGTTTATATCATTAGTATATTTTATTATATTTTTTAATATTTTTTATATATTTGATAGAATCTTACGATTCTGATTCGATCCTACGATTTGATTATGCCTGTGCCTTTTTTGATCTTGTGTCGAATCTTGATTTTAACAACCTTGATACTATATATTATTATTGAAAGAGAAAACTGTTGCAAAGGAAATTAAATAATAGATTAATTAAATCTTAAACACGTTACACACAACATAAGTGTATAGAATAAGAGTACTACAATAAAAAATAAATATATTGGGCAGGATCGGGGGTTGGTTCGAGTTTGACGAGTTGAAAATTTATAAACTTATTTTTCAAACTAATAATTAGCGGGTTGGGAAAAATAAAATCAACCCTCCAACTCTACCCGATTTTGCATATTAGTTTGGGTCGATTGTGGAGCGGATTGACGAGTTGACTTGATCCAATATAACCCATTTATTATTCAATGCCCAGGTTATCTCTACAAACTTCAAAATTCAACAAAAAGATCCAAATAATTTTTCTATTCCATGCAAAATTTTTTTTTCATTAACTATTTCATTAGTCAAATTAATCGTTAATATCAAGTAAGTCACCACAATGCCATGTTAGTCCAAAAATTAATGTATAAGCTAATGACTCATCCATTTACACTTAACCCAAACCTAGGCTTTTACCCATCACTCAAACCAAATTTATTTTTTACCCAACTTTATTTAGGTAGGTGGCTTCCAAGTAAGGTTAGGGAATAGTTTTGGGTCGGGTCATGGGTAGATGTATGAGTTTGGATTAGGTTTAGATGGTTGAATCAGTAAGTTTTGTGTTGTGTCAATTTTTAGTTGATGTAGTCTTAGGATGACTTAATCAATATTGACCATTAATTTGACTAACGGAGTAAACAAAGTGGTTTTTTGCAAGGGATGAAAAGTTTAGGGGTTTATCTGTTGAGTTTTGAATTTTATAAGAGTAACTTACACATTGAGCAAACTTCATGGAGATAAAATATATTTTTGTCTTTTTTAACCATTAGCATTCAAAAATTTATTAGATTATGACTTATGTGGCTTGAGTCATATTAAACTATAAAAGTATAAAACTCTCTTAATGCTAATTTTTTTAATTGTAATATTCAAATCAACGATGTTACTTAAAAGAAATAAATATCAAACTATTTGAATCAATATGCATCAATAATGATGAATCAATTTAATGTTATTAAAGTTGACCAAAATTAATTATATAATTAAATCAATACAATGACATTTAGTTAAAATTAATTCTATTAGTACAATTGTTAAATACAGTGTTATCAAACCTGACCCAGACACGTCTTCGGATCATCGGGTCACTAGTTTATTTGTCGAGTCACCAAGTAAATTATTGACCCAGATAAATAAATTTAGAAAAATTAAAAATTATATATATACTTATATATATTTACAAATAAATTAAAAAACAAGCAAAATAAATAATTTATATGCAAATTTCACACTTTAAAGTGTTAAACATCCATAATAATTCATAAACATCTATAATAATTCAAACATAAAGTTATAAATATTCATCAATCAACACTCATTCAGACCAAAAACATTGATTTAGAGTTCAGACACTACTAGAAAATAATTAATTAATTATTCAGCATTCAAAGTTTTAGACCAAAAATTGCAGCATTATTTTCTTTGTCTTCATCTCTCTTGGCCAAACTCTTGTTTTTCTCTCAATCATAGTCCAAGAACATCAATGTAAATCACATACAGGATGAGGAAGAAAAGTTTAATATATTACTAAACTTTATTATCAAATTACATCAGACTCATGTCCTTGAAATTCTCTAATTAATCTTTTATTATGTAATACCCTGAAGATTTATTAGAAAATTTAATTAAGTTGTAGGAATTTTTTTTTTGAAAAGAGAGGATATATGCTGATGAAAATGTTTGGGGTGAAATATTAAATAACAAAAAAGGAATTTTATAGTTCATGAAGAGCTAAGTGAATTAAAAATTTAAGAGAAGTAGCCTAGTATAATTTTAGCAAAGAGGGGAAATTGTGGCAGTTGGAGATGATGACATGTGTGTCATTCTGCGCCCTTGAATGAAGGGTTGGCTTCTTAGGAAGCAATTTCCCAATTTTCTTCTGGTTCACAATGAAAGTAATGGTTGGAACCCAAGAGGGGGGGTGAATTGGGTTTTATAAATTTTTCACAAAACTTTATTGGAAGTTAAAATGATTTTCTGTAAAAGTACAATGTTTAGGATAAAAAATACAACACAAAAAATCAATGTGCTATCAAGATGAATAATTATGAGGAGTAAAGAAATAAAGAATAGATAACAATAAGCACAAATAAAGGAGTAAGGGATAGAGAGAGCAAACTCGGAGATTTATATTGGTTCGGCTAATCCAAGCCTACATCCAGTTCTCAAGAGACCACTTGAGTATTTCCACTATAATTGCAAGTTTAATCCAGGTACTTGCAAACCACTACAACCACGCAAATTCGATCCGGGTATTTGCGAAACCACAATGGAGAATTTATGAATCCGGGCTCCTCCTCAACCCAAAGTAAATTCTTCCAACACCGGTACTTGCGAACCTCAACTCGGAATAATATATGTGTTGATCAAAATCAACAATACAAAGAAACTCTCTCTAAAGAGTAGATGAATACAAATGAAGCTCTAATAACTCTAATGATAGAGAATATGCAAGATTTGGCTCAAGAATACTTTCCTTTCTCTCAAAGATGATAGAAGAAGTTAATATCACATTGTAGGACTTTGTTCTAGCTCAAAATCGTGTATCTAAGGTCATATATATAAGATTTTACACACTACAAAAAAAAAGACTTTTGGTGGCGACTAAAGTCGCTACCAAAAGTCTAAAAGTCGCCACTAAAAGTCTTTGGTGGCGACTTTTAGTGTCGACTAAAGTTGTTGGCATAAGTCCGTGGCTGATTCTTTTGGTGGCGACTTTCAAAGTCGCCACCAAAAGTTACCTTTAGTGGCGACTTTAGTCGCCACCAAAAGTCATTTTTATTGCAAAAAAAAAAGAAAATTCGTGAAAAAAATGATTTTTGGTGTCAGCAAAAACTACCTTTGGTGGAGACTTTAGTCGCCACCAAAAGTCACTCGTCATCTTTTTAGATCCGGATTGACCCGGAAGGTCGACCCGAGATCCATTCGACTCGTGCGGGTCTTGACCGATCTAATAACTCGCTATCCCGAGCTGACTAGATTTTTTTGTGTGCAATATTCAAGTTTATTTGAAATTAAACCAAACATGTGCATACCTGATATTCGAACCTGGGTCCCTTGCTTGCAGCCATGTGTGTCTTGCCATTCTGCCACTGCTTCATTTGTGTTATGTAAGTGCAAAATATTATATATATCTATATATATAATCTGTTAAAAATATTTTAGGTCAAAAATATTATAAAACAAAAATAAAATAATATTAAACTTAACAAAAAGCAAATATATTATTACTATTGGAGTCACCACAAAATTCCAACTTCAACTAATTTCATAAAAAAAAAACGATTTTACTTAAAAAAAATAGACTTCAGTCGTCACTGATAATCTAATTTTTTAAAAAAATTAAAAAATTTAAAAAATTTAAAAAATTTAAAAAATTAAATTTCTTTTAAATATAATTAAGAAAAATAAAAAAAATTGAATTTTTTAAGTAAAAAAATGACTTTTTTAATTTTTTTTAAAAATTAGTCGCCACCAAAAGTCTAATTTTTTATTTTATTTTAAAAAATCTGACGTTTTTTTTATTTTTTTTTAAAAAAAGACTTTTGTCGCCACCAAAAGTCTAATTTTTTATTTTATTTTAAAAAATCTGACTTTTTTTTATTTTATTTTAAAAAAGACTTTTGGTGGCGACTATAGTCGCCACCAAAAGTCTAATTTTTTATTTTATTTTAAAAAATTTGACTGTTTTTTTATTTTTTTTAAAAAATACTTTTGGTGGCGACTATAGTCGCTACCAAAAGTCTATTTTTTTATTTTATTTTAAAAAATCTGACTTTTTTTTAATTTTTTTTAAAAAAAGACTTTTGGTGGCGACTATAGTCGCTACCAAAAGCCTAATTGTTTATTTTATTTTAAAAAATTTGACTTTTTTTATTTTTTTTAAAAAATACTTTTGGAGTCGCCACCAAAAGTCGACTTTTAGTGGCGACTATAAGAGTCGCCACCAAAAGTCAACTTTTAGTGGCGACTTATTTAGTCGCCACCAAAAGTTAAAAGTCGCCACCAAAAAGTCGCCAATGAAAGTCAATTTTCTTGTAGTGACAAAACTAGCCGTTATATAGCCGTTACAGCACTTATAGTGAAGTCCAGGTGTCCATTGGTCGACCAGTGTGGCACGTTGGTCGACCAGTGTAGTCCAGAAGTGATTTATCAGTCACGTTGGTCGACCAGTGTAGATGGGGTGGTCGACCACCGGCTAGCGGTAGCGAAATACAGATTTTGAGCTTTCTTTAAAAATTCATAACTCCCTCATTTGAACTCTGTTTTAAACAAATAATATACCATTGGAAAGCTCTTGGAGTCTAGTTTCAAATGAGCTAAGTTTTACTCAAAATTTTTTTTTCATTTAAAAGATATAATCAAAATACTGACTATAGGTTAGAAAAGAATAGTTTTTGAGTACAGTAAAATCAACTTTCAGTTTTTCAAACTATATTTTAAATAGTCATATATTTCTCATTTGGACTCCGTTTTGAATAAATAATTTACCGTTGAAAAGATCTTTGAGTCTACTATCAAATGAGATTAAGATACTTGAAAAATCGATTTTTCATTTATGAGATATGATATAAGGAGTGACCAAAGGTCAAAAAAAATAACTTTTGTAAAACTTCATATCTCACTATCTTTTTGTTCAAAAATGCTTGAGCCAATGTATGCAAATCTAGATCATTGAGTTGCACAAATATACTAGCCTATATAAAATATACCTAATGTAAACACATAGGCTATCTTGATGCATCCAAGCTTCCAAGACTTCAAATCTTCTAATTCTTCATTTCTTGGAGCTTTGTCCTTGTATGTTGCTTTCCTTGAGTGAGGCATGATGTTACTTTTCCTTGTTCTTCAATCCAATGCTCACTCTTCTTGTTTTGAACCAACCTATAAAATATATCTTACTTATAAACCAAATGGTTAGTTCAATTCATGATAAATAGCATGATTAATGTATAAGACATTACACATTAAATAACATAGTCATGCTTAAATACTTGTAGCATGTATATGATAATTAACCTTTATATATATCAATGCTATAATTCAAATACATTTGTCATCATCAAAACTTATGGCATAAAGCCTTAGGTGAAGGATCCAATAGATCCTCTTCTCTCCTTCGTTCCCCTCCTTTGTCCGTGAAGAAGGTACACATCGCAAGAGAGAAAGTGGAAGAGCTAGCACAGGGGAGCAAGAGAGACGGGCAAGTGGGAACTCTATCACCGGCCACCACTTTCTCCTTCTTCCTTCATTTTGTCGACTTTCTCTATAAGGGGACTTGGGAAAGTAGCTAAATCATTTTTTTTAAAAAAAAAAGGAAGCCAATTTACCTGGTCACTAGGTCTCCAAGTCAATTAAGATCCAGCCGGGTTGATCGAGTCTTAGTTGAGTTGTTTGCAATCTAGTATGATAGCATGACTTGGACCGTATTTGGCCTTGGGTCGACTCATCGAGCATGTTTGGGTCTGCTAATACCATGGTTTTCAAAACTAGACTGATCATTGAACTAGTGGAGGCTCTGGTTCAAGGTTCAATGAGTGAATCGTGATCGAACTGTGGTCAAATCGATGGTAATTAAAAAAATATTATTTATATATATAATTTAAAATATTAAAATACTTAATATAATTGATAATTTATAACAATTTAAAATACATATATTAATATACATAATCACATTACATAATAAAAATCATAAATTAATAACAATAATATTTAAATATAATCTACCTATTAATAAAACTCATAATATAATTTACCTATTAAATATATCCCATCCACTCACATCTTCTCTCCATTTTCCAATTTCCTAATCTTACTTCCCAATCCTCATTATTTTACTTTTTAGTCCCCCAAGACCCCAACTCCCACCAACCTCACTTCTCACTATCCCACCCACTTTTCATAATATCCCACCCACTATGAGGATTGAGGTGCACACAAAGGATAGTAACCTTACATCTATTTCAATTTTGGTTTTCGAGGCAAGCCAACGATGACGACGTCAAGGGAGGCTTTAGGTTTTTTGAAATTTTCCTTTTGGCTCTCAACTTCTCGCAAACACACTGTACAAGATCCTTTTGTTTTTTTCTCACACAGCCTCTAAACGACGCCGTTTAGGTGTTGGAAAGCAAAATAAAAAAAATTCCAGGAATCAGACATAACTAGCCACCTACTTGGTTTGTCCGGTTTGCTCGGTTCAGAACTGATTCGACCGGTTCCGTACTAATTTAACGGTAGACTAGTTTTTTGGGTGAACCAGACCAGAACCCCTACCGGTCACCTGTCCAACCTATCAGACTGGCTGGTCCAGTCCAGTTCTATCAAACTTAAGTTATATTAGTTAGACAATGCAAATTTATATGATTCTTGACAGAAAGAAAATAAAAATGTAAAGTTGAGTTAGGAGTGAGTTGTATGTTGAATGGACTCTAAACAAGCACAATGAAAATCACAAGACAAATACAATTCACAAGATTAACACAACCTAGGATTGCTAATCCCCCGTCAATCTTCACAAGTTTTAATCCCTCTCCCTCTTGTTCTCACCAGCCACACATGCTAATCTAGGATACGAATATGCTCAGAAGTATTCTCCTGAATGCCAACTAAGACTAAACCCAAATTCCCATAATTCCTTATGTAGTCTTAAGTTTCAAAAATGCACAAACCCTAATATGACTATATGAGGTTAATATCTATATTCCTATGATATTAACGAATCTATCCCCTCTCCTTTGTGGTTCAAGAACTCATACTATCCATTATGTGGTCTAGGTTTTACATTCCTCTCCCAAGTACAGCAAAACCACCAAACAATCCATCAAATTGATCAAGTTTAATGAAAGCAAGAAAATAAGAATGAATAAACATGTATTAATGGCCAAGTAATCACAAGAGTCAAGAGATTTACAAAACCTAATCCAAACTAGGGTTCATAGCAATCATAGTACAGAAATTTAGCTACACATCATTACAAAATATAGAAAATGAGAGAAGAGAAGAGAAAACTCCATGATTCCAAGTTGGGTGGAAGAAAAATTGCTTCAATCTTCTCCAAAAGTTGGTTGCCCTAGCCTCTAGAGGTGAAATCGTCGCTCCTCCTTCAGTTCCAACCCAGAATGCCCTAAAAATTCAGTCCAAATTGCCTTTTAAAGCCTGTTGCACGTGACAGTAAAATGGTCTGTGCGCTTAAGCGCACGATTTTCCCACTTAAGCGCGATTTAGGCAGAAACGACCCTTCATCAGCAAAGTGTCACACGCTTAAGCGCACAGTATTCACGCTTAAGCGCATTTTGGACAGAATAAAGCCTCCAATGTTGCAAGTATCCGCTTAAGCGTGAATATGTCCCGCTTAAGCGTGAAAGTGGCAAAGAGGGATCCCTTGTTGAGCTTTATGTGCTTAGGCGCATGAAAATCCCGCTTAGGCGTGAAAGTGATAGCAAAATCTTCATTTTGAGCCTTTTTTTCTTCTCCAAGGTTCCTCTTCACCTCAATTAAATCTTGGCTAATGGATTTCTCATCTTTCAACAACATTTTCCTAGCTGAAATACCTGCAAAAGCAAAATCACCAACATATTTACAAAAGTAACCCCAAAAGAATGTGATTAGAGGCCCAAAAATTGCATTTCTAACCTAAGAGTGAGGTATGTATGCAACTATTCAAAAATTAGGTGTTAAAACCCTAATGAAAGCCAAAAGTATGCCAATATGACAAAAATCTCCATAGAATATATATGAATGCTGAGGATTCATCATAATCATATCAAAATTTTTTATTTTATTTAATGTATTTTTAGTTTTTAATACAAATGTGGCTTCAAATTTTGGCTTTCAATGTCTTTAGTGACCACAATAAGTTTTTCAATTTTTGAACAATCTTGAACTTTTAGTTTTTAAAGTTATGAGAAATTTTAAATTGCTCCATTGTTGAAGATGCTTTCTAATGATGTGCAGTCTTCCAATACTAAAATTTGTAATTTGAAAAAGCTACCAGGAGACAAAGGACCGATGAAAACACATCTCAAATTCGGTATATTTTTCAAATAGAGCTTCTCCAAATTTGGCAAGACACTTGCATTGCTTTTGTCATGATTTCTTACAATTGCTCCCTGTTGAAAATACTTTTTTAAATTTGAGCAGTTCTCCAATTCTAAAGTATGAAGTAGGTAGAAGGTTTCAAGAGACAAGGGAGCTTTGAAAAATTTATGTACGATTTAAAGTTAGTCAATTAGAATATGACAAGGATGTGATTATTTAATTATATTACAACAAGTGTATGATTTAGAGTTTAGGGTATGATTCTTTAATTAGATTATAACAAGTGTATGGCTTAGGGTGTAGGGTATGATTATTTTAATTAGATCATGACACGTGTATATTTTAGGATATCATTCTTTGATAAGATCATAACAAGTATATAGTTTTAGATATGATTCTTTAACCAGATCATAACAAGTGTATGCTCTTTAAAATTTAATTTTATATTCTTTTACAATTTATTTTTGTATAACTGATTTTTAAAAAACTTGCACACATTTTAATTTTAACTGAGAACTTTGTTAATATATATATATATATATATATAATGACATTTATAAGTAGTTAGTGTACAGTAATTAGATTTGTGTGTATTGTTGTGATTTGGTCATTTAAAGACCACTTGAATTGATTTATCTAGATGAATAAAAAAAATTCATTTTCAACCAATTTAGTCATTTATGATGAAATTGAATCAATTTAAATAAGTTTTTAATTTTATTTAAATTAAATTAGATGGTCAACTTTTGAGAGAAAGTAACTAAAATTTTAAAAATTAACATTAGTGATAAAAATTCATATTATAAGTATTTTAACACAAATTTAAACTTATTCTAATTATAAATAAATCAACATTTGTATTAACAACTAAAAATACATTAAATAAAATATAAATTTTGATATGATGATCAATCAGTTTGGTTGATATTAAATATCAATTATAACCATTTAACAATTGTACTGATATAATTAATTTCAACTAAATGTCATTGTATTGATTTAATTATTTATTTTATTTTGGTCAACTTTTATAAGCTTAAATTGATAACATCATTACTTCATGTTGGTTTAAATGATATGATATTTATTTCTTTTAAGAAACGCCTTTGACAACATTATATATTTATTTATTTACTTGAAAAAACTTATAAATTTGACGGTCTGTGTTTAGAAAAAACTAAGTTTAGAAGTTGAACTGTATAGGAAGGTGTTAGATACCCTATACATCTTATTTAGAAACTGTGCAATTGTTTTATATTCCCCTTAAATTAGCTTTATCAATCACACAAAAGAAAGAGAGAACAAAAAATGAAAAAAGAAAGAACAAAGGCAGAGCCTAGGGGCTTACATACCTAGCAGTTGTAATCAAATCCACGTAGTTCGTATAAAAAATTAGTCACATGTTGATGTTTTAAAATAAAGAAATGTCCTTTGATTTTTAAAACTATTTGTAAAGAAATATTTTTAAATTTTTGTGAAATTAATTCAAAAGAATGAAATACTTTTTGAGAACTTTTCTCCACCAAAATTGTTATACAATTACATACTGAGTACTTAGCCTAATTTTCAAAAAACTTTTTGGACTCAACGAATTTACTTTTGAAGATATTTTTTTTTCCACCAGCATTGTTATACATCGCGTAATGAGTACTTCAACTATTTTTCAAAGAATATTTGAGCTCAATGAACTTATTTTTAAAGAAAAAAACTTTTCTCCATCAGTATTGTTATACAATCGCGTAGTGAAAATTAAATATTTGCCTAGAGATAGGGACAATGTTAGTCCAAGGAAGTCAGTCATTTTCCAACTCTATCATCAGCAAAAAAATCTTCAAATATTAATAGAGGATATACTAGAATGGACAATTAAGATTTATTATGACAAGATAAGAAAGAAATAAAATAAAATAACATAATGAAATTATTAATAATAATAAAATCACAACGTCAAGAGGCTCCGAGCAATCATGGTTCATCTCTCGGAGAGCAAAGCAGATCATTCCATAATAGGCCTTTTGTGGTGATGGTGTGGACAGTACTTATAATAATTCATGAAAAACTAATGCTCTAGTACTGTTAATTATGGTGCTCTAATTATTTATGAATATATAGTTATTTGTCAATGGTTTCTCTAATATAAAAGTTTAACTTATTAAGTAGTAATTTATAACTAGATTTATTATGTCTTCTAACACACGTTTTTTCACATGAGAATTCATTAGCAAATTAATCACAAGACTTCTGTACTTTGTGGTGAAATTACAATAATGAGAAGCTCCAAAGACCAACTTTTGGAGTAATGATTGCATGCTGATGGAGGCTTTGATAATCAGTTAAAGATAACTTCCACACAAGAGTTTAACATACTCTTTGATAATCAGTTAAAGATAACTTCCACACAAGAGTTTAACATACTAAGTGAAGACTCACTATGTAATATCAAGTATCAACTCATTTTCACTGTCACACAAAGGCAGAGAAAGGTGGGGCCAAATAAAACAACAATCAGAAACTTCACTATGTCATCTTTAAGATTGGTTTTCTTTTAATAATGTTGAAACAACTTGCAGGGTTCTTGAAATTGTGACGTTAAAGTAATCAAGATACTGGCTTTTCATTATGGTTTGCTATTTGTAGTCCAATATAGATTAGATGTATGATGGAATAAGTATTTTCTTCCCCAAACATAAAAAGAGAAAACATTCGAATTTTGTGTATATTAAAGATATACACACATTATGTATATTAAACATATACATATGTGGTACTCCCATCTTATTTCTTCATGGTTTTTAAGGAAGACCAGGAGTTGTGACTTCTTGTTAGAGGCATTGAGTCATTTGTTTGTAACATTAGGCTGAAAAATAAAGTTAAATATTAAGAGAAGCTTCAAGATAATTTTAGATGGATAGAACTAATGCCACAAATGGAATTTGCCTTTCACAGTCGTACCAACCGTTCTTGGAACAACATTGGATATTAACCTGAGCAATGCATCTCTTGTTTTCATCTCTGTCACATTTGTTACAATGCTCCTTCTTCTTCTTCTTCTTCCACCTCTTCCTCTCCCTATTCTTCTTCTTCTTCTTCTTCTTCATGGGTATTTTCTTTTGTACTAGTGTTGGTTGTAACTATATTTTTTCTTTTCTTTTCTGTAAAAGCAACTATTGTTCATCTCTACATTTACCTTTACTTTTCTTTTCTCAAACTATCAAGATTACATGTTTTCGGAGGCATAAGGAGCATAAGCTCTCTGACATTTAGGCCAGGACAGAGCCAAAAAGGTAGCCTATATCTTAAGATTGATGCTCGAATTTAGTCCAGCTTTAAGTTATTGCTTATTCAGTTCAGTTTCCTATTGCATCTAGACGGTTGTTTTTTTCCGAAGCAGAAGTAGTGATCCTTATTGTTATCTTATATGTCATTGTAAAGGCACTTTTCCGAGTAATGCCTTATGTTGACGTTGAAGGTGATTTCTGTAGCTGTTTATAACCATTATAAAAGGTAGTTAGCCTTTTTCAAACAATAATCTAAAATTGGGATGATATCTTATTGTCTGGATAGTAAATGTTCCTGAGAAAGAAGCAAGGAAGCATCCACGGGGGAATAACGTAAAGTTACATCGTTTTGGAAAGTGTGACCATTTTTTTATCTTTTTCTTTTTCATTTCATTTTTGTTTTCTACATGGTCTTTATTAGAAAACTTGCAGAGTACCTTTTGTTTGCTGCTGTTCTGTGTCCTGATTTTTATGGTGACATATTGATCTGTTATGTAATTAATCATTCTTTTCTTATTGGGAAAAATAAGGAAAATCATGAAGGCATTTACCGTTACCTAATTGCTTGATTGACACCAATGAACATATAAATACATTTGGGTGAGTGCTAAAAAAAAAAGAAAGAAAGAAAAAAAATCCAGGTTTTATGGTGAAAGTTTCATCCAGGTGACAACTAGTTATTTATGGATGTCTGAATATTAGATGCAAGAAATAACAAGTCTTTGATAACAATTACATTTTTTTTTATATTTTCTACAAATCTCTAGGTAGAATCCATACATCATGGTGTTTAAATTTAGAGCATTAAATACTTGCATTGTTGGAAAGATTGAGGAGGAAGAGCATAATGGATATTTATCTTAGTAACTCTTTTATCCCCTGCCAATTATTTCTCAGGAATCTGTCAATTTATGCCACTTTTGATTACCTGGTATAGTGGGCATATAATATTATTAATAATTAGTTGTTTCTTCTCTAAATCATCTTCCCTTTATTTTAATTTGGTTAAATTATAATTTTGATCTCTATAGTTTCACCAAAATTATAAAATGGTTCCTATACTTTATTTCTATGTCAAATGGTCTCTATAATTTTTTCATCTATGTAAGTTAGTCCCTACCATTAGTATGATTAACTTTGATCTTAAAATGATCCTATATGGCAATTAATGTATATATTTGTGAAAATGTTAGCATATTCAATCACTAATATTTGCACAATTTTCAGCTGCTATATCAGCAAAATTCTCATTTTGGCCTTAATTCTCATATTGACGCTAGGCCAGGAAATTGAGACTTAAGGAAAAAATTAGAAATTTGTTCATCTAATAGCTCAGTTGTGCAAAAATTAATGACTAAGCATTCTGACATATTCACAAATGTATATATCAACTATCATGTAGGACCCATGTTAACAGCAAATTTAACCATACTGATGGCAAGGACTAACTTTCATAGATGGGGAAACTATAAGGACCACTTTACATGGAAATAAAGTATAGCAACCAATTTATAATTTTGGTAAAACTATAAGAACCAAGATTATAATTTAACCTTTTAATTATATGCAGATTGACACAAAGGATATTTTTTTTACATGCGATGGGGCATTCAATGATCTTGACAGAACCATATCGGAGAGGTAAATTGTTTGCATTTATGTTGTAAGAATGTGTTTTACACACATGTTTTTTGTATGTCTTGATCTCTGTTAGTTAGAATTTTTTTTAAAATTTAGTTATTTGTGAATTAAACTAGATAACAAGATTCTTCTATTGGCTTTAAAAATTTGGTTATTTTGTAGACAATAATGTAAATTCTTTTTAAGAAAATAAATAAATGTGAATTATTTTCCATTAAAACATGGCTAATAATTGCTTAAAAAATAATCTTTTAAAAATAAATTTAAATAATTAGTCACGGTTTAAACCGTGGCTAACAATTTCTTAAAAAATATCTTTGAAAATAAAATTAAAATACTTAGCCACGGTTTAAGCCGTGACTAATATAGAACTACTTAAATGACCTACAACAGACTTAATAGCTTTGTTGTATGCAGTTTTCATCATCTTTTTTTTGGGTAAAGTGGAAATATCATAGATAATGGGAAATTAATACATAAAGAGTGACCAGTGGATGGCAATGAGCAAGATTATTTTTACAAAGATTTTATAACATGTCATTTTCTTAATTTGCTGAACTTGAGACTAGTTGCAATTGGAGTCCTTCAAATAGTGTCCGTGCCTCTACCAATAAAGGGGAACTATTTCCTACAAACTTTGTGGAACCTAAAACCTTAGAAGCTACATCATTTCTGATTAGTCCTCCAATAGAAATGTTGTTGTTTTTGGCAGACCCATTTGTGTTTAATTTGAACCATCCTTGTTGTGGTCTTAAACAAGGCAATATCAGGGAACTAAGAGGAGAGAGATTATTTAAAGTTGGATGCCAGATGGAAGAATAAAAATTAGCCGCTTTGTAGAGAATAGATTTGGCAAGTTTTATTGAGTTCCATTGCAAATGTTTGAAGATTGAGTGGTTTCTAGTGAGCCAGATGTTTCTGATAACATATAAGAAAATAGTTGTCATGGGAGATTTAAGGAATAGTGGCTGGAGATAGTAGCATTTTCTTTGAGCCAAGATTTTAGGGGTTTATCAAAGAAGTATGGGGAGCCTTTAAAGTTATCCAAATTGTTTCAACATATTGGCAATCTCAGTGCATGTATGTGTGGTTTTAGGTGGTTGTTGCAAAGTGGGCAAATGTCATTTATTGCACCATTTGTACAAGACAAGAATTTTTAGTTGGCAGACTTTTGTTGAATGTTTGCCATAAGAAAAATCTTTCATGGTGGTGGCTAGGTAGGCTCAAGATCTAGGAAAAGTTATGCTTTATTTCATTTGAGTTAGCATCTATCAACGCCATATATGCAAATTCAGTTTAAAAGGCTCAATTGTTAGATCCTAAATTTTCATGTCTTGGATAGGGTAAGGGCCATGATTTATAGGGTGAGCTATAATTTTATATGTGAGTTCAATTGTGAGGTTAAAGGGAAGGGCATTAAGAAGCCAAGAGTAGGAAGAGCTTTCTTTAACAATAGTCATACTTATAGTTCTAGATTCTTCATTTTCAGGTAAAGGACCTATGATGTGAACCTCTCCGAACAATGTCGTGAGACCCAACAACAATATCTTGATTAAAAAACTCGGATAGTCTAAATACAGATTTAGAACTCAAAAAATATAATTTATTAAATAAAACAAAAATAACAACAAATTAGATAGAGATTATTGACCTCGTAATTCTAAAAAAAAACTAGGAACCAATAATTTAGACTCTTGAACTCAGACCTATTGGCTATAGAGAGCCAAGAACCCAAGGTGTAAACCCCGAGAGGAAGGGTAAACTCTTGAACCTAGACCCACTGGCTATAGAGGGCCAAGAACCTAATGTATGAACCCCAAGAGGAAGGATTAAACGCCACAAGGATTTAGAAATCCATGATAGGTTCGAAGGTTCTCAAAGAACTAGAGAAAATGACCTTTCACCTTGACATTTCTTCAAACTCTCCGAATATGTGTTCTAAGAGTGGAGGAGTTCCCTTTTATAGAGAAAGAAAACCCTTATTTCCAAAGAAACCCTAATTCTAATGGGCCTTTTTTGAAAGGTTAAGATAACAAAAACCCAATTACAAATCATAATTTTAATTGGGCCACAAATATAACAAAAAGCCTAAATATATTAAATTAAAAAAAAGCCTTTAATCTAATCTTTCTTGGTCCAATATTGTTATGATTAGCGCCACCCGGATTTTTCAGTTTATATCATTCTCTCCTTCTTGAATGAAGATTCTCCTTGAATCTTGAAAATAGGTTACATGCAAAATAGAATTGACTTTTGCTTCTCCTTGGGACATATTGAAACCTGAAAAAAAAAGATTAAGAATAAAGGAATCCTTACTCTCTCCTTCATGTGTTTCACTTGTGTAATGTCACATAACCACTCGTGTTTCTCTCAATTTTTTTTATTTTTACTCTCTTTTTCTTTTTTTTAATCTTTTAGAGACAGTTAAAACATATGAACAATAAATTGCGTGTGAACAGCAAATCATATGTGAACAGTTAACGGCATGTACACCGTGAAAATGCGTGAATAGTGAAGCGCATAAACAGTAAAAAGCACATTTTTTTTAATCTTAAGAAAGGATGAACAGACGAAGAACATGATGAACGGATATGGAAAACAAGGATAGTAGCAGAAACGGAAAGTAGAGAGTCAGAAATTGTTGTAGATGGGGCCTCGATATGGAAAAATTAAATGTGCAAGAAAAATAAATAGAAAAGAGTAGGGCATAGAAATGTTATAACTTTGTCTCTTTGACTTCTTTCTTGGATTTGTTCAGTTGGTTTTGTTATAATCTAGTTCATGATGGCAAAAAAACAAGTTTCATGGATTAGAACACAAGAAAAAGTTCTTGAAGAATTTCTAGAGAATTTGGGGAAATTCATGAAATTTGTTTGTTTTGAGTTTTAATTGCTCTAAATTCCTTCATGAACATTGTTTTAACTTAGAAAATCAAAGAAAGAAGAAAAAGGGTGCAAATGATGGATTTTTGGAGGATTTTTCCATAAAACTATGAAGAACATATTAAGAATAGAGGAGCCCAGATTCTGGCACTCAGGTGCCAGGATTCCTGAAGAAAGTTCTTGGCTTGGTGCCTAGGTGCCAAGGTGCATTAGCGACCAAGTGAAGTTGGCATCCAGGCGCCTTCTAGGCAGAAGCATGGTGTCTTCTGATATGTTGTGGCACCCAGGTGCCCACAAGGCAGAGACTATTTAGGGAGTTATTGAGTGATCTTTGATACTTAGTTGTTGGGATTTCAAGTACTTTTGTGGAACTATTTAGCTTCATTTTGAGACCACACGTATGGTAAAAACCTTGTTGGGGCTAAGGTGAGTGGGTGACCTTGCCAACTTTATTTCTATTTCAAGTACAATGTAAACCCCTCTTCCCTCATTTATGGGAGATAAATTGGATGCATTTCTAATTAATGATATTAATTAGAAAATGGGCTTGTATGTATGGAATGTTTATTGTCATTGTTATGAATTGTGTTGTGAATTGGAATTGTTTGCATACATTTATAACATTTAACAGATTAATAAGGAATATGAAGGAAATAGAGGGTTAGTCTTCTATATTTAGTGGGAAGCAGAGGGGAAGACCTCTGAATCAAACCCATTGAGGGTCGGCCTTCAATTTGGTAAGGGTGGGAAAAATAGGGAAAAACATAACATGTGTATGATTGTATATTTGTAATATGTTTATGGCTATCTAAGGTTTGTATTGCATTTGGATAATTTCCATTGATGACAATGAGTTATAGTATTTGTACTTTTACATTATAATTATTTTTCTACATAGTCGGTTGCTCACTGAGTTTTGATGAACTCACACTCTCTGTGGTTATTCTTTTGTTTCTGATACAGAGACTGACCAAGAGGAGTTCCCACTAGAGATACAGCGACTCATTTAGAGTTGTATTCTTCTTGTGTTTCAGTGGGTTCTTGGGACCAAATTTTAGCAAGTATGGGAAAATGCTCTATAGTCTATTAGGCCACCTAGGCTTGAGGCAGAAATTATACATTATAAATTTTGCTGTAATTTATTTTCGTACTTGACTTTGCTACACGCTTGTGTTATGGGAATATCTGTACATATGTGAATGTATAATCACTACTTTTATATGTATGACTGGTTTGTTTGTTGCTAGTTGTGGATAACTAGGATTGTTTAGTGTGGCATTTAGGATTATCACGCTTATTTAATGTGTTTGAATTTCGGGGCGTAATAAATTGGTATCAGAAGTAGAATGTTTAGATCTCCTAGGGATTATAGAGCAAAGTGTTCTTTTTGGACCCTTTCCTATTGTTGTAAGCCACAACATGACCATAGGTTTAGATACTTTTTAACTTTGAAGTGTTTTGTTGCTTGTGTGTAGGTTCCCACATCTTCTGATGGAGGACGAGAATTCTCGGAAGCTCATAGTGAGCTTGATCATAATATAGTTGACTCGGCCCTAGGTGATTCTATTGTAAATCCTCAACATGTCTCATCTGAGCATACAAAGAATGAGTTTGTCAAGGAGGTTGGGGGTTCTAATTAGAGTCTAGTTAGAAGAGGTGGGTCATCCCCTGGCTTTACCACGTCAGCTATTGAAGGAATTGTTGATATGTTTATTGCTCGAATGGATTGTATGGAAACTAAATGGGAAGAGAGGTATGTAGCTTTTGTTCCATCGGTAATTCCTCCTACTACCGAAGCATAGCCAATGACCTCAGTGGTCTCAGTACCACATCTTCCTTCAATCAAGGAAGGTATGATGAATGATATTAAAATGACTGAGTTTCTGAAAATGGGACCACCTGTATTCTTTGGAGAAGACCTTGAAGATGATCCTTAGTGTTTCCTTGATGACTGTGAGGCTATCTGTGATGCATTAGGATGTTCATATGTAAGGAGAGTAGAAATGGTTACTTTCCAGTTAAGGGGACGAGCTAAAAGATGGTGGACAACTCTGAAAAAAGGGCGACCACATGGTGCACCACCAATGTAGTGGGCAGACCATCATAAGGCTTTCATGGATCAATTTCTTTCTAGGACTTTAAGAGTGGCTAGGGCTAAAAAGTTTGAGCAATTGAAATAGGATTCTATGAGTGTTGATGAATATGATGCTCAGTATGTTCGATTAGCGAAGTACGCTCTTAATGTGGTGCCTAATGAGGAAGATATGATCATCAGGTTTATTGAAGGTCTTCGGGAACCCTTGTATGATCGAATTGGTCCTATGATAGAGTACTTTAATTGTTATAAAGATGCTATGGAAGTTGCTGGAATAATAGAAAGAAAGGCCAATGGTCGGAATGAAAATATTGAGAACAAGAAGAGAAATCGAGAAAATAAGCTCATAAATTATGGAGGGAGTTCAGGATCCTAGAGACTTGTTATTCCCAATCAAGTTACTCTAATGATGCCTTCGGAACTAGCTATATCTGCAGTAGTGTAGCTAGACCTCGTTCTAAGTTTACTGGAGGCCCTTTAGATACTGGTGGTGAAGGTTCTCAGGGAGGACGAGAGAAACCTCTAGGTGCAGTGTGTGGGAGATTCCATTATGACATATGCTATGGGAAGGATGCCAGTTATAGATGCTTTAACTATGGTCAACCAGGTCATTTTCGGAGGGAATGTCTTCTATTATTATCTGAATCCACTCAGGGGCTAATGTATCCTGCTCTTGTTTAGCCTACTACTCTTTCTATACCTCGACCACCAATTAATCTGGTAAGAGGCAAGAACGCTGGCAGGGGGCTGCCAAAGGTCAGAAAGGTCATGGATAACCTACTGCTAGTCGAGGGACAGCTTGGGTTTATGATTTGACCTAATAGGATGCTCAGGCATCTAATGCTATGGTAACATATATTTTACCAGTGTGTTCATTTGCAGCACATGTTTAATTTGACCCTGTGTCTACACATTCTTATGTATCACCATTGTTTGTGAAGAGGTTTCCATTAGGACCTGTTAGACTCGAGGAACCCTTTTTGGACCGTACACTAACTGGGGAGACTCTTATAGTAAATTATGGGTATCATTCCTGCAAGGTCTTGGTAAAAGGGTTAAAGACAAAGGTGAATCTCATGCTCCTTAATATGGTGGAGTTTGATGTAAATGGATTGGCTTTCCTCATACCATGCTATTTTGAATTGCTATAATAAGATTATCTCTATCAAAATTTCAGGACAGCAGGAATTTATGTTCCAAGGGGACTGATCTAATGTACCTCATAACATGGTGTCTTGGATGAGTGCTCAACGAATGTTAAGAAAAGGTTGTCAAAGTTTTTTGGCTTTTGTCAAAGATGTGGAAAAAGAGGAGAAGATTTTAGATCAAGTACCAGTGGCTCGTGACTTTCCAGATGTATTCTCAAATGAATTGCCTGGCCTACCACCTGTACAGGAGATCAAGTTTGTTATTGATAAGGTCCTAGCACACGACCAATCTCGATTCCTTCTTACAGGATGGCACCCACTGAGTTAAAAGAACTTAAAGACAGTTAGAAGACTTTCTGGATAAAGGATTTATCTGCCCTAGTTTCTCACTATGGGGTGCCCCATTCTTTTTTATAAGAAAGAAGGATGGCTCTTTGAGGCTGTGTATCGATTATCGAAAATTGAATAAAGTCACCATAAAGAATAAATATCCTTTACCAAGATTAGATGACTTGTTCAACTAACTTTAGAGGCATAATATTTTTCTAAGATCAATATAAGGTCTAGTTATCATCAATTGAGCATCAAGGAGGATGATATTCCTAAGACTACTTTTCGAACGCTTTATGGGCATTTCGAGTTTTCAGTAATGTCTTTTGGGTTGACTAATGCACCAATGGACTTTATGGATCTTATCAATAGAGTCTTCAAACCTTTTCTTGATAGATTTGTTATTGTATTTATTGATGATATTCTAGTCTATTCCAAGAATCCTCGTGAACATGTAGAACACTTAAAAATAGTGTTGCAAACTCTGAGAGATGACCAACTTTATGCCAAGTTTTCAAATTGTGAATTCTGGACGAATCAGGTGACTTTCTTAGGCCATGTTATTTCACAAAAAGGCATTCATGTTGATCCTAATAAAATTAAAGAAGTAAAACAATAGCCTAGGCCAACAACAGTATCTGAACTCTGGAGTTTTCTCAATGAAGCAGGCTATTACAGACGTTTTGTTCTGTATTTTTCTAAGTTGGCTCTCCTGTTGCACAAGCTAACTCAGAAGAACATTAAGTATATTTGGGATTATGCATGTGAGCAAGGTTTTACTGGACTAAAGGAGTGTTTGACTTTGGCATCTATCCTTGTTTTACTATCAGGATCGGGAGGTTTCATTATGTATTGTGATGCTTCTAGAACAAGGTTAAGGTGTGCTTATGCAACATGGTAGGGTCATAGCTTATGGCTCTCGTCAGCTTAAGAAGCATGAGTACAATTATCCTACCCAAGATCTGGAAATGGCAACTTTTTTCTATGCCTTAAAGACATGGAGACATTACTTATACTGTGAGACTTGTGAAATATTTATAGATCACAAAAGTCTCAGTATAGTTTTGAATGAAGAGATCTCAATCTGAGGCAACGTCGATGGATGGAGCTTCTGAAGGACTACAACTATTCTATCCCCTATCATCCTAGGAAATTCAATGTGGTGGTGGATGCTCTCAGTCAAAATTCTATGGGGAGTCTAGCTCACATTGACATGATAAAGAGGCTTCTAATTCAAGAATTGCATGAACTTGAAGCTAGTGGTGTGCTTTTTGAGATAACAGAATCTGGTGCATTTTTAGCCCATTTCAAAGCTTAGTCTTCTTTGGTGGAAAGAATTAAAGTAGCTATGGTTAGTGATTCTACCATGAGGAAAATTAGGGATAAAGCAACTGTTGGTTTAGCACTAGGTTTTTCAGTAGATGGTAGAGGTGTCTTGTAGTTTAAAGGGAGACTTTGTGTACCAAATGTGAAAGAATTAAAAAGAGAGATCATGGAGGAAGCTCATGGTTCTGCATCTATGGTTCACCCTGAAGGCACTAAAATGTTTTGAGATTTAAAGCAAGTCTATTGGTGGGAAGGTATGAAACAGGATGTGACCGATTATGTGGTTCGTTGCTTGACATGCCAACAGGTTAAAGCCAAACACCAAAGACCACTAGGAAATATGCAAAGGTTAGAAATTCCTGAATATAAGTGGGAAAGGATTACCATAGATTTTGTGATAGGTCTGCCTAGATCGTTGAGGGGGTATGGCTCTATATGGGTCATTGTTGTTAGCCCTAATGTATTATGCTATAAGTTTTGATGATGACAAATATGTGGAAATTATAGTATGATTTATCTTCTTGGCCCAATGTATGATTTAATCTTTCTTAGCCCAAATAGTATGATTTAATCTTCTTGACCCAAATGAATGATTTAATCTTATTGGCCCAAATGCATGATTCAATTTTTCTTGGCCCAAATATATTTAATGATTTATATATTTATATATAGTAATATAAATTGATTTTTTGATAAAATTTATTGGTTGTTTTAATATAATTTGAAAAAGAATGCTTTTTACTGTAGCACTTTTGAAAAAGAAATTTGATTGTTGAAAAAGTATAATAAAGTTTATTGGGTATTGTAATATAATTTGAAAAAGAATACTTTTTACTGTAGTACTTTTGAAAAAGAAATTTGATTGTTGAAAAAAGTATGATAAAGTTTATTGGTTGTTGAAAAAGTATGATAAAGTTTATTGGCTGTTGTAATATAATTTGAAAAAGAATATCTTTTACTGTAGCACTTTTGAAAAAGAAATTTGATTGTTGAAAACAATAGGTACGTTGGTCGACCAGTCTTATTGTGTTGGTCAACCAGTGCTTGATTTCTTCTTCTACTGGAGCTGGGTGATCGACCAGTGCAGCGGAGGTGGTCGACCAGTCTTCAATACTATCTCCTTGCTGGAACACGATGGTCGACCAGTGCTTGAAGGAGTGGTCGACCAGTGAGTGGCAGAAATGATTACTGAAGTTCATTGGTCGACCAGTGTAGGAAGAGTGGTCGACCAATGTGTTCCTTGTTATTGATATGTTGCTTTCTGTCATCTATTGGTCGACCAGTGCATCCACGGTGGTCGACCAGTGTAGCACTTGTTAACGATGATTTGTTTCTGCCATCCATTGGTCGACCAGTGCAGCCATGGTGGTCGACCAGCGTGTGATATTATCATTCTGACTTTTGCTTCTGTAAATCATTGGTCGACCAGTGCAGCCAAGGTGGTCGACCAACGTGATGCTGAAATGCATAAGAACTTTAGATATGACTATTTTAAGTTGATTTGTCAATCATCAAAATTAGAGACAACTTTAAATGCAATGAGTTCAACAATCTCCCCCTTTTTGATGATGACAACCAAATTAAAATAGTTGTATATCTGATATACTCCCCCTGAATCATATATCTTGATAAAAAAAAACTTTAAACAAACAGAGTAGAGTTAGCATCAGTATCATAGCCATTTAAAAGCGTAATAAGATAACACATTCATAAAAGTAGCAACACATCATAAGAGTAGCAACATAATAATCCCAAATCATGGTCTCTAAATCACATAAGACTTTTAAAACAGAGTAAAACAGAGTACTTCTCCCCCTTTGGCATCAACAAAAAGAGGGGAAAATGAGGTTCATAGAATCATATCCTTGATCTGCTGGAGTTCAGAAGCTTGAGTAGAGGATGCAATCTCCAATGATTGGAGTCTGGAATTCATAGAATCCATCAGACTAAGCATGTGATTGGAATTGTCCAACAAATCACGCAGCATCTGTAAGGATGGTTCAGTAGGAATAGAAGAACCAGCTGAGGAATCTACTGGAGGAACCGTGTCGTCGTCTTCATCAAAGTCTTCTTCACTGTCACTTGCTGCAATATGAGTATGCACCCCACTTTCTCTTCGTTCTCTGGCCCGCTTCATGGTTACATTATCAGGAGCGCGTCTCCATTCGTTTCCAACTAACTCAAAATTCATCCGCCTCAGAGAGTTCTGATCAATCATGGAAGCAGATTTCATGACATTGAAATGGTTGTTGATCTTGCAATGTTTTACAATCTTGGAAACAAGGTGAGCATATGGTAAAGGAGCATTCCATTTGGAGACACTCGAGGCCATTCGTTCCATGATGAGGTGAGGAATATTAAACTGAGTTCCATTCAGAAAACAAGCCATAATAAAGAACTCAGATTCACTTCCGCCAGCCCAATTGCCAGGTTTATTAATAAAAATATGAGTGATAACATTGAGCAATAACCTGTCATTTGCATCCATAGCATTGATCTTGACACCTTGGTCAGAGTATTCAACTTCTCTATTAATAGTCTGATAAGTCTCTTCCTTGTTGTAATCAATAGAGCTAAGAGAATAATAGCTATCAGAGAAGCGTAAATATGAGTTATCTGGCGGTGGAAGCCTAATAATTTCTGCAAGTTGGGTTTCACTAAAAAGAATTTTAGTCCCTTGAACCTCAGCAGTACAAATTCCCCTTTTGGAATTGTATTTAAATGTAGTGTAGAAAGCTTTAACAATCTCATCAGACCAGTGACCCTTGTATTTAACAAAATACTTCACACCCAGATTGTCCAAACAATCAATGAAAGGCATATTTCGTTGGGCAAAATAATCCCAATCTAAATATTTGCTGAGAAGAACTTTTCTCGATTGAAAAAATTGTGCATACCATTCTCGTTGTTCCTCATTGACTAGAAGATTGCCCATAGGTAGAGTACTGGGGTTTTTGGTTTGTTCCTTCCATGTTCGTGAAGATGAAGCCATAACAGAGACTTGAAGAAAACTTGGAGAAGAACGAAATTAGGGCAAAGTGTAGTGGAAGAGGCAAGATTCTGAAGAATTTGAGCCGAGAGCTTGAAGAACAAAGCCCTAGAAGGCGAGATTGTGAGAGAAAAGGAAGAGGAAAATGCAAAGATGGGATGAATCGGTACCTGGGAAGAGCAGAGACGTGGTCGACCAGAGAGAACAGAGGAGATCGACTAAATGAAACTGTGAGAAATGATTTGAAAATCAGAGAAATGAAATATATAGCTGCGAGAGTTAATGAGCGTTGGTCGACCACCAGATGTACATTGGTCGACCATCGAAGGAAGAAAAATAAGAGGGTACGTTCTGTCAAGTGTTGGTCGACCAATGTTAGTTCACTGGTCGACCATCGAGGAAAGAAAGCACTAAGGACTAGAGCGTTGGTCGACCATTGTGAGAGCGTTGGTCGACCAATCCTGACCAGTAGTGATTTTCATACGTACTGCCTCAAACTGATCGACCAAAGGCAATAGACTGGTCGACCACCTGTCTTAGCGTTCAGCATCAGACCCCTGGCGCTGGGCGTGGATTCGAAAGATGTAGCTTTGGTCGACCAGTGATGCAGGCGTTGGTCGACCAATAAAAATTTTGTAGATAACAAAATATAGAGGAATGACTAAAACTTATGGGATTTCTATAAGAGTGAATTTCTACAAATTATGGTTAATGGACACTCCGAAGCTCAAGTCAGTAGAGTAAAGAGAAATATTCAAATTTAAATATATATGCAATGATGAAACAATTTAAAGTTCAACAGGATTTGCCATACCAAGTTCTCTTCTTATAAAGCAAAATTGTTCCTCACATAGAGGTTTTGTGAAAATGTCAGCTAATTGAAGTTCAGTTTGCACAAATTCTAGTAAGACATCTTGCTTTTGAACATGATCTCTTAGAAAATGATGTCTTATTTCAATATGTTTGGTTCTTGAGTGCTGAACTGGATTCTTAGACAAACAAATGGCACTTGTATTATCACATTTAATGGGAATATTTTTAAGAAAAACACCAAGATCCTCCAGTTGTTGCTTCATCCATAAAATTTGAGTACAACAACTACCAGCTGCAATGTATTCAGCTTCAGCTGTGGATAATGCAACACTATTTTGCTTTTTGCTAAACCAAGAGACAAGAGAATTACCAACAAATTGGCAAGTTCCACTTGTACTTTTCCTATCAGTTTTGCTACCCGTAAAATCAGCATCTAAGTAGCCAATTAAAACATTTGAGGATCCTTTAGGATACCATAAACCCATCTTAGATGTGCTAATCAAGTATCTAAAAATTCTTTTTACATTTTTAAAATGAGATTCTTTTGGACAGGCCTGAAAACGTGCACACATGCAGACACTGAACATGATATCGGGTCTATTAGCTGTTAAGTATAAAAATGATTCGATCATACCTCGATACTTAGTCATGTCAAATGGTTGACCCTTTTCATCCAAATCCAAGTATGTTGATGTGCTCATTGGCGTAGATGCAGGTTTTGCATTTTCCATTCCAAAATTTTTTAGCAATTCCTTAGTATACTTGGTTTGACATACAAATGTACCATGATCCATTTGTTTTATTTGAAGCCCAAGAAAGAAGTTCAGTTCACCCATCATTGACATTTCAAATTCTCCTTGCATAATTTTGGCAAACTCTTTGCAAAGCTTTTCATTAGTAGCCCAAAAATGATGTCATCAACATAGATTTGCACAACAATCAAGTCATTCTTTTCCTTTTTAAAGAACAATGACGTATCTACCTTACCTCTTGAAAAATTGTTTTCTAAGAGAAAAGAGCTCAATCGATCATACCAAGCTCTGGGAGCTTGCTTAAGACCGTAGAGAGCCTTTTTTAATTTGAACACATAATCAGGTTTTTCAAAGTCTTTAAAACCAGGGGGTTGCTCAACATAGACTTCTTCTAAAATGTTGCCATTGAGGAAAGCACTTTTTACATCCATTTGAAATAGTTTGAAATCATGTATGCAAGCAAAAGCTAAGAGTATTCTAATAGCTTCAAGTCTAGCCACAGGTGCAATGGTTTCATCATAGTCAATGCCTTCTTCTTGGTTATAACCTTTTGCAACTAGTCTAGCTTTATTCCTAATTACATTTCCATTCTCATCTAGTTTATTTCTAAATACCCATTTTGTGCCAATTATTGAGTGATTATTTGGTCTAGGTACTAAATCCCAGACTTGGCTTCTTTCAAATTGATTCAGTTCTTCTTGCATAGCCAAGATCCAGTATTCATCAATAATAGCATCATCAATATTTTTCGGTTCACTATGAGAAAGAAATGCAGAATGATTACAGACATTTCTAAGGGAATTTCGAGTTGTTACCTTTTGTGATGCATCCCCTATGATGAGTTCTTTGGGATGGTTTTTGGTATACTTCCAGTCTCTTGGAGGATCATTATTGTTACTGATAGTAATCTCCTCATGAGGTATTTTCTTTTCATGAGAAATTTTATCTCCTTGATTCAAGGTGATATCTTCCTTTGCATTTCCTTCATGATCCTACTTTATTTTATCATCCAGAGACAGGTTTTTGAAGGAATCTAACATTTCACAGTCATTAGTACAATCATTAAGAGAAGGAGCAAACTTATCAAAGACAACATGTATGGATTCTTCAATAGTTTGTGTTCTTTTGTTATAGATTCTATAGGCTTTGCTAGTGCTAGAGTAACCAAGGAAGATTCCTTCATCGGCTTTGGCATCAAATTTTCCTAAATTTTCTTTTCCATTGTTCAATAAAAAACATTTACAACCAAAAATTTGGAGATGAGAAATATTTGGTTTTCTTCCTCTATATAACTCATATGGAGTTTTCTTTAAAATAGGCCTTATCAGAACTCTATTCATTATATAGCAGGAAGTATTAAAGGCATCAGCCCAAGAGTATTGAGGAAGATCTCTTTCATTGAGCATTGTTCTTGCTATCTCCCCAAGTGTTCTGTTCTTCCTTTCAACAACACCATTTTGTTGAGGAGTTTTAGGAGATGAGAAGTTATGCTCAATTCCATTCTCATCACAGAATTCCATAAAGTTATGGTTGTCAAATTCTCCGCCATGGTCACTTCTAATTCTCACAATGGTCAAGCTTTGTTCCTTTTGAATGAATTTTGCTAATTTGAGAAATGATTGAAAAGCTTGATCTTTTTGAGCTAAGAAGAGAGTCCATGTGTACCTTGAATAATCATCTACAACAACTAGTGCATAGGAGTTGCCTCCAAGACTTTTTGTTCTAGATGGTCCTACAAGGTCCATATGGAGAAGTTGTAAAGGTTTTGAAGTTGAAACAATTTCATTAGTCTTGAAGGAGCTTTAGATTTGCTTACCTTTTTGACATGCATCACAAAGTCTATCATTTTCAAATTTTATTTTGGGTAAGCCTATCACAAGATCCTTTTTGACTAATTTATCTAAATGGTTCATGTTAGCATGAGTCAATTTTCTGTGCCAAAGCCAACTTTCTTCATTTACACTAATTAAACATTTAGAATCAATAGGGGAATCCTCATCAAGGTTTATAACATAAACATTATTGATTCTTTGGCCAACAAGCTTAATTTGCTTATCAATGATGTTTTCAACTATACAACAAGATGAATAAAAAATAACTCTATTTCCTTTGTCGCATAGTTGACAAATGCTAAGCAAATTATGATTGAGACCTTCAACAAATAACACATTTTCAATGGAAGTTGAAGAGTTCTTACCAACCTTACCAATACCTTTGATTAATCCTTTGTCGTTTCCTCCAAAGGTCACTTTGCCTCCTTTTGGGAATAGAGAGTGAAACTTGGATTTATCTCCAGTCATGTGCTTGGAACAACCACTATCCAAGTACCATTTTTCACTCCTAGACTTGAGGCAAACCTGCAGAGATTTTAGCTCCTTTTAGGTACCCAAATTTGTTTGGGTCCTTCTTTGTTAATTATTCTTTTAGCAACCCACTTTTTCTGGTTTCCATTTGGAGTCATTTTCTTATAGTAGCAGGAGTTAGATATGTGTCCTTTTAAGCCACAATAGAAGCAAGTAATGAAAGGACTATTTGACATTGCTGCAGGAACAAAGAAATTTTTGTAATATTTTTGCCTAGCCTTAGTCTTGTAACCTACTCCTGCTTTATCAAAAACACATCTTTGTTTTTCCAAGTAATATATTCAAATTGTCTCTCCCTTGAGTGAATTTTGCAAGAGTGATATTTAAATCCTTATTTTCCTTTTCTAAATCAATGCACCTACAGCAAGAACAATTATTTGTTGGATATTTAAGAAAAGATTTCATGTTTGCATTTTCCTCTGTCAAACCTGAATTTTGTTTTTCAAGATCCAGATTTCTTTCCTTGAGTATTTTAAGATCATTTTTCAAATTTTGAATTTCACTCTCAAGCAAGGAAATCTTTTCTTTTGAAATTCTTAATCTTTTTACAACCTGTATAGATTCATCATGCAATTCTTCAAAAGCTTCTTGCAGTTCATCAAATGAATATAAAGGTTCAGAAGAAATTACCTCTTCATTATCTCTTCCCATGAGACAAAGATCTGCTTCTCTATTTTCCTCCTTGTCTGAATTATTTGAAGTGCCCATCTGTAACTTTAATTTTTGAATTTCTTTTGTCATGAAGCAGAGATTGGCTTCTTCATCTTCTTCATCTGATTCACTGTTAGCCCAGATTGAAGATATATACGCCTTCTTCTTACTCTTGTCATGTCCTTTCTTTTCTTCTTGTTCTTTGTTGATTTGTGGACATTCCCATTTTAGATGTCCAATCCTTTTGCATTTATAACATGTAGGCCCTTCTTTGCTATCTTGGTCTTTTCTCTATTTTCTTGTATTTTTGTTCCTCATAAATTTCTTGAATTTTCTGATAAAAAGACCAAGATCTTCTTCATTGATTTCTTCTTCTTCATCACTTTCTGCTTCTGATTTCTTGGAGGAATAAGACTTTAAGGAGAGAGTCTTCTTTTTCTTGGATTCATCTTCTTGCCTCATTTCCAGAATTTTTGGCTCATAGTTTTGAAGATTTCCAAATAGAGCTGTGAGCGATTTCATGGATTATCCTCTTACTTCCATGATTGCTATTCTTTTGGCTTCCCATTCCGGAGTGAGGCATCTTAATATCTTGGTGGTTTGAGAAGATTCTGCATAGGTTACACCAAGAGCTCTAAGATGATTAGTAATATGAGTAAATCTTAATTGCATTTCACTTATGCTTTCATCACTCTTCATTTTGAAATTTTCATATTCATTTGTAAGAGTGCTGATTTTTGATTCCTTAACTCCTTGAGTTCTTTCATGTGCAACTTCCAAAGTGTCCCACATTTCTTTGGCAGTTGTACAGCTAGAAACTCTGAAATATTCATCCTGACTCAGGGCACTAACAATAATCATTATATCCTTGGCATTTAAATGAACTAATTTCTTTTTTGATTCAGACCATTCTCTTCTGGGTATTGGAATGCTTTGCCCTTCAACAACCTTCATAGGTATGTAAGGTCTATTTTCCACAATATCCCAGAGATCAAGGTCTACTGCATTAAAGAAAAGTTTCATCTTGGATTTCCAGTAGCTATAATGGTTACCATTAAAACCAGGAGGTTTTGTAAATGAGCTTCCTTCAGGTAAAATACAATCACCAAGACCAGCCATGTTATTACTCTTAGACTGTTAAGTCTGTAGTCAAGAGCCCAAGCTCTGATACCAATTGATAAATATGGCTGTAACCCAAGAGGGGGGTGAATTGGGTAAAATAAAATTTATTTAAAAGATAATAGGAAGCTTAAAATATAAGGTTCAGTAACAATATATAAAGACAATACAGAAAACAGAGTGATATAAAGATGAACAAAATGTAAAATATTTAAACAATTAAAAGAGTTTAAGCAGTTAAAAGAATAAGGAGGAAAGATAAACACAGATATTTATACTGGTTCAGCTTAATCCAAGCCTACATTCAGTCCCCAAGAATATATCTTGAGTATTTCACTATGAAACCACAAGTTTATACAGACGGGCACTTGTGAGCCACTACAACAGAGATCTTTTCCTTTCCAAGGGTGTCTCTCCCCCTCACAGATTTGTTTTCTTGCAAAAACAAACTTCAAGAAAGAACTTTCTTGATACACTCAGAGAAAAATAGTTTTCAGATGCAAACTCTCAAAACAGAGTAAATATGACAGTAGCAAGCTCTCTTACAATACACAGATTGATTTTAGGAATATGTATCACACTTGATTTCTCTATTTGTTATTTTAATAACCTCCTTAAGATAACTATTTAAAGACCAAGGAGAAATAGAGCTGTTGGAGATAAATTACAAAATAAATCTTGTATTACGTCAGCAAAAACTAGCCGTTACGATGTCGGTGGTCGACTAGTGTGGCACGTTGGTCGACCAGTAAGCTCCAGAATTGAAACAATAGGTACGTTGGTCGACCAGTCTTATTGCGTTGGTCGACCAGTGCTTGATTTCTTCTTCTACTGGAGCTGGGTGGTCGACCAGTGCAGCGGAGGTGGTTGACTAGTCTTCAATACTATCTCCTTGCTGGAACACGATGGTTGACCAGTACTTGAAGGAGTGGTCGACCAGTGAGTGGCAGAAATGATTACTGAAGTTCATTGGTCGACCAGTGTAGGAAGAGTGGTTGACCAATGTGTTCCTTGTTATTGATATGTTGCTTTCTGTCATCCATTGGTCGACCAATGCATCCACGGTGGTCGACCAGTGTAGCACTTGTTAACGATGATTTGCTTTTGCCATCCATTGGTCGACCAGTGCAGCCATGGTGGTCGACCAGCGTGTGATATTATCATTCTGACTTTTGCTTCTGTAAATCGTTGGTCGACCAGTGCAGCCAAGGTGGTCGACCAACGTGATGCTGAAATACATAAGAACTTTAGATATGACTATTTTAAGTTGATTTGTCAATCATCAAAATTAGAGACAACTTTAAATGCAATGAGTTCAACAACCTGGATGAGTGATGATAATCTTGAAGAAGTAGAGCCTCGTGGGCATGCTCCCCGGGAGAAGCTTTGTTGAGCCAAGAAGAAGATGGGGGAAGAATGGAGAGGCTTGACAAGTAGCAGGAAGTGGGTTGGTAAGTGTAGGAATCGTGCTCCCAGAGTATGAAGACTACACAAACCATGTATTAAAATGCGTCGCAGATCAGCTTCATTCCTGTTAGTAAAGGACGAGCTGATGGTAATGGTAAGATCCTAGATTCTCACCTGAGGGATGGGAATGGCTCAGGAAGAAGTTCTTGACACGATTCCCAAGAGATTTGGATATCGTATTCGAAGAACACTGGCACTTGTACTTTAGGTGCATCCTCATGACCTCTGTGTGGTATGCGATTGTGATCGCATGATTATTTCTGTTTTATGGATTGGATATATGTGGGATGCATTCGAGTGGATCGATGCATGAGAGTCGATATTATTGAGTCAATCACCCCTGGAGGTTGGCCAGTGGGTTGATACTTAGTGTGGGTTCGAGGTCATGCTTTAGGAAACACCTAGGTGGCAAGTGCGGTGATCCAGAATGCGGGGTAGGGAAATCTCTTATAGAGATTGTCCCTGGTGGTTTTAGAATGGGCAGCGGAAGCATGGTGAGTAGGGTGAGTGGGAATGTGCCTTGATCGTGGCTCAGAGCCAAAAAAGGGGGAAGTTCTGTAAGAACTTCGCTTTCCTTTTTTCAGGGTAAGAGAGGATGTTTCGGAGGGTGGCAGGAGTGGTGTAGTTCTATCCTTTTGGATGGATGCCCTGGTTGGAGAAATGTTCTTGTGCAGTGAACGGGACAGCAGCTACACAAAGAACTAGTGGTGGTGAATATATGTTTGATATTATCATGTCTGAAGCTTTAGTGGATGAATGATTATATCAAACAAGATATTCAAAAAGGGGGGAAGAATATAATACCCCGGAAAATCTGTGATTTTCGAGTATTATGTGAAGCTATTTTTGTAGAGTATTTTGGACTGAAGATATATTTTCTTGTGGTGCATACAGGAAAATATGAGGTTTGGAAGTGGCAAAGTTGTGGAATATTGAGTGGTTGGAGTCGAGAAGTGTATTAGTGGAATAAAGGGCATTAAGGGAGTTAGGAGACTGGTTGAATGCAAAGAGGGACTAAAGTGAAATAAGGAAAATTATAGGGCACCTAAGATTTAGAAACACTTGAGGTGGGATTTTACGGATTTGCTTTTACCAGTCTTGACTGAGGGTCAACTAGAGGGCAAGTGGTAATTTCACTCCGAGCGAGTATATATAGGTGCCCTCGCTCCTTTTTCCTCATTTCCTCATTTCCTCTCTCTCTCTCTTCACCTTCTCTCCTCTCTTTCTCTCTTCCTTCTCTCTACTTTCTCTCTCTATACTCTAACTCCATAACCGAGCTTTGGAGGGCTGATCTCGGGCAGCGGGGCAAGCCTCTAAGAGCCAAGCAACGTAGGGAAAGCAAGGAATCGAGGTAGGATTTCCTATTTCTCGAGCTTTTTCCTATTTTCTAGTTTTAAGGGTGTTTGGGGTAAAGTCAAGATTTTGGCTTTGTTTCTTGATTAAAATTAGTACTTTTGGTGTCTAAATGCTCCTTAGACATCAAGGGTGAGATCTCATGGAAGAAACCATGAAAAACGGTGGAGAATCGACCGGATCTGACCCAAAACTGTAGCCAGATTGCGGGGTACGAAGTCGTGGCGCCTATGTGCCACATAGGGCGCCTCAGGCACCACGTTGTGTAAAATTGAGGGGTGTTGGCGCCATGGGCACCACGTGGGGCGCTTAGGTGCCAAGCCCTTCAATTTAGGCAGAAACTTTGGGGTTTGGCGCCTTAAAGCACCTGCCTTTCTGGTAAACTTTGGCCCATATTCAATCGGCCATAACCCCTTCATCCGGATTCTGTTTTGGGTCAACTTTATATCGTTGGAAATCTCTTTGAGTCTAGTTTCCAATGGTATATTTCATTTAGAGATTCATTACCAATTAGGAGTTATGACTTGAGAAGTAGGTGAAGATCAGGAGTAGTGTAGTAGAAATTTCTCTATTTTGTAACCTTAATGATTGATTCTTGCATGGTTACAATAGGGATGGTCAAGGCGCAAGGCGGGAGTACCGAGAGTGTGGAATCCAGGTGAGGGAATCTATCTAGCTCTCTTGTTTGTGGATATGCATATATGTATATATATATGTATATTTATATTGCTTTATATAGATTTACTTGTTTAATGTATTATATGTGGAATTTGTGTTAGGGATTATTTGGGATTGTTGTGTGGGATGTATGGATGGGAATTGTGTGGGAACATTGTATTATATTCATTTGCATATTTATTTTATGAGAAGTGGAAAAGTATGGAAAGCAAAGGGTTGGTCTTCTGCATGATGTGGAAAAGAGTGGTGCATCTCATTCATCTGCATAATTTATATTGCTTGTGTGGTTTATGTGTGCTTGGGGGAAACACCATTTGCGTGCTTTCGGGCAGCTTGGTGTTATCGAGGTATATTCCCGATTGGGTTATATATATATATATATGTTCTATATATCTATGTAGATAGGGCTGATAGCAGTGAGTCTATGGTTTAGACTCACTCCCTCACAATTTCATGTGTGGTAGGTCAGCAGCATGAGGGTTCGCGGATCGAGGATGTCTTCCCATTGTTCGGGTAAGGTAATTTATATTTATTTTATTCATATTGCTCTAGTGTTCTTCGTAATCGAATAGGCCACCACTTATGATCCTACGTTACTAATTCTAGGCTTGCGGCAGTGCTGGCAACACACTGTCTGCGTCTATGACGGGCTCGGGTTTGGGTCATGACAAGATGGATGTCAACTCGGGGCAATTATGCAATGCTATGGTTTTCAGCCTACAAAAAAAGAAACGAGAAAGCACCTTCCTCTGGCATATGCTTCTTAGATTATTCATGTAATATAAGCACAAGTATTCCAAATATGGAAACGTATCATTGTATGAGGATACTTCATCAATCAGCGTGTACATCTCATTACATTCTCCCACTATGCACATGTACAGCTGCTCTAGGTTCTTCAATTCAAATTCAGAGAGATGCTTGATGTTCATATGTCGCTTCAAGAAAAAAATGTTGAGGTGTCTAAGAACTTTATTAATATCATTCGGTATGTTTGCACCATCTACAAATTTTAAACTACAGCCGCTTCGTTTGAATTTTGATTCAATATCAGGTGGGGTAATTAAGTGATATGATACGTTGTATATGATGATCAACACTAAATTTAAAAATCCAAATATCTACAGTACGGGACATGCTTCAAAAGTTTAACCCGTGGGATAGATGGAATAAGAGTAATCAAACCCCGTAATTCAGAAAGTTCCTGTAAAATGATTTGCACATTGTTATCCCAAAGCTCGTCATGAGAGGGGATGGCATCAATGCTTAAATAACTCAACAGAGTCAAGTTTGATATCACCCCAGGAGGAACAACAAAATCTTGATGATTATAGATAAAAAAGGTGAGGGTTAATTTCTGCATCTTGGTCAAGTATTTGATCTCCTCGGGAAGACAAACAATGGGAGTACCATCAACATCAAGAATCTCAAGATTCTCAAGTTGTTGAATCTGTGGCGGCAGTTCCTTGAAACACTTGCAACCTATTAAATGCAATTGTTTAATCGGTGATAAATCAAAAACGGAAGTTGGCAAACACCTTATGTTTGGGTAGGAAAAGTGCAGGACAAGGAGCTGAGGCATGCAGTAGAAAAATTAAGGAGGAATTTCTGTCAAATCAAAGTTGCATTGCAATAACAAGACTTCCAGTTTAGGGCACTCTGGGGATGGTGGAAGCTCTAATAGGTTATCATCTGTTAGTTCAATTTGTTCTGCGCCATGCCATTTTTCACTGTTTGGAGGCTTAGAAATCTCTGAACTACCTTACCTTATTTTGTCTAAAGAGCCCGACTTGAGCAACTTCTGCATTGCTCCAAGACTTTGATACCTTAATCCATAGGACTCTTGAATATGTGTGATTAATATAAGTGAAGGCTTCTTTGAATTTTCTTGTCACACTTTCTGTTTTGCTGCCATTTCTTGTTGAGAACCTAATATGATGAATATTGCACGTAAGTAAAGTTTGAATCAGTTGAATAGCATAATTAGCAGCTATATTGAGAACCGTGTATGTGATCCAATCATAGGAATCAGTCAATTCACGCACTTGTTTCCGTTTTCTTTTTCCGGTAGTAGCAAGCTATTAACCTTTGACCATCTTCTACCTTACTTTCTATGTCCTTTGTTACGAGCCCTTCTACCTATGTAAGTAGCTTTCAGAAAGCAGACACATCAAGGTGAAGATCGTTCTTCTTTAATGGATTGCTCCTTTCTCTTCTGAGTAATTGGCAGTGAGTTCTTGAGCATCATCTATCCATTTCCTCAACAAGTGTTGGTCTGATAATCTCATAGGATATGATAAAATTATCCTTAGAAAATCCCTTGTCCTTATCAACCTCAAGAATTTGCTTTTCAAAGTCTCTCAACTCCCGTGCCACTGTTCATGTCTTGTCTCTCTGTTTTCTAATGGGTATTTATCTTCATCGTTGTCTTCTAAAGTCATTTTTTGTCTATTCTATCTTTCTTAGGATTTAGGATTTAGGTGCATTCTCTTATATAAAGAAGATCTAAAAAATAAAACATAAGTTGCTAAAATATAGTAGATTTTAATAAACAATCAAATTAATTTATTGGATAAACTACCGGTCTGCTTGGTTCGCAATATAGAAGAAGAATAGAAAGGAAAAAAGGAATGGAAAAGAAAGAATGAAGATGGAAAAAAGTTGTTTGGTTGGATATGGAAAAAAGAAAAGGAGAGAGAAAAAAAGTATTAGTAGTTATCTATTTTTAAAATAAAAAATAAAGGAATTTGAGGGTAATTTTACTAAATTGCCCCTCACTCCTCCTAATGCAATGTTGTGCCCTATTTTCATTCTCCTAGTGCGATGCCTGCTACCACACGCCATTCATAGTGGTGACGACCATTTGTTGGGTGGGTGGCGCGACTGAAGAGTGCTTGTCCAACGACAGGAGGCAGGGCAGCTCGCTTGCCTGTGACGACCAGGAGGGAGGGCGGCTCGCTTGCTTGCGATGACCGTGGGGGAGGGTGACTCGCTTGCCTCTAACTGGTCAACCGTTGCCTGCCAATAGACTACCAACAGAGGACAATGCAATAGATGAGGCACATTCGAGGAGTGAAGATATTCAAGGGCAGCGTCGAAAATTTGCATTCGAGGAGAGGGTTAATTTGGTAACTTCGCATCTATTTTCCAATAGGAAAGCCAGTTTTCCATCCATATCTCAATGGAAAAATCTATACGCATCCAAGTGCATCAAGGTCCACTGTACATGGCATTCCAGTTTCATTTTCTACCCGGTAACATGAACCAAACAGAGTGTACGATTCGACTCGGCTGCCGACATGGTTAATAGCACGAAACACTTTTAATTTGGTCTATACAGTGGGCTAGCCCACCTAAACTTATTTAGCTTATGAACTAAATGGGCCACTTAAATGGCCATTATTTTTTAGTACAAGGCCATTTATTTAGGGGTAGCTAGGGTATAAGGTTAAAGTAATAATTTTTTTGAAAAAATATTACAAAAATTATCATTCTCACATCCTCTAACAAAAAATGAGAATTTTATAGGAATGTTTAATTTCCTAAATTGTTACATTCTTAAGAATCATTTTTTAAGTCACATAAGAAACATAAAAATATAGCATTCCTATATAATCTTACTTACCAAATGTCCTTTCAGAATTTCAATATTGAAGTCCATCCAAATTTTCAAGAATTAGAAAATAGAACCCTTGTATCAAAATGCCATTGTTCCCCTGGCTGTTTTCACTAACTAGTGAAATGAATTGAGTAGTTGCGACATGTAGTGAATTTATGCATGCTAACTACCAAAATTGAAACTACAAGGAGTTATTTACTGTAAGGTAAAAATTTGAATGGACTGATGTATATTTTATTCTCAATTTAAAATGTTGAAATCAATTTGAGATATGAGGAGGTAAGGGCCTAATTAGATGTGTTTCTTTTTTAAAAAAAAACCAAGTTGTTTAAAATTGTTTTAAAAATTAATTTAAAAAAATCATTTGATACAAAAACTTATTACATAACGTGAAAATAAATTCAATACAAAGAAATAATTAATGATAATATTTTAAAAGAGAATAAAAGCAAACATAAGTCAAGTTTAAGCTATATTTTATTAAATTAGTTAAATGTATTATTTAATTACATAAATTATTAAAAATATCTTTAAAAAATGACTTATAATAATTATTATTTATACTTTTAATAAGATAAATAAATCGACATAAATTAATCAATATATATATATATATATATATATATATGAGAAGAAATAATAGATATTAAAGCAATAATTTCACATAATTAAGGTAAAAAAAAAACTTACAAAGATAAGGAAAAATAAAATTACATTTAGGGACAGTTAAAAGTTGCTGCAAAATGTTTTTGGATCTTATTTACATAAATGTCATTAATAAACTTGCATAATTACAATTATGCCACTACATTTCTTACCCTATTTCTATGATAATTATTTTTTAAAACACATAATTGTTTTTCAATTTTTGTTTTAAAACAATAATTTCAAAAAATATTTTTAAAATTAATTTTTCAAATATATCAACCAAACAAGTTTCTCTATTTTTTTATTTTTAAAAACAAAAAGTGTTTTTAAGAACAACCACCAAACGTGCCATAAAATTCTCTTGGAATAGTTTCCATATTCTCAAAATTATGGATTCAATTGGGAAGGGAGGGATTTATGTCTTCGCTGCATAAAAAAGGGAAAAAAACTTACATGTTGTAGGTTTGTTATCAAGTTATTCAAATAAAACATTACAAATGTTTAATTTTCTAATAAGAATACAATAAGTAGATGGTCTTTTTATAAAGGTAAAAGGGTACTTTATATTCTTAAGGTTGACGTCAAGTTTTATTTACGTCCCAAAGGTTTTTTTGACCCACTTATGTCATTTATGTTTCAAATTTTATCATATATACTCTTTTGTTTGTAACACCATCAATGAACTTAACGGAATGTTGACTTGACTGTCATGTGGGAAAAAAAATTGCCAAGTGGCAGCCATTTAAAATTTTTTTGACAAAAAAATTTTTAAATTTTTTTAAAAAGGTTCAGTTTATTCAATTTAGTCCTTGGTCAAATTTTTTCTCTTGTCTAATTTTTTATATAAACTCGTCTTCTACTTCATTTAAGTCCCTAATTTAAGAATCTATTTTTTTTGTCAAAATCATCTCTTATAAACTTTTCAATTTATTCACTTTAGTCTCTATTCTTCACTTTCATGTTTTTCTCTCATAGTTTGGTCTTCCAAATCAGTCCATAATTTTATTTTTAGTCATAATATGATTAAATCTATCATTTATACCTAAGAACAATACGAGAAATGAATTAAAACTCAAAGTTTCAAAGGTTGCATATATCTCCCTCTGATAAAAAGTAAAATTTGAAACTTGAATTTTAATTCATTTCTTGTATTGTTATTGGATAGAAATGTTAGACTTAATCATATTATGACTAAAAATAAAATTATGCACTTATATGGAGGACCAAACTTTGACAGAAAGGGACTAAAGTGAATAAATTGAAAAGTTTATAGGGGATATTTTGACAAAAAATAGATTCTTAAACTATGGACTTAGACGAAGTAGAACATGAGTTTATATCAAAAATGGACAAGACGAAAATTTTGACCAAGGACTAAAGTGAATAAACTAAAACTTTTAAAAAAATTTTTAAAAAATTTTTTTTGTCAAAAAACTTTAAAAAAATAAAAAAAATTTGCTGCCATGTGGCAACCAAAATTTTTTGACAGTCCACGTGGCGAATACTTTTGCCCACGTATTAGCATTCTGTTAAGTTGACTGACAATGTTACAAAAAAATAGTATATATGACAAAATTTGAAATATAAAGGACATAAATGGGCTAAAAAAAACCCTAGACCATAAGTGAAACTCAATGTCAACCTTAGAGATATAAAGTATCATTTTGCCTCTTATAAAATAATAATTTTTTTCACAATTTATCATTAAATGATTGATTCTTTAGGACACTTTTTACACATGTTTTATTTTTAGCAAAGAACATGATAACAAAAATATAAAGAACTTCATATAAGTTTTTTTTTCATAAAATATTAGGGATTTTATAAGAAAATTGGGAATTTAGGAAAAATTTTGAGAATATTTAAGGATTCTGTTTAGGAGTAAATTTTGGCCAAGGTATGGTATTGTGTATGTCGAATTTGAGATTTGGATTCGTCAAGCGACATATTAAGATAGTAGTTTAATTTGCTCACTTTAATCTTTTTTTTTTTTCTGTTGAGAGTATTGTTAGTCATTAAATGTAGACATCTAGTATTTTAACAAAGATTTGAATTTGAGTTCATTACTAGAGAATAACTCATTCCATTATACCAAACTCCTATTAGTATTTACTCACTTTAATCTGATTTAATTGACATGGGAGAAATTCAATCAATTAATCTTTTTACTTAAAACCAAATGAATCTAATTCAATCACAATAAAATTTTGATTGTAGTGGATCGTCCTGTTTTTTCGGAAAAAAAACAGTGTTCAAAACTTTTTAAAATGAACATTAATTTTGTTAAATTTCAAAATCTTAACAATAAAATTAGACATTTCCAACAAACAATTACATTATTCAACAACATCATATTCATAACATAAGCTGAAGCATTAATCCAATATCAATATAATATCAAACATAAGTAACATAATACATAACAATAAAATCCATAATAACAAGTTGTCAACGTTAAAATTAATATATAAGTCCATCTATTCAAAATGTATTAACCTAATTTCGTTTTATTGTTTTATTAAAAATTAAAAATATAATATATATATATATATATATATATTATAAAAACATAAAGTATATTATATCTTTAATTTTTATAATTAGGTAGTTCAGTTTAGATTAGATAATTACTATAACCATCCAACAACAGATTCAATTATATTGATTTTATCAAAATTTCATTAAATCAATTCCACTAATTTTAATCAATTTTATCGCTTGAAATAGAATTAGATTTGAAGATCGCTAGACCCTAGTGCACATAGTCATAGAGAGAAAGGAGGAGGGTTGTGTTAGGCCCTCGACAGCCAACGTAAAACTGTGTCGAATCTCTCATGAACATGGATCAACGACAATATTTTGCTAATGCTAGGATGTTGCCCGGAAGCAACGCATTGTATGGCTCGAGTACAGTGACAAGTGAGCTAGAGCCGCTGCATCGGCACCCGGATGTAGTGTTAAATGAGCAAGGGTCCACTAATACTAGGTCGTTGCCAGGAAGCAACGCGCTATATGGCTCGAGTACAGTGTCAAATGAGCTAGAGCCACTGCATCGTCGATCGATTGTAGTGTCACAAGAGCATGTTCCTGGAAGGTTGAGGGTAAAGAAGCTAGTAGAGGAGAACAAAATCAGGATTGCTACGTGGAATGTTGGAACCATGACAGGGAAATCCATGGAGGTTGTGGACACTATGAATAGGAGGAAAATTAACATCTTGTGCCTTCAAGAGACTAAATAGGTTGGAGAAAAGGCTAAGAAATTTGACTGTTTAGGCTTCAAGTTCTGGTACACTGGAAAAGTAAGGACAAAGAATGGTGTAGGTATTATGGTGGACAAGGAATGGACACCGAGTGTGGTGGAGGTAAAAAGGATTGGGGATAGGATTCTATGCTTAAGGATGATTATCGTAAGAGATACTATCCACATCATAAGTGCCTATGCACCACAGGTAGGGACAGATGCATATCTTAAAGAAAAGTTTTGGGAAGATTTGGAGGGATTGGTTAGAAACATACCTTTAGAAGAGAAGATTTTCATCGGGGGGGACCTTAATGGGCATGTTGGGAAAGAAGCAGGACAGTATGAGAGGGTCCATGGTGGCTTTGGTTTTGGGGAGCTTAACGAGGAAGGACAGTCTATATTGGATTTCTCAATGGCTTCTAATTTCAGGGTTGTCAATACCTGCTTCAAGAAGCGAGAGGAACATTTAATCACATACAAGAGTGGAGCTTCAAGGTCACAGATTGACTTCTTTTTGGTAAGGAATCCAGATAGAAAAATCTGTCAAAATTGTAAAGTTATTCCTGGAGAACCCGTGGCAACTCAACATAGGGTTTTGGTCCTTGACGTGGTTATTAAGGGTCGGAAACAAAAGTATCGTCAGGCGATGAACCCTAGGATCAAGTGGTGGCAGCTAAAGGGGGAGAATCAACTGACTTTCAAGAGAAGATTGTTGGAGGAATGATCTTGGGTGTTACGAGAAGATGCTAACACCATGTGGGAGGAGATGGCCAAGAAGGTTAGAAAAGTAGCTAAAGCATTTTTAGGAGAATCAAAAGGTTTTGGACAAAGAGATAAGGAATCTTGGTGGTGGAATGAGGCTGTTCAAGAAAAGATCAAATTTAAAAGAGAATGCTATAAAGCTATCCATCTGTGTAATAACTCAGAAAATTGGGAAAGGTATCGGAAGGCTAATAAGGAGACAAAAAAAGCAGTAAGTGAAGCACGAGTTTGAAGAGTTTTACAAGGATTTAGGAATGAAAAAAGGGGAACAAAAGATTTACAAGATTGCGAAGGCTAGAGAAAGGAAATCTAGAGATTCGGATCAAGTAAGATGTATTAAGGATGAAGAAGGAAAAATTTTGGTTACAGACAAAGATATTAAAAATAGATGGTAGGGTTATTTTCATAAGCTCTTTAATGACGGAACGGAGTCGACTTGCGATATGGAAGATCTAACAACCTTGGAGAGAGAACAAAATTTGACATATTATCGCAGGATCAAGGTTGATGAGGTCAAGGAAGCTCTTAGAAAAATGGGTAATGGTAAAGCTATTGGTCCCGATGGTATTCCTATTGAAGTTTGGAAGTGTTTAGGAGAGGAGGGTACTATCTGGCTAACTAAGCTCTTTAATGAAATTTTAAGGTCTAAGAAAATGCCTGAGGAATGGAGAAGAAGCACTTTAGTGCCTATTTACAAAAACAAAGGAGACATTCAGAATTTCGCAAACTATCGTGGGATTAAGCTTATGAGTCACACTCTAAAATTATGGGAAAGAGTGATTGAACGTAGGTTAAGAATCGAGACGAGTATTTCTAAAAATCAATTTAGATTCATGCCAGGACGGTCTACAATGGAAGCTATATATCTTCTAAGGGGGTTGATGGAAAGGTATCGGAGTAAACAAAGAGACCTTCATATAGCATTTATTGACTTGGAAAAAGCCTATGATCGAGCACCAAGAGAGGTGCTGTGGAAAGCCTTGGAACAGAAAGGTGTACGGGTTGCGTATATTAGAGCCATAAAAGATATGTACAAGGGGGCTACGACTAGTGTGAGAACGTATGGAGGGGAGACTAGAGACTTTCCTATTAAAATTGGCCTACATCAGGGATCATCCTTAAGCCCTTATTTGTTTGACTTGGTTTTAGATGTTCTGACGAAACACATCCAAGAAGAAATCCCTAAGTGCATGCTTTTTGCAGATGACGTTCTTCTCATAGCAGAGACAAGGGAAGAGATTAATTCTAAACTTGAGTTATGGAGAGCTACTTTGGAATCGAAGGGTTTTCGTCTGAGCAGGAGTAAGACCGAATATATGCATTGTAAGTTTAACAAGCGACAAGCTATGAACCAGCCGGAGGTTAAACTTGGTGATTAGGTCGTATCACAAGTGTCAACGTTTAGGTATTTGGGATCAATTATACAAGATGACGGTGAAGTTATTAGAGATGTTGAACATAGGATACAAGCTGGGTGGTTGAAGTGGAGAATGGCATCAGGGGTTGTTTGTGATCGGAAAGTACCTGATAAACTCAAAGGAAAGTTTTATCGTACTGCTATAAGACCAGCGATTTTATATGGGAGTGAATGTTAGGCAATGAAAGGACAACAAGAACATAAAATTAGAGTGGTGGAGATGAGGATGTTACGTTGGATGTGTGGTCATACAAGAAGAGATAGGATCCGTAATGATCATATACGAGGTAGAGTTGGGATGGCACCTATTGAGGAAAAAATGGTTCAAAACCGTTTAAGATGGTTTGGGCATGTGCAAAGAAGACCGTTGGAAGCGCCAGTTAGGAGAGTTGAGCAGATGGTTTGGAGCCCTATGAAAAAAGGTCGAGGATGACCAAAAAGGACACTTAGAGAAATTATTGAACGGGATCTTTTAGTAAATGAGATATCTAAAGAGTTGGTCATTGATAGAGCTCAATGGCGTCGTGTGATCCATGTAGCCGACCCCACTTAGTGGGATAAGGCTATGTTGTTGTTGTTGTTGTTTAATACTTTTTTCCTTTGGCCAGAAATACTTGGAACTTTTAACTTTGCAGTTTCCACTGGTTCATGAAATAGCACACGTTTTCCCCTAATAATAAAGATACTGCGATAAGATTAGAACTGAGGAACCGATAGCAGAGATCTAGTAAATATTTACTTACTTTCATGTTGTTTTCTTTGCATTTGAAACTTGATATGCTCAAACAATTTCAGAAAAAACAAACTTAAAGATCATAACAGGAGAAGAAGAAAATAAGCAAAAGAGGACGCCAAAATTCATGAAATCCAAATAATATTTGATCAACATATATGTCAAATTATAGGAAAGCCAAGAGATTTTACCTAGGGATCCAAAATATTGCAGAAATAATAAGAACGAGATAACAAAATTTTCTTCACAGACTCATTTCCGCTTGATTAGAAGACAATTAACTCCAGCACCATCCACCCCAACAACAGCTGCAGAGTAAAGAGGTCTGGAATCTGTTTAATCTTTGAGACGAATTCAATCACCAAAAATTAGCCCATCCAATAATAATAATAATCATAAGTTCGCGACCAAGATAAAGCAAGGTGCAACAGCCAGGAATCATTGAAAGAGGCATGGATGAGTGTCACGTAGTGCATCACTGATAACATACTTTTTCCATTTATTTTAGTCCCTATTTTAGTCCTTTTTGCCTTTTTAATTTTGTCAATTCTCTAATTTTATTATGTTTTGGAATTTATTGGGTATAAACTATTTATGGATTGAATGTGTCTTAATTTTTATATTTTTAGAACTTGAATTGTAAAATGCTCAATTTAATTCCTACAAATTTTAATTTTGGAGAGAAAAGTGTTGACATGGACAAAGATGATGATTTGGATGCTAATGTGGCACTTTTTGGGTGATGTAGATGCTTACTAGGATATGCTGGATGTGGGGCCCACTTGAACTCTTATTCAATGCTATGTAGTCAGAATTTTTGGGCAGAAATATTAATTTTCGTAGGTCAAGAAAAGCATGGCTGAAATATTAATTTTGCCATGATATTCTGCTGCTGTTTGTCACTTTCTGCTGCAGACATATTAATTCTGCTGCTGCTGCCATACCATTCTGCTGCTGCCATACTTTTCTGCTGCTGCAGAAATATTAATTTTGCCGCTGTTTTGCTGTCAAAGTGCTGCCATATCATGGAAGAGGCATCCAAGGAGGCATCTAGGGCAGAATATCCTTTTAGGCATGTGTTAGATCAGTTTGATATTTGCAAAAATCGAAATTTATTAACGAGGCTAAGTCATTTTTCTGATGTGAAGTTCTAGCACCATATTTCTGCCTTCCTTGGGCAGCAGTGGCTGGGAGCAACATAGAGGCAACTCTCTAGCTTGGTTAGAGGGAAAGGAAGCCTTCCCACTTGGGAATGGCTCTCCTTCTCCCATTTTCCTTCCTTTTCTTGCATTATCCTTCATAGTTTCTTAAATTTCTGTTGTATTTTCTGTTTTCTGTCATGTTTTTCCTTCTCTTCCATGTAATTTTCTAAGTTTAAGGATTGATGTAGTTTGGTTCTATGATGTTTTATTGCTGAACAATTTCGATTTTAATGCACTTTCGTTTAATAGAATGGATTTTACCGATTATTAAGCTCTTGAATGCTTGATTAACCTTCAATGAGTTTGGGATTTTGATGTCTATGCTAGAGTTAGCTAGATATTGAGCTTGACCTTGTAATTTCCACCATAAATTAGATTATCTAGATATAGATAGTTTTATTTATGTGGCTTGAATAATTTTCTTGAGCTTCATAATTTAATTGAATGGTTGATCTAAGATTTTAGTCAATTATTTTGGTTAAGTTAGATTGTAATTTCAAAGTTTTTGGATTCAATCATATTTTAGTAAATTGGCCAACATTGAATGGATTGTAATTTAATTGAATTGTTCTTCAATGATTCAAAGATTAATTTGTCTATGAATTAATTGGATTGGAGCAATGAAATCAATCTCATTTTCTTGTGTAGTCGGTCATTTGATGAAATGGAAATTATACTTTAATTCATTTAGACCAATGAGTATTTTCTTGGCCAAACTTCTATTTTATTTATTGTCCTATGAAGCTTGTTATTTATACATGCATGCGATTGCTATGTATTTGTAATGAGGAGGACAAGAGATAACATGTCATATGCGATTGCGGGGCATTGATGTGATTAGGACTTGATCGGATTATATTTGAGTTATAGATTAGTGAAGATCTTCCTAACTATAATTTTAATATAATTCAGTCTTAGAAGACTTTCTAAGAATTTTAGATTGAAGATTACATAATAGAATTAGCCAAGAATATTCAAAGGAAAGGATGATGATGTACAATTCCATGGAATTTGTGACCAATTACACATCTTTTGTCTGTTTTATTTTCTGTTTAGTTATTTAAATTTCAGTTATTTATATTGCGTTGTTTCAATCATCACCCTCCTTTTTTATGTAATTTCTGAAATTTCCTTCATAAGTCTTAATAGCATTTTACTTAGCCTAATTGAATTTTATTTGTTACCTCAATCTCTGTGGGACGATACTCTACATATCACTTTATTATTTGTTGCGACCCAGTACACTTGCTGGAATATTTTATGTGCTATAAATTATACGCACCAAGTTTTTGGCGCCGTTGCCGGGGATTGATGGTTGTCAAATTGATTTTTCTTTAAAGCCAAAGTGATGTTATTTTAGACATTGTCTTTTCTTGTTTTAGTTTTTACAATTTCAAGTATTTTTAGCTTTTCAAGTGTCTTTATTAGTTTCATTTCTTCTTGTTACCTTGCTTATTTGATATATCTCTCATGTTATTTCTCTTTGTTGTGTGTGAGGTACTTGATCATTTTCCTTGACGAAGGAAATAAAAAAAAATCAAAGAGAAAGTAAGGAAAACAAAGAAGAAGCGACGCTAAGCATAGACACCAAATAAAGTCTAGCTAAGGACTTTAAACCAAGCGCTTTTGGGAGGCAACCCAAGTTTTTCTAATCTTTCTCTTTTTAATTTTGTTGTTGTATTTCTTTCGTAATTTTAATTTTGTTTTAGTCTTTTTCTGTTGCCCATTTTTTTTCTCTGTTTTCTCTGTTTTGGCAGAAATTTTGTCATCTTGCATGAATATTCTGTACTGCTTGGCTATGGTTTTTGCCACTTTCTTTACATGTTTTTAAACCTTTATATGTCTTCTAGTTGTAGAATTTTATTTGGAGTGATTTGCATCCATTTTGGGGTCGTTCTATGTCGGTAAAGCTGTGTTGCCAGAAATTCTGCACTGCAGAATTTCACTGCTCTGTTTTGTCCGAATTTGATGCTCACTTTTTAAATTTTTGATGGAGTTTTGGTGTGGAATTATGCATGATGAAATAGCTAAAGTGTAGATTGACTTAGCATGAAGAGAATTTAGTCTTATTTCTCTAAGGAATTCAAGTTAAATGGCAATGACGTTGACTTTAATGAATTTGTAGTAATAGTCTTTTAGCTGTGAGGATTTGAGCCTAAGTGAAAAATGCTATTCTTCTTGTTGTGTGTTCTCTATCATGGATTGTCACTCTAGAACTTGTCTTGAATCTTTGATTGAGGCTACATATCTTGTACATACTTGGAAATGATTTAGGCATTTGTTTCTTGTAACCACTTTTAGCCAAATAGCCATCCATTATCATTGTTTCCATTGTATGCCATTTTGTGCCTTATCCATTTTCTTTCTTGTGTTCTTCCACCACTTTTTCTGCCTACAACAATATTTTTCTCTTTCAACTTAAGATGTGAGAAGTATTTTAAATTCTTTTAAGGGATTGATATGCTGAAAAATTTTGTGAATTTTGGGGTGTTTTGAACTATATTTCTTCTACTTCCTCTCAAGCAAAAGAAAAAGACTGGCCAGTCAAGAAAAAAAAAGGAGAAAGAAAGAAAGAATAAAAAAAAAAGAGAAAAAGATAATGAAAAAGAGGAGCAGATAGAACATTGAGACCCAAATTTATTTATACTCAGTCTCTTATATTTCACTTGTAAATGCTCTTCATTTTCTTGAGTTGTTACCATATTTTGTTTCATTGTTCAATCTTTCCCTTTGTTTCCCACTATTTTTCTTACCCACGTTACAACCTTGTAAAGTCCTTTTGATTCAAGTATGTATTAGATTCAAGTAGTGGAGATTTAGATTCTTGACAAGCTTATGGTAGTGAATTCTGTGATAAGTTGAATTTCGAGTGATTTACCTTAGACACTTGAGAGAATAGAGAGTAAACACATTCCTAGTGAGGAGGCTAATTACTTGAATTCATTCTTTTCGAAATAATTGCCATGGAGCTTGAACTTTTTAGAAATTTAAGATTTATTTCTCCAAATGTAAATCTTTCTAAATTTTAATTATTTCATTGTTGTATATTTTCTACACCTTTTCTTGCTGTGCTTATTGAGATTCTCTGTTGTATTTAATTGATTTTGCCTAGGAGTGCAAAAGGCCTAGTGTGGGGGATTTGATAACATACTTTTTCCATTTATTTTAGTCCCTATTTTAGTCCTTTTTGCCTTTTTAATTTTGTCAATTCTCTAATTTTATTATGTTTTGGAATTTATTGGGTATAAACTATTTATGGATTGAATGTGTCTTAATTTTTATATTTTTAGAACTTGAATTGTAAAATGCTCAATTTAATTCCTACAAATTTTAATTTTGGAGAGAAAAGTGTTGACATGGACAAAGATGATGATTTGGATGCTAATGTGGCACTTTTTGGGTGATGTAGATGCTTACTAGGATATGCTGGATGTGGGGCCCACTTGAACTCTTATTCAATGCCATGTAGTCAGAATTTTTGGGCAGAAATATTAATTTTCGTAGGTCAAGAAAAGCGTGGCTGAAATATTAATTTTGCAATGATATTCTGCTGCTGTTCTGCTGCTGTTTGTCACTTTCTGCTGCAGAAATATTAATTCTGCTGCTGATGCCATACCATTCTGCTGCTGCCATACTTTTCTGCTGCTGCAGAAATATTAATTTTGCTACTGTTTTGCTGTCAAAGTGCTGCCATATCATGGAAGAGGCATCCAAGGAGGCATCTAGGGCAGAATATCCCTTTAGGCATGTGTTAGATCAGTTTTATATTTGCAAAAATCGAAATTTATTAACGAGGCTAAGTCATTTTTCTGATGTGAAGTTCTAGCACCATTTTTCTGCCTTCCTTGGGCAGCAGTGGCTGGGAGCAACATAGAGGCAACTCTCTAGCTTGGTTAGAGGGAAAGGAAGCCTTCCCACTTGGGAATGGCTCTCCTTCTCCCATTTTCCTTCCTTTTCTTGCATTTTCCTTCATAGTTTCTTAAATTTCTGTTGTATTTTCTGTTTTCTGTCATGTTTTTCCTTTTCTTCCATGTAATTTTCTAAGTTTAAGGATTGATGTAGTTTGGTTCTATGATGTTTTATTGCTGAACAATTTCGATTTTAATGCACTTTCGTTTAATGGAATGGATTTTACCGATTATTAAGCTCTTGAATGCTTGATTAACCTTCAATGAGTTTGGGATTTTGATGTCTATGCTAGAGTTAGCTAGATATTGAGCTTGACCTTGTAATTTCCACCATAAATTAGATTATCTAGATATAGATAGTTTTATTTATGTGGCTTGAATAATTTTCTTGAGCTTCATAATTTAATTGAATGGTTGATCTAAGATTTTAGTCAATTATTTTGGTTAAGTTAGATTGTAATTTCAAAGTTTTTGGATTCAATCATATTTTAGAAAATTGGCCAACATTGAATAGATTGTAATTTAATTGAATTGTTCTTCAATGATTCAAAGATTAATTTGTCTATGAATTAATTGGATTGGACCAACGAAATCAATCTCATTTTCTTGTGTAGTCGGTCATTTGATGAAATGGAAATTGTACTTTAATTCATTTAGACCAATGAGTATTTTCTTGGCCAAAGTTCTATTTTATTTATTGTCCTATGAAGCTTGTTATTTATACATGCATGCGATTGCTACGTATTTGTAATGAGGAGGACAAGAGATAACATGTCATATGCGATTGCGGGGCATTGATGTGATTAGGACTTGATCGGATTATATTTGAGTTATAGATTAGTGAAGATCTTCCTAACTATAATTTTAATATAATTCAGTCTTAGAAGACTTTCTAAGAATTTTAGATTGAAGATTACATAATAGAATTAGCCAAGAATATTCAAAGGAAAGGATGATGATGTACAATTCCATGGAATTTGTGACCAATTACACATCTTTTGTCTGTTTTATTTTCTGTTTAGTTATTTAAATTTCAATTATTTATATTGCGTTGTTTCAATCATCACCCCCCTTTTTTATGTAATTTCTGAAATTTCCTTCATAAGTCTTAATAGCATTTCACTTAGCCTAATTGAATTTTATTTGATACCTCAATCTCTGTGGGACAATACTCTACTTATCACTTTATTACTTGTTGCGACCCAGTATACTTGCTGGAATATTTTTTGTGCTATAAATTATACGCACCAATCACGGACGGTTAGATCAAGTGCAACAAACAGCCAAGATTTCAACTTCAGAGTAAATTTGGAGCGTCCAAATGTAGACAATCTGGAGCTTTTTCTTAAGAAAAGCATACCTCTGTTGTTCCTTAGAAAAAGCAGGCAGCCGTTGAACTAATTAAATCCAGCAGCCACCAGTATTTTTTTTCCTCTTTGTTACATATAAATTTTATGTTTTAAAAGCCAATAGTGTGGTGACACATGTCTGTTCAATGTTTTTTTTGTCTTTGTGCCTACTTTTAATGACCTATTTGAAGAGAAAATTTTAGATAGGTCCCTATGCTTTTTTTTCCTTTGTGCATGCTTTCATGGATCTATTTAAAAGAAAAAAGAAAGTATTGGGACCTATCTAAAATTTTTTCTTCAATTAAGTCCCTAAAAGCAGGCACAAAACAAAAGCATTGGGACTTATATGAAATTTTTTCCTTCAAATAGGTTTTTGAAAGCATACACAAAAAAAAAAAGCATTGCGCATTGCACCATTGGCTTTTGAAACAAAAAATACATTTAACAAAGAAAAAAAAACGATGGTACATGTTGGATTAACCTACTTTTCCTAACCTCTGCAGCAAAGGTTTCTTAGGAAAAGCAGGCTAATCCAACGGATATATAGAAGTGGTCCCAAATATAAGACATAAAGAAGAAAGAGGTCACATGTTCAACTTTGAACTCACTTCATTTGCACAAAGTGGCACAAAAAAAAAGCACTGGAACTTATCTAAAATTTTTTCTTCAAATAGGTCCCTGAAAGTATGTTAAAATAAAAAAAAAAAGAAAGTATTGAGCAGACATGTATTGCCGCACGATTGGCTTTTGAAACAAAAAAATACATAACACAAAAAAAATATTGGTGACTATTGGATCTAATTGGTCTAACGGCTACCTGTTATTCCTAAGAAAAAAAAAGGTATGCTTTTCCTAAGTAGGAGCTTAGGAACTTGTTCCTGATTTTGATAGGAGACAGATGGGGGCATCTTTAATTACTAGAAAAAACAAAGATAAAGTATAATTTTCGATTGTTTACATTGGAATTATTAAAGGGAGCTACTATTAGGAGCTCGACCTCTTTGGAGGTTGAGCATCCTGAGTGTTCATCCATTTTCGAGATGCGTGTTGCTTACTTCACTTTCGGACTTTGCTATCAAACATAGAGAAAATTCCTAGGGAAGCTGATGAGTGAAATAGCAAGACCGACATGCCCTACCTATTGATAAGTAAGGAGATAATGAGCAAGAACGATGCCATTTTCTAGGGAAGCTGCCACACCATTGACCTATACCCATTGGGACGCAGGCTCTATGGCGTGCCTTACCTGATCCACCTGCCTACGCAAGGTTATCATATAAAGGGGAAGGTGTACATAGTCACAATTGTCGAACTACCTCGGCTGGACCATCTAGAGGTTCTAACCATTCTGGAAATCCCATCTCTGCATGTAGTGAAAACTACATAAATCTACCTGAGGAACTTCATTGCGTAAGAGCAGAGTAAAATCAGAATCAACAAATAATTCACTTCCTATGCTCTATTTTTCATAGGGTTGTTCTGTTCTCTACAAGATATTGAGTTGCTTGTAAAAAATGGAGTTATAGTGAAAGCAATAAAGATCAGTAATGAAGATTTCCTAACTTTTTTTGGGACATCTATCGATTAACTTTCTTTCACACAATTCTAGACATCTGAGTTGACCCCAGAAAAGAATATACATCTTTGCCAGCTTGTTCATCATCTTTAATATTGTGGCAATCCTTATTAAGTTGTTTCAAATTTACTACCCTATTGTCATTAGTCAAACTTAAATAGCATTATTGCTGTGTTAATGTCATCCTTTAAGGAGCTCAACGTCCGCAGTCAAAAGAAAAGAAAAAAAAAGTTACTTGGTTGAACTATTACTCTCCACTTCAACTAGCAAAATATATTGCATTACTTCTCACAGATCTTTTTTTTTTGGGTGCTAAATTAGTAGTGCAATTTGTAATTTTTGATTGTTTGTTTTAAACGAAATGAAACTATAAAAAAAAAGAGTAATTCCCGACTTTCTTTTTCGGGGTCTTAAAAAACCGTCGAAAAATGAAGCAATTACCGGTTGTTACGAAAACTGTCGATAATTATGTATAATTACCTGTGGTTATATGTAATTACCAGTGATTATATGACCAACAATATTTGCTCGGTGAAATTTCTAATACCCTTTTCGATTTAGCGCCCGAAGTAATTAATCTCCCTTCTTTTCTTTTCAGTCACCCTCACTCAATACCTCCTTTTTTCTTTTTCTTTTTTTTGTTTGAACCCAGGGTATCCCCAAGCTACTTTGGACTTGGAACTAATCCTTGTTTGGGCTAGGAGCATTAAAGTTAAAGCCCTCCTAACAAGTACGCTTCTCAGGATTCAAACTTGTGTTCTCCTCCTTATAGGGATTGAGATCGCTTACCATATCAACCAACAACTTGTTTGTTCCTTTTTCTTTTCAGTCATCCTCCCTCAATACCTTGCAACCCATTTCCCTCAGCCACTTGTTCTCATTTAGGGTTCTCTCAGATCATTGAAATCTTTCTTGCAAATAGTGGATCCAAGTGGGAAAGTGAGTGATTGCGGCCTTTTCCTGAGAAATTTCTATTCTAGGGGTAGTTGATTGAGCTGATTTTTTGCTACGATTCAAGGATTAGAAGTCGAGGAGGCTAATGCGAGAAATCCAAACAGGGCTTCGTCAGAAGAAAGCCTAACAATGAGCAAGCAAGACTCCTCTCTGGCAACGTGGTCTTGTTGGTAATTGCTTCCACAACGCACCCACAAAACCGTCACTAAATAACCTCAAAATCATCGCTAAACATTTGGTGATGGTTATTCAAGTAGTGAAAAAAAAAAGGTCACCAAATGCTTCCCAACACACGTAACGGCAATGCTTTTTTTGCCGCCAACCAAGCAATTAGAGATGGTGAAAAGCCACCCGGAAATGTAAAAAAAAAAAAGCTGAAAAATGCATCTTTTTTTTTTTAGTGTGATTATAATCTGTAAATTAAAGTTTTCATTTAGTATCCATAAAATGGAGAATTCATATTCTCTCTGAGAAGTTGAGTTTTACAACGGCCTTCTAAATTCAAGCCATTAATTTAACGCCATCTCTTTGAGCAATTGTTGGTTTTTTTTTCCTTAACAGATGAAAAGAAAACAGAAAACCAAGCGACCATTCAGCGTAAGAATTTTTTCCTCTTGGTCAGAAAAATACTTCACAGTGACGATCCGTACAAAAAATGCTTTATACTCCATACAAATTGATTGTTTTCACAATATCAAAAGAATGAAGTATACCAAAAATAAATCCAACATTCAATGATATCTTGATACATCCCACCATTTTCACCTACGAAAAATGAAAAATTTTCTCTTCTAAAAACAAATAATTTATATTATATTTAAACAATTTGATGGTATAATTACCTTAATCTTATAAACTATTTTGTCATGATTATCCATTTGAATTTGGTTAAAATAAAAATTGGGAGCCTCAGATACAATGTAACAACAATATCAATTAACAAAGTTTTAAAACAAAGAGAATGTGAACAAGCTAAGAAAAAAAAGGTGTAATAGTGATAACTAACCTTTTTAATTTGTTGTTGTGGATAGAAAATATCACTATCTTGATAATCATATACTTGATTACTGATTCTATCATTAGAATAAGGAGATATTGCAGCTGGCCAGTACTATTTTAATATTATACAAATTTTAAATTAGGCAAAGTACCACAATTATTTTAAAATATTAAACAAAATCATGTATATACATACAAAGGCTTTAGTAGGACCATTGTGATATTGAAATTGAGAAGATTCTTGTGAATTTCCTTCTTTCTTTTGAGTCATGGGAAGTAATATCTGTGATGGCTGTTAAAACAAATGAAAAGATAAAAATTAAAGAATATTTCCTTGAGCAATTCAATAGTAATGAGGAAAATAACATGCAAGAAATATCTGACATGCATTGTTTTATCACCTACCACGTTGGATGAAAGAGATTCATTTATTACTTGTGAAACTTGTGAACAACCCCTAAAAATAAACAAAAAGCCCACAATTAGAGGGAAAGAAACAATTAGACATAGAAGGCTAAAATTGCAAAGTTTCAAAGCGTACACCACTTTTGTGTTGCTATCTCTTCACATGTAAAAGTAGCATCTTTCATAGGTTTCTTGCTTGACCTTTGAGAAATATTTGTAGTCTTACTTTTTGGTTTTGTTGACAATAAATGATTTTAACTTTTTTGGTCTTCCTTTATGACTTGTGATTGAAGGATCAAGTATAGGCTTTGATGACTTTGAAGCAACTTCTAGTTTTTGAACTTCTTCCGATTGATCCACAAAAGTCATGTTTTTTAGTGCACATTCAACATCTCTCAATGTCTTATGTAAACCATCAATTGCTATGATGTATAGATGTTGGTCCACTAAAGCTTTAGCTGCAATATTGTTGGCTTCCCGACAAATGTTATTGAAGTGAATTGTTACAGGTACACAACAACCATCTTGTATTTTATTACCTTGTTTATCCATAATAACTCCCGACTTTGCATCCCTTGTCCACCTTTTCAATATGTATTGTGGTGGAATACTTTGAATATCAAGAACAAGAAAGAATTTTATTATATGCCTACACAAATAACCTGCGAATTCAAAAAGCTTACATGTGCATTTGACATTATGAGTTGAATGATCAAGTGTAACAATCCGACATGCTTGTTTATCTTTATTCCACACAAAGAAAGTTGAAATATTTTCTGACATTGCATTTAATTGATGATGATAGGGAAGATCACTTACAGACTCTTCTTGAACATTTCAAATATTCTTTTAGAGTGCATATTTTTTTATCACTTCACCATAACCGTCACTTATATTTATATGTGATAAAAAATTGTGAATATTGCCTAGAGTTACTAAAGCATGGTTATGCTCTTCAACTACATGAGACACTGTCCATTCTCATTCTTCCCTTTATTTTATTGCTTTCATTGCTTTACAATTTGTTCTTGAGTTTCCATGGATTCTTTGAACCTCTTCATATTTCCTTTTAGAATTTTGTATTCCTTGAAATATACAACAAAAGTTTCTTCCAATAATGTCTCCAATTCGTTGAGATTTGTGAGTTGAATGTCTTTTTATCCCAAATCCCAACTTCTAGCATAAGAGTTATATATAATAACTATACACATCTTCATGAGATTCAAAATCCATACCAACATATGGGCATGTAACATCATTTTTCACTTTATCTATTTCTTCATGCATGCCTTCACCATTTTCATTTCTATTCCCATCACATTCTTTGTTTTCAAAAATGTTGTAATTCAAACTATTGTCCTCATTCATTTCTGTACCACCTACAATGACAAATAGTTTTTTATTGACTAATTTATTATCATAACAGTTTTATATTGAATGATGATCAAATCAATTTGGTTCATACAAACATATTAGGATGCAGTATGTTATACTAAGATTAACGTGAAAAGTGAAACAAAGAGAGTTTTAAAAGTGAAACAAAAAAGATGTCTTTTAAAGAGAATAGACTTTATATGAGATCCAGTGGGTGTTCTAATGATTTATATTTCATACCAAGGGTCCCATTTAGCTCCAAATCCAACACTTTTTTCTAGTTTTTACTCTTATCTCTTTCTTCCTTTTCCTCCCCCACTATTGTAGCAAAGCCAATTATATATAGAACTTTAATTTGACTATATACAAATCAGTTGCAAATTCCGTCGCTAATTTGAAATTACAATATAAGGAATCTGCGACGGATTTTGCGAGGTTAATTTTTGTCGATGATTAAATTTCCGTCACAAATATTAGTGACGAAATTTTCCGCCGCAAAATTCCGTGGTAAAGTATTTTTAGTTTTACGACGGAAAATTCTGTCTCTAAAATCCGTGGCAAATAATTTTTAATTTTGCAATAAAAAATTCTGTCGCAAAGAATTTTTAATTTTGAGATGAAAAATTTCATCACAAACATCTCTTCCCTCTCATTCTTTTTCACATTTCCCCCAATTGTCAAATCACTTAAAAAATAAATGTTAATAAAATAAGTTTAGGGGAGTTTTTACAAACTGTAAAAAAAATTATACCTCCTAAAAACTAAGTTTCATTTTAAAATGAATTTTTATATTTTATTTTATTAATTTAATATTTATATAAAATTATCATTTTTATATATACTATATACTTTTTCTCTCATTCTCTTCTCTTAAGAAATAAGGCCTCCCTATTTCATTCATAAGGATTTATCTGAATTTTTATTGAAAAGGCTTAGCAATTTTAATTTTAAAAAAATAAAAATAAAAAAGTTAGTCATTGATAGAGCTCAATGGCGTCGGGCGATCCATGTAGCCGACCCCACCTAGTGGGATAAGGCTGTTGTTGTAAAAATAAAAGGTGTAAGGACTCCAATGAATTGTTGTTCTAAGAGGGAGTGGCTCTCAAAATTTATTCAAGAATCAAACCAACTATTCATTAATGTTCTCTCACAATACTTTTATATTCATTAAAATAATTTATATAATTATTTTTTAAATAAAATGTATAAATAATTTTTAATTTTTAAATAAAATAATTAAAAAATGAATAAAATTTTCAAATTTTTAGTGGTTCTTTAAAATAAAATAAATAAAATATTTTTTAATTATTTATTTAATTACGTTTCATTAAATTCCTATTTTTACATAAAATAAAAAATAATCTTTCTCTAAAAATAAATTTTAATTCTTATAATTTTTTATTCTTTTTACTAACATTTTTCTTTAATTTTTCCATTTTTTAAAATTATATCAAATTTTCTACAATTTTTCCTCCTTTTTTTCTTCCCTCCCATTTTTTTCCCTCATTTCCTATCAATTTTTTCTAAAATTTTCCCTCTTTTTTTCTTCCGTCCCATTCTTTAAATATGTGGCAGATGGAGATTGGGTAGGGTTTCCAGCCTCTTGAGGAAGTCACAGTCAAAAACTCAAATGTTGGGTCTTCACAATGAACACACGAGAGACACAAGAGATTTATTTGTTTAAATTTTTTTTAAAAAAAAAATTTGATTATGTGACTGGTATTTTATTTTTTATTTGAGATCATATATTATGTGAAAGTATATTTAGTATCAATTAAAATTAAAGAATGAGAAGTGTTGACTTTGAATGTGGGACCCCCTTGGAATTCTTTAATTTCTTAACCTAATATATATCAACATTTCTCCTTTCTCCTGAGACATTTTTCGACATACACACTTTCTCTTATCTCCTGCATTCCTTCTTCTCGGTTTTTCCACTTGTCTTCACGCCTGAACTCCATTTTTGTTGCTGGTGGGACTCTTTCAAGTTGGTCTCTCTTCTCTTTGGTGGAGATTCAAGTAAGTGGCCAAATGGTTTTCTTTTCTTTTTTTATTTTCTTCTTCTTCTTCTCTTTTCGTGAACCCTAGTTAGGAGATGTATAAATTCTGACCTAGGGAGGATGAAAGTAGCTTTAATATCCTTTCACTTGTTAATTATTGAATTTTGGAAGATGATTTAGTAAAAGATAGTGCTGAAAAACTGTGAAGAAAAGAAAGTGACGATTTTGAATTTTTTTGTTCGACTTGTCTTTAATCTTGTCTGTGAATGTTTTAGATGGTAAATATGGTTTTAGGAGACTCATATAATTGATAAAAATGGGTTGGAAACTGCTGGAAGCTCACGGATAGTGCAGGGAGACGAAAACAGAGCAACAAAAAGTAGAAATTCTGTAGAATTCACGTTGTTTGGGTGTGAATTCTATAGAATTTTACAGAATAGTCCCTGCCTTTTTGCTGGCTACTGGTTGGGCATAAATTTTGCATAATGGTCCCTGGCCTTTTTGCTAGTTGTTACAGCAACAAATTTCCTATAAAAATTTTAGTTTTAACTTGCCAAAAAATTCAGTTTTTAAATTACTCTTTTATCTCCATTTTTAATGCATTTTAGGAAGCCATGGGAATCATCTTTTAGCACTTTTTCCATTAACAACTTGCAAGATTAAAGGTAGTTAGTGCCACATTAAAGGTGAGTGTGATGACATCTTCCCATTTATTCTTCAATTTTTATCATCATGTATCATGGAGGCCACATTGAAGTGGTATGTTGTTTAATTTTTTTTTAAGTATTCACATTTTAGAAATTTTTATATGATGAAAGACACCTATGGAAATTTATGTGTTGGTGATGATGCTAGTTGGAAATAAATATGATTGATGTTGTATTGATTATGTTGTGTTGAAAATATGAGTATGTTATAAATGGAATTGTGGTATGATAATGAATATTGCTTGTTTGGTTTCATGGTGGTGTACCCATGAGAGAAAATACATGAGTTACAAGGGCGGAGAACCTTCTTTTCTTTCAAAATTTTCTCCTTTTTTGCTTATGTGTGATCCATTGTCTCTAGGGTATAATGATGCAGTATTTGTTCTCCCCCTCCCTTCCTTTCTCTCTCTCTCTCTCTCCCCTTCATTTCTTTTTATTTTTGTTTTTTTTAAATATTGTTAGGCTTTGTATTTAAATAAAGTTTTATTTTCTGATATAAAAAAGTGATATTTCAAATCATTTAAAAGGCTAATTGGATTTGAAATGGTATGTATGAAAGTTAATTTAACTTTACTTAATTGTTTTATTGTTTATTCTTTCAAGGGATGTATGTACGATACAAAGCTAGTAAACACTATGTTTATATATAATTATACTTGTCAATTATTTCATTTAATTAATTATATTATCCTCAAAAGAGAACAACATGACTAGATAAATATGTGGCATGATTCTATTAGCCCTCGATAATAGTATAAGTCATACCAACGTACATAGGAGAGAATTTGGCTTATGACAATCTTATGTATTTAATATTGGAACACTTGTTTCATGATTGGATACATTTTATAATCATAGTGCATATTATTTTGCTACAAAACAACTTATATCAACCAAACAACCTAACCCCAAAGTACATTGTGACAAAGAAGATTAGGACGTTAAAATGATTAAAATAACAAGTTTCAACATTATATGCAAGATGATTACAAGGAGAGGCGTGATAAGGCAGAAATAGGGCATCAAGTATTGGGGGTACACTACATACTGGAGTAGCATTCCTACCTCCGAGCACATGCATCGACTGGTAGTATCTAATCTAATCTATTCTTATTTTACTTTTATTGTTACACACGATCATCTTTAAAATTAATATTCACTAAAATATGCAGGAGCGTCAAAACGGAAGAAAGCCTAGCCTGGTATATTTGTTTATACGCACCCACAGAAAGAGGGACACTGAAGAATTCGTTGATGAGCGCTCACAAGAAGTCTATGTGAGTATATTGCACTCTATTTCGATTGCTGTCATTCATTTTCTCAACTATGTAATTAACAAAAATAAATTATGTGGTTGTATCCATTTAACAGAAGGAATGTAATAGATTAAAATCATCGCAAGCGCCAGCAACAAGTGGGAGTAGCGAACAGCAGGATGATGATGCTACCGATGTGGAGTTGTGACTGCAAGCGGTATGAGGGAAGAACAAGAAGGGGTGCATATTTAGCATTGGGTCAGAGGCGTGTGAGATTGGTACCTCTAGTCCCTGTTCTGTCCCGCCATCAGATCTACATCCTGACTTTGAGGAGGAGCTACAACGTCGGATGGAGCCTATGTTAGATGAACTTAAGGCTCATAAGGAAGAAATTAACTTAAGGCTCATAAGGAAGAAATTAACACTCAGAAGGAGAAGATTGATGCACAGGCGACCATCATCAGTGATATGCGTTCAATGATGGATCACTTCATCAATTCTATTGATAGGCACTGCGTTACTCCTGCTGTTGATGATGATGATGAGACACAGCCCCCAGATCACCCCCTAGACTAGTTTATTTGCTGAAACATATATTTTGTTATGACTTTATATTTTCATGATGTTGGATCATGAAAAAACAAGTAAACCTTTTTGTTATATGAAATTTTTGATGTAATTAAATATTATAATTATTGGCTAGTGCTTGTTGATTATATTTCTATCTATTCACAGGTTTCTAATTAACTTTAGAATTATCATTACTGGCAAAATATATTTAAAAAAAAGTCTGAAAATTAGCGACGGAATTAGCGATAGAAAATTTTCGTCGCAAAACAGTGACGGAATTAGTGACAAAATTATTTCCATCGCAGAAATAGCGATGGAACGATTTTCGTCGCTAATTTTGTGACGGATATAGAATCCGTCGCAATTGATTTGCGACGGGCGTTTTTACAACGGAATTTATTCCGTCGCAAAATCCGTCACAAACATATTTACGACGGAATTATACTAATTTAGTGACGAATTTTTCCGTCGCTAATCTAAGTTTTTCTTGTAGTGAAGGAGACAGATATAAAGTAAGAACAAAAATGGGCTCCATTGAACTAACAGTTTTGAATGAATGGGAAAAGCCAATTATATATAGAACTTTAACTTGACTATATATAGAGGAGACAGAGAGAAAGTAGGGGCAAAGCCAATTCTATACAATCAAGTCTTAAATGAATGGGAAAAAAATCAATAATTCAAGCCTTAAAAAAAGTCCAAAAAAGGATTCTCTTGCATTCAAATTCAACTAAACTGACGATTTCTCTTGCATTCAAAATTTGTCAAGTATTCAAGTTCAACGAGCATCAAGGAGTGTAAGTTAACAAGCTGCCATATTCACTGTTTCAATGGAATCCATAGTCTGCAAAACTCTAAATCGTGTTCATGGAGCATGCATGTGCAGTGAATGATGCAAGAATAACAGTATTAACGGAAGATATAGCACTAATCACCAAGGTAATGAAATAAACAATTTTAAATTATTTATATGAGTCGACTGAAGCCATAATAACGGAAGATATAGCATGGTAATGAAGATGTAGCATTAATTATGAAAGATGTATCTTCCTGAGCATTTGTGTCCATAAGTCGACTAAAGCCAATCTCAGAACATTGAGTAGGAAAAATAACTTACAATCAACTTATAAGTAGCTAACAATCTTCCTTATGACTGAAATTCATTTTATATGTATAGAGGAGGCTGAGAGAAAGTATCAAGGTTTTAAATTGTAGTTGCGGTTGCGTTGTGGGTCACTGCAATTGCAGGTGTTGCAGACCTGCGATGCAGTTGCGGTCATTGCGTTCGTGAATTTTTTTTTAGTTGTACAAAATATGAAAAATATGTATATAATTGTTACAACCTTTAATTTTAAATATATATAACATAATATATCTAATATTTATATTCATTTCATAAATATATACTCTTATTCTATACAACTATATTAATTTTACTTGTGAAATTTAAGAAGAAAAATAGATATTAATGTGTTAATAAGTGAAAAGTCATGTACAAATATATTTACATAATTATCAAACAAGATTACAAGATATTAATCATTATTCATCACCACATGGTTGAATGGCGTGGAGGATCATAACTTGTAGTTTCACTTTCAGCATCACCATGGCTTGCTCCTTGTCCAAAAATATAATCAAAAACTCCTCCACCATACTTCAATTGTTGATGAAAAGCTTACTAAGAAGGTTGATAATAATTAGGCTCCTGATGGTTCATTGAAGGTTGATAATATGGTAGAACTTGATAAGAAGGTTGCTGAAAGGATGGCGGATCATGATCTTGGCTACTTTGAGAAGATTCACCAATGCCAAAGTCACTAAAACTTTGTGAAAAATTGGAAGAGATTGAATTTTCAAGATGTTGTCTTCCACTTCTTTCAGTAGGGCGGTAATCACGAAAAGACGACATATCAATACAAAAAACTTGATCACGCATAGGATATGGAGTGTCTTGATATGGGACTTGTTCTCTGTATTTATCGCTCCCATGAACATCTTCTACACCACCACCACCACCACTATTGTTGCTTGGTGGACTCAAACCACCATCAGTATCATGACTATCACCTTCATCATCATCATCGTCATCATCATCATCTTCTTCTGTATCCTCATCTTCAAAATCCATTCTAGGAAGTTATTCTGCATTTTGAAGTCCATCTAGTAATGGGTCTTCCCTCTCTTCAATCCATGGAGACAAAGGATCATCTTCATGGAATATGTAGTCAAGATTAATTGGGTTGAAAATATTTTCTATTTCTTCTGGACTTCTTCTCTTCATATGTCTCATCTTCAGCTTCATGTTGTAAAAGGTAAAGACAAGCTTTTGTAATTTTTTATACTTGAGTCTATTTCTTGTCTTTGTATGAATATAACTAAATATGCTTCAATTCCTTTCACAGTTTGATGCTGAAGTTGTTTGGCTAAGGACTTTTATTGCAATATTTTAGAGCTTAGGAGCATATGAACCATAGAGCATCCACTATTTAGCTATTTAGACAAAATAAATAAATAAATAAATAATTTAAAATATATAAAAATACTATAACTAAAAATGGTTAGACAAAATAAAAATAATATTATTATATCTGAAAAGACTAGTAAGAACAAAATTGAAACAAAAAAAATGAAACATCAAAGATAAAATTTAAAATAATTTTATTTAAATAAATGTCAAACAAGTTATTAAATTAATTGGATTAACTGATAAGAAAGACATTAGAACCCAACTATAATTAATTAAAAGAATGAAACATCAAGGATAAAATTTAAAATAATTTTATTTAAATAAATGTTAGACAAATTATTAAATTAATTGAATTAACTGATAAGAAAGACATTATAACCCAAATGTAATTAATTAAAAAAATGAAACATTAAGGATAAAATTTAAAATAATTTTATTTAAATAAATGTCAGACAAATTATTAAATTAATTGAATTAACTGATAAGAAAGATGTTAGAACCCAACTGTAATTAATTAAAAAAAATGAAACATCAAGGATAAAATTTTAAATAATTTTATTTAAATAAATGTCAGAAAAATTATTAAATTAATTGAATTAACTGATAAGAAAGACGTTAGAACCCAACTGTAATTAATTGATGTTGCCAGTTGCCACTTTATTGAAATGAAGTCATCTTAGCTAAAAGTATATTCAAACTATTTGATGTGATTAATTTTTTTTATTTTATAAAATGAAAAAAATACTTTGTCTACCTAAAAAAAATGTTCAGGATGCCTGGCAGTAATTATATCAAAGAGTGGAGATATTAATGCTTTCACATCACATTGTCTTGGGCTCTAATTTTCATTATAAAAATTATTTTTAAATAGAAATTGGCGTATTAGAAACCAAAAATCTTTTATCATATTTTTACAAAAAAAAAATAATTTTATCATACCTGGATTTATTCGAGAGCATGCTCGTTGAGCTATCTCTGTACCAAAGGTCTCTTTTCTATCCCGAAAAAGGAATAACTACACATCAACGTATGATAAATAATGCAAATACTAATAATATAACATTATATTTTGAATATTTATTATATCAAACCTTTTAAAGTTATATACACTAACATGTTGCATTGCTTTGATTTGATTATCTAAGCTTCTTTCTAATTTAGAAATTACACTCTGTGTTCCCTTAAATGTTTCTTTATAAACAGATCCTCCATGTGAACTTCCATATTGAAATTGAGGGTTGAGAAAATATCCTGAAACAAAAAGTAAAAGAATTTTTTAATTAAAATTTAAATATGTAAATTGTTTTAATAACTTGCAATAAAATAAATCTTATATATAGAATTTACCTGCAGAATGTAGATTAGTATGTAGAAATTTCCACCGCTTATCTATTATATCATTATAATGCGAGGGATAGCGACAATTTTTCTCTACAGATAGTTTCACTCTATCAATAGCCTCGTAAATGAAACTCATAGTTGGCTTTTCATCACCATCAACAAGTCTTAACACTTTAACTAGAGGCTCAAATACTTTCAATATATCAGTAGTTTTTGACCAAAAGCATTCATTCAAAACTATTTTTCTCGCACCATGTGCTAGTCCAGATTTTGCCTTCCCAAATTTGGACCTTTTGAATTCGTCAGAGGTGAACATATTTTTTTAGTGCTTATTTTTGCTTCACAAGAGACTGTAGCTGTACAAATTGTGTAGCAAATCTGGTTATGCCTGGACGAATAATCTCTTTGCCTCTAGTGTATTGTTTTATAAGATTAACAGTCCAAATGTGATTGTATATAAAAAATGTGATCATCTTCGCATCTTCTAAGACCTATTGTACATTGGCCTTTTTTCCAATGTCCTCTAAGCACAAATCTAAACAATGAGCTGCACAAAGTGACCATGTGAAACATGGCCTTTTTCCATCAATTTTTTTCCAGCTGCCTTCAAGGCCCCTTCATTATCTATAACCTCTTGGACTACAAATTCTTCTCCTACTTCTTCCACAACTTTATCAAGTAACTGGAAGTAGTAATCAATATTTCTACTGGTAGCACTAGAGGCATCAATAGATTTTATAAAAATAGTACCTTTACTGCAGTAGACAAGGAAATTCATGATATGCATGTTATTGATAATGTTAGTCTAACCATCGCACATGATTGTCACACATGTTTCCTTCCACGCACCTTTGAGCCCCTTAATCCATTTTTCATGCTTTTGTATTCTTATTTCAAGTAGACATCAAAAATCTCATAAGGTGTTGGAAATTTAATAGCTGAGCTACCAATACTAGCGACGGTAGTGATCAAACTATGCAACCAGGGAGAGTTAGATAGGTTCATAGGAAGACGCTCATATATTATAAATTTTGAGACCGCTTCCCCTATCTTTTTTCTCAGAGACTTCAAGATACTAGTTGTAATTTTTGGTTGTCTCATACTTTGACTTCTAACAAGATCAACATCTACGGACCTCAAATTAAATGAAGTATCTTCTAAACTAGACAGACGTTGTCTACTGGCACCACTAGGACCCATTGCATGACCACGATAACTTCCACCCTCATCATAAACATTTTGTTCACTGCTTGTTTGGTACCTAAATTGTTGTCTTTCTTACCATTCATGATGAGATCTAACACTTTCTTGAGTTGCACGTCTCATTTGTATCTCATCATCAATAAATCCTTTTATCTCATCATCATCTTCACCTCGTAATCTTGCTTCACATTCTTCTTTTCTTTTTCTTGAGTCATTCATTTTTGATTTATTATCTTTTAGAAGTTTCACCATACCCTCTTTGACAGTTTTGGTAACTCTAGCACAAGGAGCTACATTACCTTGAAAATGTGCAATATGTTCCTTTAGCCGGGTAATTCACTACAAAAAAATAGCAATTTAGTGTCGTTTCTTTAGTGGCGTTTGACAAAAAATGCCATTAAATTATATTATTGTGGCGCTTATACCAAACATCATTATATAGTGGCGTTTCCATCGTAAGCGCCACTATATAGTGGCGTTTAGAACTTAAACGCTACTATATAGTGGCGTTTTGAACTTAAACGCCACTATATAGTGGCATTTTCAAGACAAACACCACTACTTAGTGGCATTTACCAGCAAACGTTAGTACTTAGTGACGTTTACCTGTAAACGCCACTATACAGTGTCGTTTTGATTATCAAACGCCACTATGCAGTGGCGTTTTGACTATCAAACACCACTATATAGTGGCGTTTAAAAGAAATTGTCACTATATTTGGGTTTTAAAAATTATTTTAATTATGAAAAATTTAAATTTCTCTGGATTCTAAACCCTAATCATTCCACCCGCGTTCTCACTCCCTCAATCTCGCTAGTCGCGCTTCATCTACTGAGTCTTTGTCGTGGTTCCTACTGTTCCCCACCAATGACTCGTCCTTTGTTTGTTCTCTCTCAGGTCGTACTTCATCTATTTCTAACCCAGTTGTTCTTCCTCCGTTGGACCATTCGTCCTTTGGTGGTGCTTCCTCCATCCATCTCTCTTGTTGAGTATCATTGTGCTTCGTCCATTTCTACTCGGTCATTCCACCTCCATTGGACTAAACGATCGAGGAAGAGCATATTAAGCTAGATGATCAAAGTACCAATATCAATACCTTGAGTCTTAAAATGAAACATTAAAAGATTTCAAGGTATTGGTATTTTGATCACTTAGCTTAATGTGATCTTCCTCATTTGATTAATTAAGTACATTTCTTAATTATAAAATAATGTAAATTTAACTTGACTAAAACATTTTCCAACCAAATTTTAGATGCACATGTTATATGAAGATATATAGTATACTTTTACTGAAAAAATAATGAAAAAAAATTAATTCAAGAGTAAATTTATTAAATTAAATTAAAGAATATAGTGACGTTTATTGATGAAACACCATTATTTAGTGGCGTTTATACCTATAAACGCTACTATTTAGTGGCGTTTTAGATTAAACGCCACTAAATTGTGGCGTTTAAGTATTAAACGCCATTAATATAATATTAATTTTTAATATATTTCATATATAAAAATATAATATATATATATATAATATTATTTTTAGTTTTTTTAATTTAAATTATCAGTAAATACATATATTATTTTTGTTTTTTAATTTAAATTAATTTAAAATTATTATATATGTATATATATAATTAATTAATTACAAACAAAAATGATATAATAATTTTAAATAATATAATTAATTAATTATGTATATATATATATAATTAATTAATTAAATATATAAAACATTAGGTATCAATAAATTGCATTCTGACCAATTAAATAAATTAATTTAAGTTTTATCGTTAGTGGCGTTTACGTAAAAACGCCACTGAACAGTGGCGTTTGTGTGCTAAACGCCACTGTATAGTGGCGTTTATTACATAAATGCCACTAACACTCACTAAATCCCTAATCCCCAATTCATTTCACATTTCGAAGATCAGTCGCGCGCCTCTTTCCGAGTCTCACAGTCGACATTCATCAGTTGACACCCACTTGTCCTTTGTCGCCGGTGCCTCGCCACTCCGTCACCGGTGCTTTCGTTGGACTTCGTCTCCTTGATAGTCGGTGTTGGACACTACTGTGAGTGGTCTTTTTCTCAAATCTCCTTCTTCTTCTTTCTCAAATCTCTTTCTCCCTTTCTTTCTCATATCTCCGTTATCTCATTCTCGGATCCTTCTTTTCTCTCCAGATCTTTCTTTCCTTTCCATCACGGTTTGCAGCTGTTGTATCAATTTTTCAAAGAGAATAAAGTTCAATTTCGGATTGCTACAATGAAATGGTAAAAAACATTACGAAAATTGCAAATTGCCATCAATGGCTTGTCCGCTTCTAGCCTCAGATTTGGAAATTGTGGGCCCAACCTTCACGAACCATCACAGGTAAGAAGGATTTTGATTTTCATTTCTCTGGTTAGTAGTTTGTCATTTGTGGCTTTAAGTGTTTTGGAGTTTAGCACCAATATTTTATGATTTATAAGTAATTTATGTAGTTTTGATGATCTTTGTAAATTTGAATGACTGAATTTTAAAATCATGGAATAATGACAGAGATTAGAGGTTGTTAGCTGTCAAAGGCTGGAGGTAAGAAGAGTAGAACTGCTGGTTGGAACAATCTGTGTAGCTGTCGGTGCCTTATAGTAGTAGGTATAGTCACTTTTTACTTTTTCTCCAATCAGTTTTTTCTGCAATACATGAATGATCTTTTTGCCTCGTTTGACTGCCTAGTACATGCTTTATTAAGTTGCAACCATTATGATCTTAATACTAGGCTATTGATTTGGTTTGCTGCACTGTAAAGGATATATGGAAATTAGAAGTTGAAAGCTAAAGTAAGCTTCGCTTTTACAAAAATAACTATTAACCATGAAATGTTAGTATTCTCTGTAACTCTCAAGTCCTAAGACATAGGAAAGGAGAACCAGTAAAAGTGGGCATTCGATTTTCTGAGTTGGCAAATATTATTTATAGCATATCTTAATTTTTATTGCTGAGAGACTTATTTATTAGTGAAATAAGCCAAGCAAAGCATTATATAGTGGGGTTTAAATTTTAATTACCAATGAGGGAGGTGGTCAACTTTTTTTTATTCTATGGACTGACCTTGAATTTAAGTGAATTAAGTCAATGATTTAATAATCATATTAGGACTAGATGCATTTTCTATTAATTAGTAACGTAATTGATAGAAAGGTTAGGATTTTTATTTTTGGAGTAATAAAGGGCTAGGAAATTTGTAAAAGACAAATTTGATAAGTGCTAGCTATCATAAAATGTAAAAATATCTCTAAAATATATAATGATTTTTTATGAAAGAACAATGCTAACCAAATCTTCCTTAAGACCTATGATAATATCTTGTTCTTATTTATCACATATGATAATATTATGATTTTAATTAAATGTTTTTTAATATCCTTTGGAAAAAGTTTTAGACCCACCACTTGGTCACTTTGTCCAAAACTACAAACAAGTTTTGTCTTCTTATAATTAGCCCTACAAAGAAAAGCAACACTAGAAGTAGGTGTCTCTAATTCCAAAGCCTTTTTAGGTGATGTGAAGGCCTTTTTAGGTGAGCTAGATATGAAGTTAATATATTAGCCGAAAGTTAAGACATTATGTGTGTCCCCCTTTGATCTTGAGGCTTGAGAGAGGGAATCACGCCATATATTGCCTTCTGTCCTTCTTTTTCACGTGGTGAACATTACTATGGGAGCTATGATTTTCAATTGTTTGATTTTATGAAATTTTGGGTTACTCTTCTTAACAAAAGTGGTGATACTTTTCAATGTCTCAAGGCTTTTTTATGCTTCATATATAGTGTTAAGTGAATAGTGATGGGTTATAGCCCTTTGTAAACTGTAATAAAATTTTTCTTGTTAATTTTTTTTTTGTAGTTAAGCAAATCATTCCGTCTCTTAGTCTACAAGATTGAGGATTTGACTTTGTTCTGATTAGAATATTTAATTTTTAGTCTTCTTTTCTTTAATATTGACTAAAATACATGATGTCCAACAACATATTTTATTTTTATGTAATATTAGCAATTGTTTGCTCTATGGAAATGATTAAGAATTTTTTAGATATATATGAAATAATTAGCAATTGCAATTTATGGTTGTTCTTGATTGACCAATTAATGTGAATAATACCAAACAGAACTAAGACTCTTAGATTGAAAAGAATATTGTTTAAGTTAGTTAGTTATAAGTTAGTTATTAAATGGATAGTTAATAAAAAAATATTGTTTTCATTGGTTACAGAATATAATGGATAAGTCTTGGATTGCTAGACCCCGAAACACTCCTGAATATGTAGAAGGACTTAATGGATTTTTAGATTTTGCATTTGCAAATAATAGTGTTGAGGGTAAAATCATATGTCCATGTCCCAAATGAAAATTCAAAAAGTGGCAAGTTAGAGAAATTGTTCATGAACACTTAATTCTCAAAGCATTTCCATAAGGTTACACGTTTTGGTCCCGACATGGGGAGACACTAATGGTAGAGCCTTTTGTGGAATCTATTTCAAGGCTGCATATGGTAGGAGATAGAATTAACTCGGCTAATCCTATGCATGACATGGTCCATGATGCATTTGGTGTCCACGCTGAAAATGAAAGGGTAGAAGTCGATGAAACTTTTATTCCGTCAAATCAAATGAATAATGAAACTAGAGAGCTTTATGAGTTACTTGAAGATGGGCAATAGAGTCTATACGAAGGATGTGATAAATTTACAAAATTGTCATTTTTGATAAGATTGTACCATATCAAGTGTATGTGTGGGATAACTGACAAGGCAATGTCAATGATATTAGAACTATTAGCAGATGCATTTGGACATGCTAAAATTCCAACTTCTTTTTATGAGGCTAAGAAAACTATCAATAAATTGGGGCTCAATTACACTAAAATTCATGCATGTCCGAATGACTGCATGTTATACTGGGGGGATGATGAAAACAGAGATGCTTGTAAAAAATGCAATGTATCAAGATGGAAACCTAAGGGCAAAGGTGCGTCAAGTGAAAGTGGAAAGAGGAAAAAATGACCTACCAAAATACTTAGATATTTTCCATTAAAGCCCAGATTACAAAGGTTATTTTTGTCATCTAAGACCGCCGAACACATGAGATGGCATGCTGATGATAGGAATAATGATGGGTTGGTCAGACATCCTAGAGACTCCGAAGCTTGGAAAATGTTTGATTTGACAAATTATCAATTTGCTTCGGATCTCCGCAATGTTCGTCTTGGGTTAGCAACTGATGGTTTCAATCCATTCGTGAATTTAAGTACAAGTTACAGCATTTGGCCCGTGGTTCTAATACCTTACAATCTTCCTCTATAGATGTGCATGAAACAAAGTTCTCTCATTCTATCAATGATTATTCCAGGGAAGGGAGCCCCGGGTAATGATACTGATGTCTACTTACAGCCATTGATAAAGGAGTTGAAAGAGTTGTGGACTGTCGGTGTTGAAACATATGATGCTCATGGAAAAGAAATGTTTAACATGCGTGCTGCTATTCTGTGGACTATTAGTGATTTTCCAGGTCTTGGGACTTTGTCTGGATGGAATACTTACACTGGGTTAGCTTGTCCGGTATGCAACTTTGACTCTATTCCCTTTCGACTTCCACATATTCGAAAGTGGTGTTTTATGGGTCATCGTTGATTTCTACACTCAGGACATAAATTTAGGTTGGCTAAGACTAGATTTGACGCTAAAGTGGAGAAGAGAGATCCACCGATGAAAATGACTGATTCTGACATCATGAGTCAGGTTTTTGATATTAATGTGGTGTTTGGAAAAGAGGTTGACAGTGAGGGACAGAGGAAAAGGGCATGAGGGATTAGTGATACAAATGCAAGCCCTCAACAATGGCGTAAGAAGAGCATATTCTTTGAACTTCCTTATTGGGTGAACAACTTGATACGTCATAATTTGGATGTGATGCATATAGAAAAGAATGTTTGCGATAATGTTGTTTTCACACTTCTTAATGAGTCTGGTAAGTCTAAAGATCATTTAAATGCAAGAAAAGATCTACAAGAAATGGATATTAGGTCAGATCTTTGGCCTGATGAAACTGGTAGATATTCTCAGTCTGTTTTTACCATGAATAATGTAGAGAAAGATTTGTTTCTAAAGAGATTAAAAAATATTAATGTCCCTGATGGTTATTCCAGTAATATTTCTAGATGCATTGATTTAAGGCAGCGGAAACTTGGAGGATTGAAGAGTCACGATTCCCATATTCTTATGGAGCAATTTTTACCACTAGCTATAAGAAAGACACTACCGAAACAAGTTGCTGTAGTTATTATTGACCTCTGCTCATTCTTCAGGCAATTGTGCAGTAAAGTATTAAATGTGGCCGATCTGGACAAGCTCCAAGACAGGATTGTGTTAACGTTGTGCAATATGGAGATGTTGTTTCTGCCTTCATTTTTCACGGTCATGGTGCATCTCATTGTCCATTTGGTTGAGGAAGCGAAAGCTGGTGGACCGGTTCAATATCGGTGGATGTACCCTATAGAAAGGTAAGTTAGTAATTAGGCATATTTTTTCTTAATTAAGTTATTCATTTATAGAGATTTCAATAACAATCTTTCAAGTTGATTTTCTGTAGATATCTAGGGAAATTGAAGTCCTATGTTCGAAATAGGGCTCAACCGGAAGGTTCTATTGTAGAAGGTTACATGGCACAAGAAGTTTTAACCTTATGTTCAAGATATTTAGAAGGAGTCGAGACAATATTTAATCGACCAGGACGTGTTGATGATCACCCTGATGTTGGATCATTTGTAGTTGATTCATTGTTTCCTGCAATTGGAAAGCCCATAGGGGGTTCCGAGTGGTACACCTTGTCTCCGACAGAGAAATTACAAGCTCACCGATATGTATTAACTAATTGTAAAGAAGTTGATCCATTTCTTCGGTGAGTAGAATCTGATTGTCAATACTTATATTACTTCATGCCCAATAATTCTTATTCTTTTTCTGGGTACAGGGAGTTTAGAGAAATTACTAAAAAACAATTAAGAGGTCGCACCCGGTCTTCAGCTGAAATAGACAGAATGGTGCATCGAGAATTTGTTGGATGGTTTTCTCAACGTGTGAGTAAATTTTTATTTATATATATGTATGCCTTAATTTTTTTTTTTCAAACAAATCTAATTACACAAATCTTTTTTTTAAGATTATGAGGGATTTTAGATCTCATTCTCTGGATCTTCAATTTCTTGCACAAGGCCCCCTTGACAAAGTAAGACGATTTACTGCATATAATATCAATGGATTTAAATTTCAAGTTGTAGAACGGGATGAAGGTTTAAAGACCCAGAATAGTGGGTTTTTCGGTACATTTGGAACTAGAAGCTATGCGAGCAGTAGTGATGACCGCATACAATTCGGAGGTGTTCCTTACTATGGTCAAGTTGTAGATATAATTGAGCCATACCGGTAATTATGAAGACGATGAGCCATACATACAAGTTTCGGAAGCTCAGTTAGTTTATTATGTTGATGATGAGCCTGACAAGAATTGGAAGATAGCTGTTCATCTCAAACCAAGAGATTTATATGATATGGGAGATGAGGAAGAGGAGTTAATATACGAGAATGAACCTTATCGACTCCAAGAATTAGAGTAATTGTTCCCTGATGGTGATACAAATATACCATTAGCCAGGGAGATCATAGACAATGTAGATAGAAAAATGCCTAGCAGTTTTGACTATACAAGTATTTTCTGTCCTACCTTTTTTTTTTAATTTTATAATTTGGTATGTGCTTAAATGTACTTAATTTATTATTTCAACATAAAAGAATGAAGAGATCATGTAAGAAAAAAAGCAGATCAGACTCTAGTGTTAGAAATGATGCTTCTAGTAGTAGACGGCAACTACCGACTCCGCCATCTAGTGTTGGTGCTGAGCCACTTAGCTTGGAGCCCGTCATTCCACTTCACACTCAAACAACTCCTCAAACAACTCCTCAAATAACTCCTCAGATGTCTGAGTCATTAGCAGGACTTCAGCCGAAATCATCACAGCCCGAGGCTCTATCGCCCCATTCTGAGACTACATCGCCACAGCCTGGGACTTCTTCCGCATTGGGTTCTCACATTGGTAGTCGTTGGATGGTGGAAACAATTGGTAATTTATTTTATTTTTATTTTGTTAATTAATCTTAATGTTACTTATATAAAAATAAAATAAATATTTCTTTCTTATAGATAATAACAGAGTTGCACGGATTGAGCGATTATCAATACATGATTTATGGGCTCTTCCCTCGGATCAGAGGGTCAGATTGGAGTGGAATGATCTTGTGCAACCCATTGGACCAGCTGGAGGGTTGTTGTCATCATTCACGGGTCCTGTAGGACGTAACTACACAGCCTTACCTATCTCTTATCCAGATTGGAAAGTCGTTCCACGAGACTACAAGGAATCTGTATTTACAAATGATATAGCGGTAGTAGTTATCTATTACTGATTTATTATTTTCTTAATTATATATATTCTAATTAAGCTTTTTATTTTTATGTTTTAGACTAGATTTGTTGTTGAGAGCAATGCGGAATGAAAATTCATTGTAAAGAAAATTGGCCTCGGTTGGAAGAATGGGCGTCTAGATCTATACAAGGCTAGGAACAACGGGATCAGATCGAGAGAAAAAATAATGGCAGATGTTCCAGCTGGAATTCCAAGGGATGATTGGGCTGCTTTTGTTCGACACTGTCAGGACCCACGCTATCTGGTAATGACACTTTGAAATATCATTCTTTTTTTTAATTCTTCCTTTTGACATTATAATAACATTATTTATCTAACTGTTAGGAGAGGGCTGAGAAAAATAAGGCCAGTAGACAATGTCAGACCCTCAACCACATAGGGGGCACAAAGAGTTTGGCTCGAAAAAGAGCCGAGATGGTAAACTTACTTTTTAATCCAAAGTATAATATTATTTCATAATTGACTGACTAACTTTAATTTGTAGGTTGTTGAGCATGGTAGACTCGTTAGCAGGGCGAAAGTTTGGACAGTGACTCACAAAAAGAAGGATGGCTCATTCGTCAGTGAAGAAGCAAGAGCCATCAGTGTAAGTTGTTTTATATTTAAATTTCTATAATGTGAGCTGAATTATAACAATTGTTAGTTTGTTAATAATATTTTTATTTTATACATGCGTATACAGGAAAAAATATCTAAGATTGAGTCGTAAGGATCAGCATCACCTGCAGTCTCATCTCAGGACGTATTAGCCCTAGCTTTAGGAAGTCAAGAGCGTTCTGGACGAGTGCGTGGATTGGGATTCGGCCCATATCCTTCTCAAGTGTTTGGGCGCACTTCTCGATTCGCTGGAGAGTCATCTTCTGGTCAATCTGTTCGTGAGTTACAGACAGAAGTTGCAAATTTGAGGTCTCAAGTGGAGCAGATGTCAAGCCTCAATTCTCAAATGGAGGAGATGACAAGAAAGCATAATGAAATGATGCAGCTTTTCCAAAGCCTCCAGCAAAATCAACTTCCTCCTCAACAATATCTTGCACAAAGAGTAAGTTCGACTAAATTGTGTTGGATTTTTTTATATGATTGATAAATAATTTATTACAATTTTTTATTATAATTACAGCTTTTTGATTAAGGGAGTGGAGGTGGTTCTGTACCAGCAACCAACTCTCCATTGTCTTACAATCAAGAAAATGAAGATACTGAGGACGATAATGAGGATGATGAAGACGATGCAATTTGACTTAGGAATTAGGAGCTTTGATTTATGTATTTAAGACCTAGTGATACCTTAGAAACTTATTAATGAAGAATTTACATTTGGTAAATTTATTTATATAATACTTATTATATTAAAGAATTCATCATTTGTTTGTATACATACTTATTGCATTGAGGTTATTATTGAATTGGGCTTTTTAGGGCTATCATCTGAATATGCAGGAAATATAACTTGGGGGAGAAAACGAAGAAACGGATAGTGTATGTCCATCTTTTCCAAAATAGTGGCGTTTGTCACCAACGCCAGTACTTTTGTGGCGTTATAAACAAACGCCAGTAATTTTGTGGCGTTTGGGCTCTAGAAACGCCACAAAAACAGTGGCGTTTAACTTCAGAAACGCCACTATTTAGTGGTGATCGATTTTTTTTTGCACCGTATACAAATCAGTGACGGTTGTAATCGTCATAAAAACGTCACTATATATAATTAGTGGCGTTTGTTCCCGCGTTTGACTGGAAACGCCACTAAATAGCTTGTGTCGCTTTGTTTAGTGACGTTTAGTCTAAACGCCACTAAAGTTTCTAGTGGCGTTTGAAAACGCCACTATATTGCTAAAATAAACGCCACTGTTATTTTTTTTTGTAGTGATTCCTCCATTTACTATTTTTCCACAAAGTTTATGTTGACCATAAGGCTTTATGCCATAAGTTTTAATGATGACAAATGTATTACAAATGTATTTGAATTGTAGCATTGATATATATAAAGGTTAATTATCATATATATGCTATAAGTACTTAAGCATGATTATGTTACCTAATATATATGTTGCATATATTGAATCATGCTATTATCATGAATTGAACTAACCATTGGATTTGCAAGTAAGACATATTTTATAGGTTGGTTCAAAACAAGAAGAGTAAGCATTGGATTGAAGAACAAGGAAAAGCAATATCATGCTTTACTCAATGAAAACAACATGTAATAACAAAGCTCCAAGAAATGAAGAATTAGAAGATTTGAAGTCTTGGAAGCTTGGATGCATCAAGAAAGCAACCACCATGCTCTAAAAACCAAGATTTTGAAGATAACAAGTGACTGGTCGACCACCCCATGCTGACTGGTGGACCAACAAACTCCAGAAGCAAAGTCTTTGAACATTGGTCGACTACCCCATGCTGACTGGTCAACCAACGAGCTCCAGAAGCAAAGTATTTGAGCATTGGTCGACCACCCTATGCTGACTGGTCGACCAACAAGCTCCAGAGGCAAAGTATTTGAGCATTGGTCGACCACCCTATGCTGACTGGTCGACCAACGAGCTCTAGAAGCAAAAATATTTGAACACTGGTCGACCAACATGCCACACTGGTCGACCAACGTGACTGATGAATCACTTCTGGACTACACTGGTCGACCAACGTACCACACTGGTCGACCAACGTACCACACTGGTCGACCAACGTGCCACACTGGTCGACCACCGACATCAGAAAATGTGCTGTAACGGCTAGTTTTTGCTGACATCATTATGGAATCACCTTGGATTTGTCTCCAACGGTCTTATTCGTCCTTGGGCTATATATATCAACCTTGGGGGCTATCAAAAAAGAAGAAAGAACACTTCTATTGCTGAACATCATCTGTAAATTCTCTCTTATGCAGATTATACCCTTGTGAGCTTATCAAATGTAATATATACTCTGTTTTTAGAGAGTTTCTCTGTAATTGTTGATTTTGATCAACACAAATATTATCTTGAGTTGTATTATCAAGGAGAGTATTCCTTGATAGAGTATTTATTGAGAGAGCATTCCTTTGGGTTGTAGAGAAGCCAGTTTAGCAGAAATTCTCTGGAGGGTTGAGGAGGAGCCCAGATTCATAAATTCTCCGTTGGGTTGTGGAGGAGCCTTGGCTAACGAAATTCATTGTAGTGGTTTGCAAGTACCCAGACCAAACTTGCAAGCATAGTAAAAATACTCAAGTGACTTCTTGAGGACTGGATGTAGGCTTGAGATTAGCCGAACCAGTATAAATTTCTGAGTTTGCTCTCTCTATCCCTTACTCCTTTATTTGTGCTTATTGTTATCTATTCTTTATTTCCTTGCTCCTCATAGTTATTCATCTTGATAGCACATTGATTTTTTGTGTTGTATTTATTATCCTAAGCATTGTACTTTTACAGAAAATCATTTTAACTTCCAATAAAGTTTTGTAAAAAATTTATAAAACCCAATTCACCCCCCCTCTTGGGTTCCAACCATTACTTTCAGTTTACACTCTATGTTGTTTCGATTTCCAAAATGCCAACCAAGATCTGCACTAGGAGCACCTTCAGACCTTCCAGATGGAAATTCCTCTCTTCATGGCATTATTTGTATTTTGTAGTACCAATTCTTGAAACATAACAAACTTAAGACGGTGATAATATATAAATGTATATCATGACAAAAAAAAGAGATTTATTTTCTACTTTCTATGTTAAAATTAACCAAATGTCAAATATGGTCCCTTCTTAATTAATTCAATTGAATTCTCTATTTTATTAATTCATAAATTTCTTTCTTATCTCTATTTTCTCACAAATTTAAAATTTTTCAAATTAAATTACCAATCCTAGTTGAGGTACAAGTCTTTACTATCTTCCAAATTAGCCACAATTAATCTCACAATCAGATCATTCTTAATTAATTCAGTTATACTCTAATTTTACTAATTCATAATTTTCTTTTTTATCTCCATTTTCTTAATCATTAGCATCTCACAAATTTAAAATTTTTCAAATTAAATTACCAATACTAATTGTGGTCTAAATCTTTATTGTCTTCCTAATGAGCCACAATTAATCTCACAATCAGATATTTTTTAAATAGAAAATCACATTTAAAAAATGTATCATTAAATATCACACACACAAATCACAATTCATACCAAAATCAGATCAAAATCATCAGATCATTTTACAATTAGCACCACAATCAGATCCTGTCCAATCATCATTATTTCAGTTTCACAATTCACAATTTCACACAAAATCAACACCAAATCAGCTTATATCACGAAACAATAAAATAAATCACGTTGGTGCCTCTCTACATTTTCATTTATCCCACTCATACTCACACACATTTCAATTTGATTTTCACTTTTATCATTAAATTTCACTGAATCTGCCACCCCTACAAGCAAGTGAAGCCACTAGAAACTCAGTAAGTCAGATCTCACGTCTCAGTGTTTAACATCTCATCTCTTTCCTCACTTTTCCATCTTCCCTCCCTTACATTTCTACTCGAACACGAGTAAGAGAGAGAGTGTGTGTGTTTGTGCTGAGAGAGTCAGATAGAGGCAGAGCAGAGAGTGAGAGACAGAAAACTCTCCTCTGGTCTTGTGAAGAAGATTACCTGTGTGAGGTGAGGGGATGCTTAGCTGAGGGCCATGAGTCCATGACCGGTGACCGAGAATCGAAGAGATGAAGATTGAAGACAAAGAAGTGTAGACCAAACGAACGATTCTTGTGGAGGAAAACATAGGAGGATGACGACGAATCATGAACAACAAGAGGGCAAGTGGCAACCTTCGACTTTGAGTTTGAACTTGGATGGCGACAATCTTCTTCAACGGCGTGCAGCGGGCCAGGTAAGTAGGTTTCTTACTTTCTCTCTTCCTCAGATCTAGATCTGGATTCATTGGACTGGAATGAAGTTTTGATCTATTTTTTTTCACCATTTTATATCAAAAACACAACGGAATGATGTTGCAGCCACAATCCGGTTCCGTTGAGGCACAATGGTGCGTTTTGGACTCACCCTGCAAGTGCGGGGTGATGTAGATGCGGCAGTGACCGCATCGGCACTATTGATGCAGCCGCAATTTGAAACCTTGGAAAGTATGAACAAATAGGAGAATTAGAAACCAAAGGGAAAAAGAGGGATGGAACTGGCCTGAGAATAGAGAGATGTTCATGGCTGGAGATCGGAGTCAGCTTCGTGGCCGAAAAATTGTCGGAAAAGCAGGAGTCAAGAGAAGAAGCAAAATGTGGGACTAGAATAATGAAAATAGACAAAAAAAAAACTTTGTTCAGCGCCATTTAATCTGAAGAGTAAAGTAAATTTTCATATTAAAATAATATATATAAAAAAGAATATATATATATATATATATATATATATATATATATATACAAAAACAGCACACATCTTGAAAATGGATGAACGGGCAGGATGTTCGACCTTCAAAAATCTAACCGTCAAAAAAGTCGAGCTTCTATAGCAGCTCCTAATATTAAATTAAAACATTCGCTAGAATGGAAGCATGAGATAGAACGTCAATCATGCTTGACATAGGTATGTCCATTAAAATCTTTTTTACTTTCTTCTTTGCTTTGTTCGTCTCTCTCTACCTTCATGCTCTTCTGCATGAACTTGATAAGGGCACAAATCTCTGGATGCGGATCCGCTCTAACTTCTTTTTTGTTATATGTAATAATAATATAAAACATATTTTTATTTAATAAAAAATAAAAACTGAATTATATATTTAATAAAATATCATTTCAAAATTAAAAACCGAAGTAATCCTTCTTTTGTTTTGAAAATTTAAACTTATTTTTAAATTAAAACATACTTCTATTGACTTATATTTGGGTAGAGAGAAAGTATAAATTAAAACATAGACTTATATTTGCTTATATATAAATATTTTTTAATTTTGAAATGATATTTTATTAAATATACAATTTTGTTTTATTTTTTATTAAATAAAAATATATTTTATATCGTTATTACATTTTTTTTTTAAAAAAAAGGGACTTGTAGGTCTAGCTCCCTGAAGTGAATTTGCATTTCAAATCTCCATGCATGTGTTTTTGCATTTTTATTTTTAAAAATAGAGCATAAAGTTTAAAAAAGAAGAAAGATTAGAAAGTTTAAAGTTTAAAAAAGAGCATTTCTTGCCGACAAGTAGTTCTCTATCTAATAGAAAGATTAGAACCTTAATCGTCACCATAGGCAACTATTCTTGACTTCCTTGTCATGAGTAATTATCACGTATTTGGATGATTTACAGTTAGTAAAGCCAATTGTAAAAATTAAAGTAGTTTCACATCGTAATCGTTCGATTGAAATTAGATAATTACTATTAAAAAGAAAAAAATATTATTTATGCATTTAATTTTTTTTCTTTCTTTCAATCTAATTGTTCAAATGAAATTGAACTATTATAATATAAAATTGTCCCTACCATTCATAATTGGCACGACGAATTACAGAGGACTAACAGAATACGCTAATTATTCTCCTCGCACTTTGTTTTGATACTGACTTAAATTTCGAGAGCATAAATTAAAAAAAAAAAGCTTTATGCTCTATTTACAAATAAAATAAGAAAATAAAAAAATAAAAAAGTTGGACAGTAGCTGGTTTTTTTTTTGTTTTAAAAAAAGTGATTACATAAATTTCATTGTCCTACTTATTTGCGATAATGCCACTATCATTTCTCAGAATATTGTTTTCAAAAACTTGTAAAATATGTTTAAGCTTTTTTTTTTGGTTTTAAAAACATATTTTCGAAAACAATTTTCAAAACAATTTCTTTAAAATAATATACCAAACAAGAGTTTTTGCTTTTTTATTTTTAAAAACAGAAAATTGTTCTTAAAAGGAATAGCCAAACCGGAGTATTTCGTTCTGAAACTGGAAGCATTTTGATAAAGTTTAGACATCTTCTTTAATGTTAGTCTAGGAAACCACTCTATAAAGGAACGTGTTGTACTTTGTCAATTAAATTTGTAATGCTTTATTCTTTACAGAATATTTGATTTTTAAAACAAAAGTGTAAAACATGTTTCTTGCTAAAATTAAGTTCTACGTCAAAAATCCCTAAGTTAATTATTTAAGTTTTCTTTGGGCCAAAACAAAAAACTTGGAAGTCTTGAATTTGTTGTGAAAATTGCCTTGTCAAAGGTTTTGTATTTTAAAAGTTGTAAAGTTGACTTAGTCAATATCAGAAAATTAAAAGGATAGACAATTTTGATTTCTATATGTAATTTTTTTTTAAAACTTTCGTAACTGTCATTTTAATTTCATTTAAATTTATGTCTACCTCATTTATGATTCTGCACCTATAAAAAGGTATCCTCCCCCTCATATTTGTAAAGAAAAACAATTATTTTCCCTCTTTCTATTCTCTTACTTTTTGGGTTACATGTTACTATATTTCTATTGTTATGGGTTCTGAGTGTTCTGGTTCTTAAGGAAACACTCAAAATGGTCTGTTTAATCTTGGATGAAATTCTGCGATAATAAATTTTTAAAGATAATGTCTCTTAAAATGCAACTCAAACTGTGACTATGTTAGTGATGGTAAATTTTACAACAGAATTTAATTGGATAATTTTTGTTGGTCAGTTAAATTTGTAATGCTTTATTCTTTACAGAATATTTGATTTTGCAAAACAACAGTGTACATGTTTCTTGCTAAAATCAAATTCTATATATGTGTAATATCCCAAGTTAATTTTTTAAGTTTTGAATCTGATATCATGTCCTAATTCACATCCTTATAGTGCCATTGTTTCCAGAATTTCCCAGTTTCTTCACAAAGACTAGCCAGTGCATATTTATCATATTTATAGGGAAAGCAATAGAATTACTGACCCTTTAGCTAGTTTAATTCATTCTTCTACAATTGATTTTCAGTTTTTTGTTAGTCCTTCACAGGGTTGCATCCCTTTTTTGTGGCCAGACGCTGTTGGCATTTACTTTCCTAGAAGAATTTTAATGTGGTTCTTTTGGCCTTCAGACCTCTTTTTTAGCCCCAAAAAAAAATCTCATATCATGTTCTCAAAACCATATTGATTGATAAAGTTAATAAAATAAAATCACAAACTAAATTCATAGAAGTTCAAAATTTGGAAAGACTGTCCCATATCTATTTTTTTCCTTAAAAAACACAGCAAAAAAATTATTATTATAAAGAGAAATCACTATAATCACAAAGACTATCTTAATTCGACGATTAACAATTTACTTTTAACAATTAAGAATCTATTAATATTTTACTAAGAACCTGGCTAAACTCACACATTACCAAAAAAAAAATACAAGTTTAATATTAGTTGTTTAACATCAATTATTAAAAACTAGCATTAAACATATAAAATGTATTTTTAAAAAAATATTTAACATTATTTTTTTAATATTAGTTATAACTGATACTAAAAATTTTTTTAAAAAAAATATTCAAAACTGAGTTTTTAATAATTTTATAATTAAAATAGTTTAAATTAATTTAATTTAAAAATAAGTAAATCCCTAAGAGTACGTTTGGTACCGCTTTCAACTGTGAAAATAGAAAGGAAGAATGGAGTCCCGTGCGGATCAGGATTTACTGTTGATCATTTGGCTGCTTTTCACTTTTAGCAACGGTTTTTACCGTTGCTAAAAGTTATGGCAGCAGTTTTTTTCGTTGCCAAAACTTTCAGCAACAGTAAAAACTGTTGCTGAAAGTGAAAAGCAGCATCAGCAGCGGTTTTGATCAGCAGCAAATCCGGATCCGTCCCGTGCCACTGTACCCTTGCCTTTTGTGTTTGGTAAATTTGATGCATGGTGATGGCAAAAAAAGTAGATGGAATCCTGCCCTTCTTTTCTGTTGCTCCTTTCCATCACAATTTGGATGGAAAAAATTGGGATTCTATTGTTCTTATTGGGGATGTTCCAAATTTGCCCTGTCCTTTCCTCCCAAATCTCATTTCTATCCATTTCTGGTCCCAGACTTTATCGAAGAAGTTTCCACTATTCCCAAAACGAGCCATGAGAGAAGAATGAGTTTGGGAAAAGAAGAGAGAGAAGAGAGAAAGAATGAAGAGATTCAGAAAAATAAGGAGATAAATAATTATATTTAATAATAAAAAAGAAATTTTATTTAATAATAAAAATAAATTTAATTTAATAAATTTAATAAATCAAAATTAAGGTATTTCAGTAATTACTCAATATATTTTCTATTTTTTCTTAAAAAATATTACACCAAACATAATTTTTTCTTTTTACCTTTTTAATCACATACTAAACACATTATTTTATTTTTTTTCTTTATATCTTTCCTTTTCTTTGTTCTTCTTTCCTCTACCGCATACAAACATGTCCTAATTCCTAATTTGAGTTCTGATTCTTTTTCCTCATCGTCTTCTTCTGTTCTCCCTATCTCCATAGTTCTAGTTCTCTCTATCTTAATCGTCATCGTATGATCAGTCTCACTCAGCATTGTCTCTATTATCATCTGGCTACTCATCATCATCTCCATTAGCCATCGCAGACCCCTTTGATTCTCGTCGCCTTTATCCAGTCACCGGTTCTATCTTTCTCACCTCCCTCGTCATCGTCTCATGGTCACAGGCTCACAGCTGGTCTGATTCTCATCTCCGTCTCTGATTCTCATCTCCGTCTCTGATTCTCATCATCTCAAAATTTCTTACTAATGATGGTTGTTTATGTGGAAGGACACTTTATTTCATTAAGCTAGGTTTTGAATTCTTGCATAAATCTATTTTCATCGTCTATGTTTTAAGTTGAATTTTGTTTTCATAGTCTCTGGATACATTATTGATTTGGATTTATGGATTTAGTTTATAGTTGAAACTTGAAACATTTTTTGGAGAGTTACTTTTTCGAGGTTTCCTTGCTTTTCTGTATAGTAATTCCTAAGTCGAGGATTATAACTAACATTTTCTAGAGAATCAATTTTTTCTGATCATACAAGAAAAGATATGATCCGTAATGATCGTATACGAAGGAGAGTTGGAGTGGCACCTATTGAGAAAAAAATGACTGAAAACTGTTTAAGGTGGTTTGGGCATGTTTAAAGAAGACCATTGGAAGCGCCAGTAAAGAGAGTCGAGCAGATGGCTTGGAAACCTGTAAAAAAAGGTCGAGGAAGACCAAGAAGGACACTTAGAGAAGTTATTGAACGGGATCTTCTGGTAAATGAGATACCTAAATAGTTGGTCATTGATAGAGCTCAATGGCGTCGTGCGATCCATGTAGCCGGCCCCACCTAATGGGATAAGGCTTTTTTGTTGTTGTTGTTGTTGTTGTATGGAAAAGCTTAAGAAAGCCCTGATTAGTGAATGTATAAACTCTGCTTTCTGATCTGCACAGAAATTAATTCCACTTCGTATAAAATGGTGCCTATAGAGTGAAAATGAAAGATATAGGTACATTAGTGAATGAGGACTAGCTGTAATTTTACTAAAACTTATCAGAGGTTACAGGGAGGAAAATGTAAAGAAAGAGGAAGTGTAGGTCTAACATATGGAATGGGTCTTATAGAGTGAAAATGAACGAAGTGTAATGGTGCTTATATATGTTTGAGGAAAAGGGCACCAAAAGACAAACTAAGTGTAGGTAATATTTTTTTTTTTGGATAGAAAAAGAAGTATTATTGATAGAGAGAAGGATACAAAGAAAAGAAAATGAACAAGTATTGGGAAGAGGAAAAGCAGTCCTCCCACCAAGAGCAAAGAACAATATAAAGAAACCCTAAAAGGACAAAAACAAGACTAGAACAACAAAGCCTTTTAGTCACAATAGGCATTTGACAAAAGCACCCCTCTGAAGAAACCATTGGCCGAAACCCAAAGAGAAGTTATGTAACAAATCCTATCCCACAGCAGATGAAGAGGCAAGAACCATTGCTTAAGAACTATTTTTTTTCTTTTCCTCCACAAACACCACACAGTAGCTAGCATAGTCGTCTTCCACAGGACCTTATTAACTTTTCTATTCCTAAAACCAAAGAAGCTGGAAGCAAGGAAAATGCCTAGGCCGCCTGGACAAACCCAGCTTTCTTCAAATAGGCCAAATAACCTTTCCAAATCTCCCTGGCAACCCCACAATGGAAAAAATAAATGGTCATTTGTCTCTGCGATCCTCCATCACATGACAGAAATGTCAGGAGATAAAGCCTTGGCAGGCTTCCTGATTTGGAGCAAGTCGTTAGTGTTAATTCTATTGAGGGCAGCTATCTAATAAAAGCCTTAATCTTTAAAGGCACTTTCAATTTCTTAAAAAGCTTATGCAAGGGTGAAGGCTCTCGAGGTCTGCGAATCAAAACTATGCAAGATCACACAAGTGTACAATCCCGAGGGATCCAAATTCCACAATCTCGAATCAAAAAAGGAAGAAAAATGAAACGAAGTTAAAATGTCCAACATCGAGGTTAAGTTGTCCACAAGACGCTCACTCAAGTTTTTAGAAAAGAAGAAGTTCCAAGAAATATGTTCCCCCTGATAGCTTTAAAAATCTGCAATGGAATCATTATGCAAGGAGGACAGAGAAAAAAGGCTAGGGAATTTGACTTTGAAAGATGAGTGCCCAATCCAGCAATCCTCCCAAAAGTGAGAACATGATTCATCACCTACTCGACAAGTTAGCAAGGGCCAAAAAGAGTAGTAATTCTAAGAAACCGCCTTCCAAAGGCTAGCATGCATACCAACACCCTTTGAATTCACATCCCAATCGTTCTGGTGAAGCCTAAATTTTAATTTGATCACTTTGTACCAAAAAGAATTTGTCTCCAGAGGAAAATGCCAAAGCCATTTAGCCAAGAGGGAAGTGTTTTTTGAAACCAAGTTGTCGAGACCCAATCCCTCACCCTCCTTTAACCTACATCATGTCTCCCAACTGACCAAATGATCCCTTCTATTGGCCCCCCATCAGACCATAGGAAATCCCTCATAATCTTCTCAATCCTTTGAACCACCCCAACTAGCATCTTAAACAGAGACATAAGATACAACGACATGCTAGATAAAGAGGCAAGAACTAATGTGATTCTCCTTCCAGAGAGAAATATGTTGTCACGACCCAGAACCCAACTCATGCCTGGCATAGAGAGTGTGTTACCAACATTTTCGCAAGCCTTAGTTCTTTCTGTAGGATCCTAGGTGGCCTATCTGATTACATAGTACAGTAGAGAAATATAATAAAAATAAATTACCTTATCCCGAACAATAGGGAAGCATCCTCAATCCACAAACCCTTGGTCTGCCTATCTTGACTTACCTACAACTGTGAGGGGATGATTTTAAACCATGGACTCACCAATATTAGCCCTATTCTACACAGATATACAATATATATATAACCTACTTGGGAATTCATCTCGTATGACACCAAGCTGCAAAAGGGCAAGCAAATGGTATCATGTCTTGACATATTTTCCTCGAAACACATATATACAATGCATATTAAATGTACACAACCCTACATAAGGGCCTATGCTCCTATACCACATTTTAAGAGCTTCATCAACATAGGTTTATGTTCCCACTGATTATTACTTAAGAAATCCCTATTATGTATTAGGCCTCTTGGGTCATATCCATAACCATAACATATGTATAGTCTCTTAGATTATACCATTGACTGTAACATGTATCCCACCTACAAAACAATATAAACAAACCACACACACAATACATTATACAAATAAATGAGAGGCGAATGAGAGGCAATGTTTATCCCACATTTCTCACATTGAAGACCAACCCTCAATGTGTTTATCTCAGAGGTCCAACCCTCTGTTCTCATGTATTTCAAAGGTCCATCCCTCTGTTTCCCTCTTATAACATAAATATGCAAATGATAATATGCAATGCAATCATACAAACACAACACAACAACCAGTCCACTATTTCCACCTATATTTCACACAACAATCCCAAATAATCCCCATTACATACCTCACACATAATACATTTAACAATTAAATGTATATAAATCAATTTATGAAAATAATTCCTAAAATATAAATATACATATATATATATATGTACATATCTGTATATAGGAGAGCTAGATCCCTCACCTAGATTCCACACTCTCTCAACTCCCACTTTGTGTCTTGACCATCCCTATTAAATAACCATGTAAAAATTATCAAGGTTACAAAATAGAGAAATTCCCTATTACTTCACCTTTATTCACTTCTTTAGTTATAACTCTTAACTGGTAATGAATTTTAGAAGCAAACTTATACCATTGGAAACTAGACTCAAATAACTTCCCAACAATATAAAGTTTGCCAACAACAGAGTTCGGATAAAAGAGATATGGCTATTTGAAGAAGGACTAAGGATCCCTAACACGGCTGGCGCCTAGGGTTCCACACCTAGTACCTGAGGCACCACACACACTTGGTGCCTAGGGTGCCATGGCTTCTCTCACCCTTTGAAGTGTGGCGCCTAGGGTGCCATACCTGGCACCTGAGGTGCCACGATTCTGACTTCACGATTCCCTCTCAATTTTGGCCCAAATCTAGCTAAATCTCCACTATTTTTCATGATTTCTTCCATGGTATTTCATCATTGGTGTCTAAGGAGTATTTAGATACCAAAAGCCCCAATTTTAACTGAGAAATGAAGCTACAATCTTAATTTTACCCCAAATACCCTTAAAACTAGAAAATAGGAAAAAGTTCGAGAAATTAGAATTCCTACCTCGATTCCTTACTTCCCTGCGTTGCTCGGCCATTGATGACTTTCCCCATCACCCGAGAACTGCTCCCTAAAGCTCGGTTGATGGATTTGAGTGAAGAGAGAGTAGAGAGAAGGAAGAGAGAAAGAGAGGAAAAAAGGTGAAGAGAGAAAGAGAGAGAGAGAAGTAGAGAGAGAAAGAGAAAATAAGGAAAAACGGGCAGGACCACCTATATATACTCGCCCATGGTGAAATTACTACTTTGCCCTCCGGTCAATCCTTGGTCAAGACTGGTAAAAGCAAATCCGTAATATTCCACCTCAGTTATTTCTAAATCCTAGGTTCCCTATAGTTTTCCTTATTTCACTTTAGTCCCTGGGTTTAACTAGTCTCCTAACTCCCTCAATGCCCTTGATACCATCAGTACAATCCTCGAATTTCCACCACTCAATATTTCACAACCTTGCCACTTCTAAAACTCATATTTTCCTTCTTACACAACAAAAAAATTTCCTCCGCCCAAATTATTCCATAAAATTAGTTTTACGTAATACTTGAAAATCACAGGTATTACATACGCCCGTTTCCAAGAATCTAGTTTCTTACATATTATTTGAATCATTTAGTCCCAAAAAGATCCTAATTGAGGATTTCCTCCTAGCGGAACACCCAGATAAGTAAGTGGCCAATTCAGTACCTCACAACTAATCAGTTTAGCTAGCTCGAGTGGAGAACCTTCTTCCACATTAATACTTGGTAAATTGCACTTAACATGAAGCCCTAACACAAGCTCGAACACCTATAAAAGGGAAAACACCTGAAGGACCATCTCCCTCTCATCAGGAAAGAAAATGATAATGTCATATGTAAACTGCAAATGAGAAACTTCATATTCATCTGCTCCAACCTTCAAACGTCAGCCGATCCCCCTATTTGAACCCCTAATCAGCATACGGCTCAAGACGTCAACCACAAGGGTAAAAAGAAAAGGAGATAGAGGATTGCCTCGCCTTAGCCCCTGTTGAACCTTAAACCACTCTTGAGATTCACCATTAACAATAACTAAGAAAGCCACTTAGGAAAGACAGCCCCTAACCCAAAGCCTCCACCTGTCACTAAAAACCTTGCATTTTAGAACCTTATCTAGGAAACCCCAATTAACCATGTCATATCAAAAACTTGTTGGTCTAAAATACTATCGGCAAGTGTATCAAGTCAACAAGTAATATAGAAAGTGAGTAGAGTGTCGATCCCACAATGATTATAGTAGTCAAGTACCGATTTAGTTATCTCCACACTATATAAACGATTGATTTTTAATGTGAGATTAAATTGAACTAGCCTAAATTAATTTATCTAAAATAAACTAAATTACTAATGATTGACGAAAAAGTCACACAATTAAACTAAGGAAAGTATTTAGAATCTGTAAATTACCAAAGCGTTAGGAATTTGATTTCACTAACCTATCCAACTATGAATGGGTTTCTAATTTAATCTAAGTCTTTAATTTCTAAATTAATGGTAGAATTCTCAATTCTAATTAAATCCCAATTCCTTGGTGAATCAATACTCTGAACCTAATCAAATTCTCTAATTCCTTAGACGAATCAAATTACGCATAGGCAGTAAGTATAGTTGAATTCTATTGAAACCACACAAGAAATCTGTCTATTCCTAAATCAAATCTACTTATGGCAACTATTTCAATAGGCACATTCAATATTTGAATTTTCCAATTCTCTATATAAACCCTAAATCAATTTTCAAGTGATTAGTTTGAAAAAGCAATAGATACAAAAATAATTACTCACTAAGAGAATTACATAAACTTAGATTAATTGAAAACTCAATTCATAGTATTCAAGGAAAGTTACATCTTCTCCCTAATAAAAAGAATCTAGCTACTCATGGCAAATAAAACATCAATAATAACATTCATGAGTGTTGACATCATAATCAAAGATACTAGAAGAAGAGATGTGTTGACCCTAAGGCTTTATGCCATAAGTTTTGATGATGACAAATGTATTTGAATTGTAGCATTGATATATATAAAGGTTAATTATCATATACATGCTACAAGTATTTAAGCATGACTATGTTATTTAATGTGTAATGTCTTATACATTAATCATGCTATTTATCATGAATTGAACTAACCATTTGGTTTGTAAGTAAGATATATTTTATAGGTTGGTTCAAAACAAGAAGAGTGAGCATTGGATTGAAGAACAAGGAAAAGTAACATCATGCCTCACTCAAGGAAAGCAACATACAAGGATAAAGCTCCAAGAAATGAAGAATTAGAAGATTTGAAGTCTTGGAAGTTTGGATGCATCAAGATAGCCTATGTGTTTACATTAGGTATATTTTATATAGGCTAGTATATTTGTGCAACTCAATGATTTAGATTTGCATACATTGGCTCAAGCATTTTTGAACAAAAAGATAGTGAGATATGAAGTTTTACAAAAGTTATTTTTTGACCTTTGGTCACTTCTTATATCATATCTCATAAATGAAAAATCGGTTTTTCAAGTATCTTAATCTCATTTGATAGTAGACTCAAAGATATTTTCAATGGTATATTATTTATTCAAAACGGAGTCCAAATGAGAAATATATGACTATTTAAAATATAGTTTGAAAAACTGAAAGTTGATTTTACTGTAATAAAAAATTATTATGTTCTGACCTATAGTCAGTATTTTGATTATATATTTTAAAAGAAAAATAATTTTTGAGTAAAACTTAGCTCATTTGAAACTAGACTCCAAGAGCTTTCCAACGATATATTATTTGTTTAAAATGGAGTTCAAATGAGGGAGTTATGAATTTTTAAAGAAAGCTCAAAATCTGGACTGCACTATAAGTGCTGTAACGGCTATATAACGGCTAGTTTTGTAAAATCTTATATATATGACCTTAGATATATGATTTTGAGCTAGAACAAAGTCCTACAATGTGATATTAACTTCTTCTATCATCTTTGAGAGAAAGGAAAGCATTCTTGAGCCAAATCTTGCATATTCTCTATCATTATAGTTATTAGAGCTTCATTTGTATTCATCTACTCTTTAAAGAGAGTTTCTTTGTATTGTTGATTTTGATCAACACATATATTATTCTGAGTTGAGGTTCGCAAGTACCGGTGTTGGAAGAACTTGCTTTGGGTTGAGGAGGAGCCCATATTCATAAATTCTCCATTGTGGTTTCGCAAATACCCGGATCGAATTTGCGTGGTTGTAGTGGTTTGCAAGTACCCGGATTAAACTTGCAATTATAGTGGAAATACTCAAGTGGTCTCTTGAGCACTGGATGTAGGCTTGGATTAGCCGAACCAGTATAAATCTCTGAGTTTGCTTTCTCTATCCCTTACTCTTTAATTTGTGCATATTGATATCTATTATTTAATTCCTTGATCTTTATAATTATTTATCTTGACAGCACATTGATTTTCTGTATTGTATTTATTATCCTAAGCATTGTACTTTTACAGAAAATCATTTTAACTTCCAATTAATTCTTGTGAAAAATTTATAAAACTCAATTCACCCCCCCTCTTGGGTTCCAACCATTACTTTCAAGATGAAGAAGATTGAAGAAGATATGATTGAAACAATGTAGTGAGCTTCTCTTCTGCATCTCTAATTCTCTTGTGCGGCATCTCTCTCTTCAAATCTTTCAAATCTCCATTCAAAAATAAAAAACATCTAATCAAAAGAAAAATAATTATAAAAATAATAATTCCCAATTAAATAAAATCAGAAAAAGATATAAAAAATTACTTTAACAAATTTTATTAATCTTAAATTAAATGCTAAAGGAAAACTAACCAAAATAAATCTTAATAAAAGTTAGCTTAAATATCCTAAATTAAATCAAACTAAATAACCACAATAAATTATAATTCCTAAGATAAATCCTAAAGAAAAACTAATTCCCTATAAAATTAAACTAAACAATTAAAAAGACTAAATAAATTCAAAAAGAGACTTAACCATTTATTTTTCTCAATTTATTAATAAAAATATAGGTAAATAACTCTACAAAATAGAGTTATCAATATGCTTTTTCAAAGTCCAACATGAAGGCTAATCTCTTCTGCCTTATGCATTTGAGGTCCTCTACTAACTCATTAGCAACCAAGCTAGCATCAAGAATCTGGAGATCAACAATAAAAGTGCTCTAGTTCTTAGAAATAATATCCCCTATAACCTCTCCCAATCTAACGGCAAGCATCTTAGCCATAATCTTATAGACGCTTGTAACCAAACTAAGAGGCCTGAAGTCCCTCACCTTTATGGATCTATCATTTTTAGGGACAAGAACAATGAAGGTATACTTGTCGAAAGACGACCAATACAGTGGAATTCTTTAGAAACCTTCATCAGATCGACCCTGACAAAAGGCCAGCAAGCTTGGAAAAAAGCCATATTGAAACCTTCTGGCTTTGTCAATTTTTCTTTCTCCATAGACTAAATAGCAAGTCTCTTCCTCCTACTTGAAAGGTCTATCTAGCCAGTGACTCTTAGAATAATCAATTGTCAACCAATCCAACCCATCGATAAAAGGCCTCTCACTCAAATCTTTTGAATATAAAACCTTGAAGAAGCTAGACACTTCCTTTGAAATCATCTCACTATCCCTCAAGATACAACCTCATTCTATCTCCAAATCCTTAATAAAGTTCCTTCTACTTTTCCCATTAACAACCTTATGAAAGAATCTAGAATTCATATCTCCCTCGCTTGCCCTTTTAATCCTATTCTTTTGATAATAGCTTATCTCTTCTTTTTTGTTTAAATCATCCAGCACATTTCTGAGAGAAACTAAAGGACCACTAGGTCCCCTATAAATCCCCTTGACTTTGAAGCTCATCTGGAGCTTTTAACTCCTTGATCCCCACACACCTCTACATTCCACGTCTTCAATTTATCCTTCATAAACTTCAGTTTTCTCATAAACTCAAAGACCTTCCACCCTTCAAATCGACACTCAGACTACCAACTCTCCACTGAGGTGAGAAAGGAATGATGTTGAAGCCACTGATAACATGCTTTTTCCATTTATTTTAGTCCCTATTTTATTCCTTTTTGCCTCTTTAATTTTGTCAATTCTCTAATTTTATTATGTTTTGGAATTTATTGGGTATAAACTATTTATGGATTGAATGTGTCTCAATTTTATATTTTTAGAACTTGAATTGTAAAATGCTCAATTTAATTCCTACAAATTTTAATTTTGGAGAGAAAAGTGCTGACATGGACAAAGATGCTGATTTGGATGCTAATGTGGCACTTTTTAGGTGATGCAGATGCTGACTAGGTTGTGCTGAATGTAGGGCCCATTTAAACTCTTATTCAATGCCATGTAGTCAGAATTTTTGGGCAGAGATATTACTTTTTGTAGGTCAGAAAAGCATGACTGAAATATTAATTATGCACCTCCATTTTCCATGTTTTCTGCCATACTTTTCTGCTACTGTTCTGCTGTTGTTTGCCATGCTGTTCTGCTACTGTTTGCTATCTTTCTACTGCTGTTTTGCTGTCAAAGTGCTGCCACATCATGGAAGAAGCATCCAAGGAGGCATCTAGGGCAGAATATTCCTTTAGGCATGTGTTAGATCAGTTTTATATTTGCAAAACCGAAATTTATTGAGGAAGCTAAGTCATTTTTCAGATGGGAAGTCCTAGCACCATTTTTCTGCTTTCCTAGAGCAGCAGTGGCTGGGAGCAACACAGAGGCAACTCTCTAGCTTGGTTTGAGGGAAAGGAAGCCTTCCCACTTGGGAATGGCTCTCCTTCTCCCATTTTCTTTCCTTTTCTTCCATTTTCCTTCATAGTTTGTTAGTTTTCTGTTGTATTTTGCAGATTTCTGTCATGTTCTTATTCTCTTCCATGTAATTTTCTGATGTTTAAGGATTGATGTAGTTTGGTTCTATGATGTTTTATTGCTGAACAATTTCGATTTTAATGCACTTTCGTTTAATGGAATGGATTTTACCAATTATTCTTCCTCTTGAATGCTTGATTAACCTTCAATGAGTTTGGGATTTTGATGTCTATGCTAGAGTTAGCTAGATATTGAGCTTGACCTTGTAATTTCCACCATAAATTAGATTATCTAGATATAGATAGTTTTATTTATGTGGCTTGAATAATTTTCTTGAGCTTCATAACTTAATTGAATGGTTGATCTAAGATTTTAGTCAATTATTTTGGTTAAGTTAGATTGTAATTTCAAGGTTTTTGGATTCAATCATATTTTAGGAAATTGGCCAACATTGAATGGATTGTAATTTAATTGAATTGTTCTTCAATGATTCAAAGATTAATTTGTCTATGAATTAATCGGATTAGACCAACGAAATCAATCTCATTTTCTTGTGTAGTCGGTCATTTGATGAAATGGAAATTGTACTTTAATTCATTTGGACCAATGAGTATTTTCTTGGCCAAAGTTCTATTTTATTTATTGTCCTATGAAGCTTGTTATTTATACATGCATGCGATTGCTATGTATTTGTAATGAGTAGGACAAGAGATAACATGTCATATGCGATTGCGGGGCATTGATGTGATTAGGACTTGATCGGATTATATTTGAGTTATAGATTAGTGAAGATCTTCCTAACTATAATTTTAATATAATTCAGTCTTAGAAGACTTTCTGAGAATTTTAGATTAAAGATTACATAATAGAATTAGCCAAGAATATTCAAAGGAAAGGATGATGATGTACAATTCCGTGGAATTTGTGACCAGTTACACATCTTTTGTCTGTTTTATTTTCTGTTTAGTTATTTAAATTTCAGTTATTTATTTTGCGTTGTTTCAATCATCACCCCCCCTTTTTGTGTAATTTCTGAAATTTCCTTAATAAGTCTTAATAGCATTTCACTTAGCCTAATTGAATTTTATTTGATACTTCAATCTCTGTGGGACGATACTCTACTTATCACTTTATTACTTGCTGCGACCCAGTATACTTGCTGGAATATTTTATGTGCTATAAATTATACGCACCAGCCACATGTTCTCAAACCTGTAAGGCACTATTGATTTCTCAATTTAGTACCATTTTGGTACTAAATATTCTCTCTTTTGATCTCTTTCTTGTTGGCTTGTGATTCTTCACTCATGTTTTGAGTTTTTTTAGATTAGTTTAAGTTTTCTTAGAGCATTTAATAAATTGAGTGATTTCATGGCTCTTTGCTTCTAATATTTGGTGTTTCATTGTTTTTGTTATAGGTTGAGTTAGTGTGAAGCTTGTGCAAGAGGATGAACCCTGTCAGAAAAAGAGTTGGCTTGCTATCTCCCATAGCTATAGCAGTGGATTCCACAGCTATAGCTATGGATGCTTAAAAAAAGTGTTTTGAATCCTCCTCTCTGCTAGCCACCGCTATGGCGGTGGATATTCACCGCTATAAGTGAAACCTAGGAAAAAGCATTTTTAAGCCATTCTCTCTGCTTTCCACCGCTATATCAGTGGGTCGCGTTCTGCAATGATTAAAATAGCACTAGACCAGGTCTTTCAAGCCATTCTGAGTTGAGGGAGAACTAGAGGACACCAATTTTAAAGAAGGAAGAGGAAGAATCCTATTTCAAAGCTCTCTGGGCCTGATTTTCATCAACCCAACCTTGGATTTATAGAATTTGATCAATCTTTTACTGTTTTCTGTAGTTTTAAGGCTATAAGTAGCTGATTTTCTCTTTCTAAGGTTGCTATGAACCTAATCTCTGATTAGGAGTTATTTTCTCTCTGACTTTGTGATTTCAATTCAATAAATATATTCCTTTCATTCATATTTACTATACTTTTCGTAAAATTGGCCATTTTATGATTTGGTTGTTGGTTTCATCAAACTTTGGCGAGGGAGATATTGGTAGGACACTGAATGATTAGGGCGAGTGGTAGAACTTAGGGGTTTTGCTTGTTAATTAATAGGAATATTAATTAACCTCGTTTAATCAAATTAGGTTATCATTTATCCGACTTAAAGTCATATAAGGGACTATGTTGGAGTTGAGTAGATTAACTTAGGTTCGGGAGAATCACTTTAAGCCTTTAGAAAACCTAAGATTAAAGTGTATGAATTAAATTGAATCGCAGATGTTAGGGAGAGTTAGCAATTCTTAGGATGGGAAAGGGGGATTAGTAATTCTAGGCCTTTTATTTGAATTATTTTCATCAATTTTATTGTAATCCAATTTTTCCATTCAATTTACAATTAAAGCGGCTTTTAATCCATATTGGCTTTTAATCCAATTTTTCCTAGAGTACTTAGCACATTAGTCCTTGTGGGGTGATATCTCTTACCCATTTTATCACTGTATTACTTATGTGACTAGTGTGCTTGCCAATTCACCTAACAAGTTTTTGGTGTCGTTGTCGGGGACTAACGATTGTTAGCTAATATTCTAAGGAATTTAAAGATGCTAGATTAGGCATTTATTTTGTTTTATTGTTTTGCTTAATTTCTTATTTTATTTGTTTTTATTAAGTAGTCATTTTTGCTTTTAGAGTTATTTTTCTGATTTCTTTTTATCGCTTCTGACTGGTAATTTTCTGTTGTGCATGCAAGGTACCACTCAAACTTTTGATCTTCTCTTTGAGCCTGAGATTGAAAGACTCCCAAGAAGAACTAGAAAGGAAACGACAGCTAGGAGAACTCAAGTGAGCCAAGCTATGTAAGAGGAAATGGCTGATGATAACCAGAATCATTTGGGTGCTAGAGTTAATGTTGGTAATGGGGTTGGCAATGAGCCTCAAGAAGAGCACAGAGCAATCTGGGATTATGCTTCACTGCATAACGTTGGAAACAGTTCGAGCATCATGAAGGCTGAAATCGGTGCTAATAACTTCGAGATGAAGGAGAGGATACTAAACCTTGTCCAACAGAGTCAGTTTGGAAGAAGCCCCATAAAGGATCCAAGCAACCATATCACAAATTTTCTTGATATTTATGATATAGTCAAGCTTAACGGAGTCACTAATGATGCCATTCGCCTCCGACTATTCCCTTTCTCCTTAAGGGACATTGCAAAAAGTTGGTTGATGACCCTACTGCTAAGAAGCATTACTACTTTGGCTGAGCTTTAAAAGAAATTCTTGGATAAATTCTTCCCTCCCTCAATGTAAGTGAAATTGCAGAATGAAATTACAGCTTTTTATCAACAAGAGGGTGAAAGTTTGTATGCTACTTAGGAAAGATTTAAGGAAATGCTGAGAAAATTCCCTAACAATAGTATTAAAAAATGGCAACAAATTTCTATCTTTTATAGTGGATTAATGTATGAAACTAGGGATAAATTGGATACCGAAGCTGGTGGTGCATTGATGGCTAAATCTACTGAATAGGCTCAGGAAATAGTTGAAACTATGGGAGCTAGTCAAAATACTTCCATTAGAGCTAGGAGCAATCCAAAGAGAGGGACGCTGGAATTGGATACCATAAATGCTGTTTTGGCCAAAAATAAGGCCTTAAGTAAAAAGGTTGATATGTTGTGTACTAAACAACAAGAGCCAGTAAGAGTAAATGCAGTATACAACCCAGAACCCATGTGTGATTTTTGTGGAGGTACATTAATGGCTGTTGTAAGGACGTTTCTATTATGGAACAACTGAATTACATGGGAAATGCTCAGAGGAATCAAAGTAATTCTTATTCAATTCATATCATCTGGGGAATAGGAATCATCCACACTTTTCATGGAGCTATTATCATTACCTCAATCCCACAGCGTCATCATCTTCTAGTAGGCCATCTCAACCTCCTGGATTCAATAATCAGAGTAACTATCCTCCTTAGAACATAGCTCCACCACCTCAAGTAGAGGAGATGTTTATGAAATTCATGGAAAGAAGTGAGTCAATGTTTTTAGACTCAGAATGTAGCCATTAAAAACTTAGAGACTCATATGGGATAGATGGCACTTGCTCTGAATAATAGACCACAAGGTAGTCTCCTTAGTGACACTAAAAACTATCCAAGAAGGGAAGGAAGAGAGCATTGTAATGGCATTACCTTAAGGAGTAACAAGGAGCTTCCTGAGGTTGTCAAATGATATCAGGGCATTTTTATATACTTTTTAGTCCCTATCTTAGTCGTATTGCTATTTCAATGTTGCCAACTCTGCTATTTTATTATATTTTGAATTTATTGGGTGTAAATTAATTATAGAAGTAATATGATTCAAATTCATAATTTTATCCCAATTAATTCATGTGCTTAATTTCAGATCTAATTATTGGAGAGAAAAATGCTGACATGGACGTTTTGCTTACTTGGAGGCTACCTGGACATGTTGACTGGGCATTGACTGGTTGACTAAGGCTGACTGGATTTCTGGTCCCCACTATTCTACACTCTATAGCAAAGGGGAGTGTGGTTTCTGCTTTGACAGCATGGGCCTTCTACAGCAATCAATGGCAGACAGAAACATCATAGGAGTGGAGTAACTGTCTGCTGCTGTTGCCACTTTTCTGTTGTTGTCTTGCTGCCCACATCATGGAAGAAGCACTAAGTAGGCATCCAAGGAGGCATCTAGGGTAGAATATTCTAAGGCATTGAGGGCATCAGTTTTAAAAATCATAGGACACTTTTATTTTCTGTAACTTAGGAATTTCGTAGCTCTCTTTCCCTCTCTATTTTCTCTTCTGTCATTTGTTGTTTTGGTCTCATGGAGGGCTAAGTCTTCATTGTAATCAGTCACTGGACCACTGGGATGTTGTAGCTTGAACTAAGAATGCAAGCTAAGTGTTTTATTCTTCATTTTCATCTCATTTCATTTCTGTTTTGCTATTATGTTTATGTTGCTGTAAGATTCTGATTAGAGCTTGAGAAGTAACATAAACTAACTTATATATATAAGCTATAACCTTGCTTGACTGATTAGGAAAGTGAGGGAGGCGAAATGACTAGTTAGATGATATATTTAACTTCGTTTGGTTGAGATTTTCCACTGAATGCATCTGGTTATAGTAGAGAGATGTTCTTGACTGTAATTAGTAGCATCAAATCCTAGATGTTATTCTAGAACCATTTTCATAAAGAACCAAACAATGGAATGAGAACAAAACTAAATCAATGAGTTAGGTAATGATAGTTGCACTCCCATGAATCCTAGTGGCTGATTACATAGTCTCTTTACTGTCAACATCTTGCAAATTTCGCTGCTGCTGCTGTTGTAGTTATTTGGTTGCTGTTCTATTCTGTTTTTATTGGTGCTGCCAACAAACCCCCTTGTTTATATACTTTTCATTAGTGTTTGGGTGTTTAGAACGATTAATTAGTGTTTAGAAGTGAGGCTCCTTGAGTGAATACGACTTGGGGATCACTATACTGCAAATTGCCACGAATTCAATTCTGGGCAATTCAGCATCGTAGTGGCATAAACCATCAAACAACATGATCAAACACAAGGGATGGACACTGATGAAAATGACAAAGTTGTCAAGCCTCAAGAGAAGGCAACTGAGAAAGAAGATGCTTCAAATACTAAAGCTAAGGGTGAGAATACAATAAGAAACTCGAGGGTTGAAAGTTTTATTCCACCATTGTTGTACCCTCAGGCTCAGAGGTCTAAAAAGCATAATGAGAAGTAGTTGAGCAAATTCTTGGAGATATTTAAAAAGTTGCAAATAAATATACCTTTTGCTGAAGCTTTGGAACAAATGCCAGTGTACGCAAAGTTCATGAAAGAGTTGTTGTTGAAAAAGAGGAAGATAGGAAATAATGAGAGAGTTACACTGAACGAGGAGTGCATTATGATTATACATAAGAAGTTGCCTCCAAAACTCAAAGATTTAGGGAGTTTCTCCATCCCCTGTACCATTGAAAGTGTCATATTCAAAAGGACCTTGTGTGATCTTGGTGCTAGCATTAATCTAATGCCATTATCAATTTTTAAGAAACTTGGGATTGGTCAGGTGAAACCAATTATGATGACCCTTCAGCTTGCCGATCGATCCTTGAGACATCCATATAGGGTAGTGGAAGATGTGCTAGTCAAAGTGGGAAAATTCTTCTTTCCTGTGGATTTTATGGTTTTAGACATAGCGGAAGACGAAGAAATCCCTCATTCTAGGCAGGTCATTCTTGGCTACTTCGGGAGCAGTAATTGATATGGCTCAAGGAACATTAACTATGACAGTCCAGAAGGAGATAGAAACCTTTAATGTGTTCGAGATTGTAAAATCGTCGGTGGAGAAAGAAGCTTATGATAATAAAGAAGAAACAATGTTAGTTGAATAATCTGCACTTCCTCCATGCAAAGCCAAAGAACTCAATAAAAAAATAAAAAATGCCAAGTTTGGGGGAAGACAAATCAACTTCAAGACCCTTCCATGTGTTATTTTGATCTAGGATAAAATCGGTAAAGTCTGGTTGAAGACTATAAACTTAGCGCTCTTGGGAGGCAACCCAAGTTTCTTACTTTCATTGTTTTTTCTATTTTTGTGGTTTGGTGTGCTACTATTGAAAATGTTATAACTACTATTTTATTATTGTCTATGTGAATGGCAATTAGTACATTTTGTGATAGCATTTTATTTTATTTGTTTAGTTATTTGCTCTTTTTCCTTTGCTATGCTGATTTGGGACAGTGAGGACACTGTCAAATTTAAGTTTAGGGGAGAGGCATTTTGTGTCTTGTGTTTATTTTTGCTTGTTTTTGTCTATTAGTGTGTTTTATGTGTAAAGCATAGTTCAGATATATCAGGTTTTCAAAATTTTTTTAAATTTTTGTTATGATTAAAACTTTGTAAGGGAATGAATTACATATGTTTGTGGAAAATTTGGTAAAATTAAGATTTGGAAATGTTTTTAATAAAGAATTAACCTTACTTTTAAGAATAATAGGAGATTTATTCAAAATCCATTTTAGGCTAATTGAAGTTTTGGATCTCTTAGAACAAGTATTTTAGCTTGAGTTAAGCTTTCCTAAAATCAAAAGTAAGCTCAATAAGGGGTGTTAATTTTAGATTCCATAAAAAAGTTGTTTAATAAGAATAAATTGTTATCTTGAAGGTGTGGTTTATGTTGGGGTAGTGTCATGTGGATTAGGCACATAGACATTGTTTTAACCAATGAACCTTGCTTTTGGATTGACTAGAAAGGATCAAAGAGTAGGGAAGTGCTGTGTGGATTAGGCACTCGGGTACTTTTCTTACTCTGTAATTTTCACCTTGGGTGTGAAGGGGGAGGAAGAGCTATGTGGATTAGGTGCACGAACTCTGCTTCTTACCTGTTACATCTCATTTTATTTGGTTTGATTAGATCACTGGAATTTAGAATGAAAACCTTTGAGAGTGTAAAAATATAAAAAGGAAAGATTAATTCAGGTGATGGTATTTTGTTCTAAGAGGTTTTTGATGTATTCAATAAGTTCATGTTGAGTTTTATTTAAATCTCCAAGTTACTATTGCAAGTATAGCTGTTCTATAGTAAAAACATTTTTTTGGATCTAATTTTAATATATGGTTCTATTTTTCTCTATCTATTTCACTATTTTCCCTTGCTTAGTTTAATCATTTTCTGAGCCTAATTGTAAACTTGTGTATTTGATTTTTACTTTACGCCATTGTCTGTGTGAAGGTTGTAACATCCCATATTTTCCTCTATTAAAGTTACATTTTCTTTATTAAGTTGGAAATAATGTTAAAAATTAGTAAAATATACTTTGGGATGCCTAGAAGCAAGTCATCAAGAAAAGGTATGAGAAACTAAGATAAATGAGCTAAGAATAGAAGAAAAATGAAGTTCTGAGGGAATTAGTCAACTAATAGTAACAATCAGTCAACTAATAGCATCAGAAATCAAGTCAAGTTGCTGATATTTACAATCAGTTGACTAATGAGGAGAGATCAGTCAACTAATTACTCTTTGTCATGATGAAATTTTAGGTACTGAAACAATAAGTCGATTAATAGGGTTGGATCAGTTGACTAATCGTGAGTAATTAGTCGACTAATCACCTGCTGGAGTGCGAAAGTAAGTCGGTTTTAACCAAAAAATCAGTGAAAAGTTGACTAGACTGCCCTTAACATGCCAAAGAAGCTCAGAAATAAGAAAATAGGGATAAAAGAGGGATTTCTATGCTAAAGGGACTTTTTAAACCCTTTTAGAAGTAAGAAGAGAGAGAGAAATGACATTTTCTGAAATTTTAGAGAAGAAAGAGAGAGAAACATGGAGAAAAAGAAGAGAGAGAAGGGACTTCTAGTTGGGTTTCTAACATGAAAATCACTAAAGGTAAGCTTCCTAGCTTGATTTCTCTAGTTTAGATAAATTTTAGAGCTTGAAATTGGTAGAATTGTGGTTTTTCAGACTAAGGAAAGAAGAGAAAAGAAGGAGTTGGTCTAAAAACTAAGGAAAACAAGGAATCTTAAAAGGAACTAGAAGATATTACACAAGTTTTAGCTTTAGAAAGAATTAAAGGTAGCTAGTTATTCATAAAAGCAATTTATTTTCAGTTATTTATCATGATTGTGTATGGTATGCTATAGTTTATGCTAAATCTTTCCATGAATATTTAAGAATATGCTTTCTCATGAAAGTAGAACTTGATTCCTCATGGGATGAAGTAATTCCTCATAGGATATAGTGAGTTCTCTCCATAAGATAGCCAGAAAGCAAGATTTTCAGTTATTTATCATACTTTTGTATGATTTAGAAACTATGTATATCTTGAAGTTTTCTATGAGAATAAAGAATCAACTTTCTCTTGAAAAGTAAAGTTTATGTCCTCATGGGATAACAGAACTAGAAATTCCTCATGAGATGACAAAAATATCTCATAGGATGTAAAAATCCTTGTGGGAAGACAGAACCCCAGAAATTCCTTATGAGATAAAGAATTCCTCATAAGATGTAAAATTCCTTATGGTATGACAGAACTAAGAATTCCTCATGAGACATTGAGTACTTTTCCTAAGAAAGTAGCTAAAGTAGCTAAAGTAGCCAAAGTATAGTGCACTATGCTAAGAAAGAAGTTATGACACCAATTATGTGTTAAGAAATCAGTTTATGTTTCATGTAACAAGTTTGCTATTGAGATTGCTTTATATTAATTCTTTTATGTTCATGGAAGTGAGACATATTTATTTTTATGACTGGAATGGTTTATGAAATGTTTTCTTTAGATAAACAACCTACTGAGATTATATATCTCATGATTTTATATTATGACTAACAATTTCAGGAATTGAAGTAAGAAATGTGAGAGAAAGCATAAAGAACAAGTTAGTAAACTTGTTAAGTAGTTTTTTAGTGAAGAAGATGGTATGTAAACTTTTAGAGATTTATGCAATTTGGTGCGTATATGTATAGAAATAGATGAGTTGTGTATAAACCTCATGTATTGTAGTTCCATTCAAGAAGTAAAATTACAAGAAAGTTGTGTATCTGAAGTTCAGAGTACATCAGTCGACCGATGCTCCTTCATCAGTCAACTGATGGCCCTTGGTTTTAGACATGTGTAGACTTAAAGACAATCAGTTGACCGATGATGCCATATCAGTCAACCCATCGTCCTCTACCCAGCAATAGATTTTATATTGAAGAATTGTTTCAAGTTTTCTTAATTTTATGCAATCAGATATTTTATAAGGATTTTTAGAAAAATCTCTTGGTTTCACTATAATTTTCACCAGATCCATCTTACAATTTCTTTTAAATTGTATAAATCTAGTAGACGTTACAAGGGTTGATTTGCTTAAGGACAAGAAAAAGGTCAAATTTGGGGGAGTGTTGAGTTCTCAATCTAGTACCATTTTGGTACTAAATATCCTCTCTTTTGATCTCTTTCTTGTTGACTTGTGATTCTTCACTCATATTTTGAGTTTTTTTAGATTAGTTCAAGTTTTCTTAGAGCTTTTAATAAATTGAGTGATTTCATGGCTCTTTGCTTCTAATATTTGGTGTTTCATTGTTTTTGTTATAGGTTGAGTTGGTGTGAAGCTTGTGTAAGAGGATGGACCCTATCAGAGGAAGAGTTGGCTTGCTGTCTCCCACAATTATAGCAGTGGATGCTGAAAAAAAAAGTGTTTTGAACCCTCCTCTATGCCAGCCACCACTATAGCGGTGGATATTCACCGCTACAGTAGTGAAACCTGGAAAAAAACTTTTTTAAGCCATTCTCTCTGCCTTCCATGCTATAGCGGTGGGTTGCATTCTGTAATGATTTAAATAGAGCCAAAACAAGTTTTTTAGGTCATTCTGAGTTGGGGGAAGGCTAGAGGACGCCGATTTTGCATAAGGAACAAGAGGAATCCCATTTCAAAGCTCTCCAGGCCCGATTTTCGTTAACCCAACCTTAGATTCATGGAGTTTGATCAATCTTTTACTGTTTTTTTGTAGCTTTAGGGCTGTGAGTAGCTAATTCTCTCTTCTAGGATTGCTATGAATCTAATCTCTGATTAGAAGTTATTTTCTCTCTGACTTTGTGATTTCAATTCAATAAATACATTCCTTTCATTCATATTTACTATACTTTTTGTAAAATTGGCCACTTTAAGATTTGTTTGTTGCTTTCATCGAACTTTTGCAAGGGAGATGTTAGTAGAACAATGAGTAATTAGGATAAGTGGTAGAACTTAGGGGTTTTTCTTATTAATTAATTGGAATATTAATTAACTCGTTTAATCAAATTAGGTTATCATTTATCCAGCTTAAACTCACATAAGAGATTATATTAGAGTTGAGTAGCTTAACTTAGGTTTAGAAGAATAACTTAAAGCCTTTAGAAAACCTAAGATTAAATTGTATGAATTGAATTAAATCGCAGATGTTAGGGAGAGTTAGCAATTCTTAGGATGGGAAAGGGGGATTAGTAAGTCTAGGCCTTTTATTTGAATTATTTTCATCAAATTTTATTGTAATTCGATTTTGCCTTTCAATTTACAATTGGAGCGCCTTTAATTCAAATTAGTTTGTCTAACTAATATGTTTAAATTCCTAGAATACTTAGCACGTTAGTCCTTGTGAGATGATATCTCTTACTCATTTTATCATTGTATTACTTGTGTGACTGGTGCGCTTGCCAATTTTCTTAACACTCACCCTACTAGATTCTAAAATAAGGGGAAATGATTAGGCATTAAATGGGATCCTACTGTTTGAACTAAGTCTAGAAAGGCATCCTCTAGTTTAGGGGAAATCAGGAATCTATCTATTTGAGAGGAAAAGATTTTACCCTTATTAACGGTCCAAGTATACTGAGCGTTAGAAAGAGGGAAGTCCTTTAAGCCACAATCCCTGATAAAGTTGTTAAAGTCTCTCATACTTGCATTTAGTTGGATACCTCCTAATTTCTCACTAAGAGAATGAACAACATTGAAATCCCTAGTGACACACTAGTGAGGATTGCACAGACCAAAAATAGAAGACAATTCTTCCCAAAAAAAGCCCCGCTGCCTAGGATTCATAGGCCTATAGACATTAGTAATCCACCAGCGACCTCTACCCTTTAAATCCAACAAAACCATAAGAGAAAAGACACCAACTAGGACTTCGACTTTTGTGGCAATCGTAGTGTCCCATATTATCAGAAGATTCCCTGACATTCCCTTTGAAGGCAGATACTCCTAGTCCTTAAAACTGATCTCCTAAACACTGCCAACTAAAAACTTGTCCGCCTCCTCTAGCTTGGACTCTTGAATCAAAACAACATCTGGATTCTCCCTTCTAATAACGTTTTTAACTTTCTTTCTTTTTGACAGGTTTCTTAGTCCATTAACATTCCAACTGAGGAGCTTCATAAAATAACAGATTTCCCCTTACCTCCGTTGGATTTACTGTAGTTAATCAAATAATAGAAGTATTTCCTTTCAGTCTCAACTTTCTTCTCCTTCTTCTTCTTTCTGTCATAGGTCCTAGTGATACCTGCACCTTGACCTCTTTCCTTTACATATCTTTCAATTGGAGATTAAGGGCGTTCAACAAAGCTTAAAGATCTCTGTTATCTCTTTCATCCCCATAGTGACTTAGGAAAACAATCCCTTCCTTAAGATTGAAAGTCCCTTTGACATCAAATAAAGGTTGTTAAGCATCTAGAAGGGGAAGGATGGTGTTCCGAGAAGTGTCATTACAGGCTATATTTCCCAAAGGATTAAATAGTAAATATCTAGGTTTAAAAGATTTTCCTCAACCTTATTCTCCTTAATGATGGAGAAAAGATTTGAGAGACCCTCTAAGTCTACTTCCTCTTCCTTCCTATCACCCACATTGGTCTCCTTAACACAAATATCTTCTTCAAGTTGATTAATAAGTAGGCCTTCTTCCTCTTCAAAAATAGATATATCTTTTTCTTTACTAAATGAGTATAATGTTTGACAAAGGCCTAACCTTTATCCAGACTCCCTAACATTCAATCCCCTAAGACGTTCATTGAAAAGCTCAAAAGAGTCATTAGCCCTGCCAGAGAGTGGGTCTCGTGAAGAAAATATCTATACTTCACCTTTTCCAACTAAATTATGATGGATAAGGCTAGATAGCATACTCTTGGAAGTCTCTGGGACACATTCATCACTCTCTGGCTCATAAATGGCATGCTTTAGCTCTTTCAACAACTGAATCAAGACTCTTACAGATAGAGTAGAGCGACTGATGGCCTAAAGGCCACCTTAAACGGTCTCTAATGACTTTTGTCCTAACTTAACTGTCCACTTTGGACTTTGGCAGTCGAGACAATGAGCCAGGACCGTGTAAAGATGCATAGAGCCAGTTAACCTAGTTAAGAGCATATTGGGTCGCATGACACCCATCTACCCATTTCAATGAAACACAGGTTGCCCACTTAGAAAAATACGGGCCCTGACCTTGCTTAAACTGGGCCAATTTAGACTTAGCTTTTTTAGGAGCCCATCTAAGTATTACTTAGGCCTTAGCCTCTACAAAAAAGGATTAGGCCTTCTACTGAGGCTAAACTTTTTTACTCTAACTTTAATGCCATAAGGTCCCCCCTCCCATTTGGATACTCTAACTTTACTCCCATCTTTAACCCAAAATACATGCCTACCTCCATCTTCTTTTAGTTCAATCCTTAAAGTACCCATTGTCTCTTGCCTCCTAGAAATACCTTTATAATGAAAAGGTCCATTTTTAGTGGGATGTTTGCCTAGGGGGACTACAAAATGTCACCCTAGTGGGCTAATACTCTTGAAAGTGTCCCCCATCCTTAAAAGACTCAATAACCTCATTTCCTTACCTGAAAAAATCAAAAGCACTCTAACTACCAAGAACAGATATGCGACGACCATTCAAAGCTCTCTTTCCATTTGCATCTTCAGCAAAGGTCCTTCTCCCACTAGCATGAGATTTAGTGTATTAGAATACCTTTCGTCTTCCCTTATGGCTTTATCTAAAGAAAGTAAAAGTTTTAAGGCCTTACCAAAAGAGACCCAACCCTTAGCTCCCCATCCCTTAAGAATTATAATAGAAATCTTGCTTTCCCCTTGAAAAAATTCTGTGATAGAAATAAACTCCCTCCTAAAGTTCTAACCAACCTCTGCTAGGAAGAATTGGTCTTTATCCCTACATCTTCTTATACTTCAATCAATTCGACCACCTTCTCTCAAAGACTAAATAATGTCACAAAGCCAACATGTAGCTTTTCTTCCCAAAAGAATGGAGAATAAGAGGTGCCTTCCTCTTTCAGTGATAGTACATTTGAAAAAATCCATAGATCGTTTCACACTTAGATCAAAAGTTTTGACTTCAATAGCCAAATGATGAAAGCTCATCACTAATATACAACATCAAAAACTAGGAAAAACTAAAAATAGACGAATTACTACGACAAAAAACTCACAAGACTAATAATTAAGACACTGATAGTAGCAACATAAAACAAGAAAAGGAAAAGACTCCTTAAAACATTGGGAAAACTCTACCAGTGGGGTAGAGAGAAGGGAGAGCATTTTCTCTCACTCCAGATAAATATAGGTAATATACCATCAGCCGAAAAGAGTTTTGCCACTTAGGATTAGGTTGGAGGTTCTCATTATTTTTTTAGGATCTTGCTAATTGTACAATGATATCGGGCATTTTTATATACTTTTTAGTCCCTATCTTAGTCGTATTGCTATTTCAATGTTGCCAACTCTCCTATTTTATTATATTTTGAATTTATTGGGTGTAAATTAATTATAGAAGTAATATGATTCAAATTCATAATTTTTTCCCAATTAATTCATGTGCTTAATTTCATATCTAATTATTGGAGAGAAAAATGCTGACATGGATGTTTTGCTTACTTGGAGGCTACCTGGACATGCTGACTGGGCATTGACTGGTTGACTAAGGCTGACTGGATTTCTGGTCCCTACTGTTCTACACTTTATAGCAAAGGGGAGTATGGTTTCTGCTTTGACAGCATAGGCCTTCTGCAGCAATCAATGGCAGACAGAAACAACAAAGGAGTGGAGTAACTTGTCTGCTGCTGTTGCCACTTTTCTGCTGTTGTCTTGCTGCCCACATCATGGAAGAAGCACCAAGGAGGCATCCAAGGAGGTATCTAGGGTAGAATATTCTAAGGCATTGAGGGCTCATTTTTAAAAATCAGAGGACACTTTTATTTTTAGCAACTTAGGAATTTCGTAGCTCTCTTTCCCTCTCTGTTTTCTCTTCTGTCATTTGTTGTTTTGGTCTCATGGAGGGCTAAGTCTTCATTGTAATCAGTCACTGGACCACTGGGATGTTGTAGCTTGAACTAAGAATGCAAGCTAAGTGTTTTATTCTCCATTTTCATCTCATTTCGTTTATGTTTTGCTGTTATGTTTATGTTGCTGTCAGATTTTGATTAGAGCTTGAGAAGTAACATAAACTAACTTATATATATATATATATATATATATATATAAGATATAACCTTGCTTGACTGATTAGGAAAGTGAGGGAGGCGAAATGACTAGTTAGATGATATATTTAACTTGGTTTGGTTGAGATTTTCCACTGAATGCATTTAGTTATAGTAGAGAGATGTTCTTGACTGTAATTAGTAGCATTAAATTCTAGATGTTATTCTAGAACCATTTTCATAAAGAACCAAACAATGGAATGAGAACAAAACTGAATCAATGAGTTAGGTAATGATAGTTACACTCCCATGAATCCTAGTGGCTAATTACATAGTCTCTTTACTGTCAACATCTTGCAAATTTTGCTGCTGCTACTGTTGTAGTTATTTGGTTGCTGTTCTATTCTGTTTTTATTAGTGCTGCCAACAAACCCCCCCGTTTATGTACTTTTCATTAGTGTTTGGGTGTTTAGAACGATTAATTAGTGTTTAGAAGTGAGGCTCCTTGAGTGAATATGACTTGGGGAATACTATACTGCAAATTGCCACGAATTCAATTCTGGGTGATTCGGCATCGTAGTGGCGTGAACCAGAATTTTGGCACCGTTTTCGGGGAGCCAATTCATTTCTAAGTGTTAATTAGTTGTTCTATTGTGTTCTTGTTTGATTTTAAGTGGCTTGGTATTGTTGGAAGTGATTACAAATTCTTCAAGTCAATTTTTCAAGTTTCCTAGTTATATTTCAGCCACTATTCATTAGCAAAAAAAAAAATAAATCGGATTGACTTGAAAAATTGGTAGTCCACTAAACACAACCGTTTCGGGCATAACTCCTCACGACAAGTCGTGAGGAGCACGGCCCTATCTCAGCCAAATTCCAACGTTTAGACCACGTTTTCCATTTTATAATGATTTTAACCATTTGTCCAATTAATTGTGATTTTTGGTTTGATTTTTGTAGATCTTATTTTTGAGTTCTGTTTGTTGATTTTGTGCCTCCAATTGGTGAAGGATTTTTTCAAGAAAAATCAGATTTTTCTGAGATACTTCATTTTTGGTCATTTTCCTTGGTTGGAGCCTTGTGTGCTTATTTTGCTGTTTTTGTTCTTTTTGTTGTTTTCTTGTGATTTTTTTCCCTTCCTAGTGTATGAGAAGGTCTCATAACGTGGACTTACCATTTTTTTATCCGAAAATAGATAGGACCTTCCATAGGCTAGTAAGAATTAATAGCATTAGGACTAGTATAGTTTCTGAAATTCTTGCTGAAATTGTTGAGTTTGTTGTCAATAGTGTAGAAGTTGAATCAGATTCCGAATATGATATTGTGTGGTCTACTGATTCTGAGTCAACTGGGATGGACAACCAAAATGCACAAATACCTCAAAATAGGCAAGAACAATCCATTAAAGAGTTGATTGCACCTGATGTGCATTATCAACCATTGTGTATAAATTATCCTGAGTTGGATGCTAATTTTGAACTAAAATCTGGTCTAATCCATTTGTTGCCCGAGTTTCATGGCCTTGCAGGAGAAGATCCACACAAACACTTAAAGGAGTTCCATGTTGTCTGCTCTACCATGAGACCACATGGAGTTGGAGAAGAACATATCAAATTAATAGCATTTCCTTTCTCTCTGGATGGGGCAGCCAAGGATTGGTTTTACTATCTACCCACTGCCTTGATAACAAGATGGGATGAGCTGAAGAAGTTGTTCTTAGAAAAATTCTTTCCAGCCTCCAGAACAGCAGCAATCAGGAAGGATATCAGTGGGATTAGATAGTTGAATGGTGAGTCTCTGCATGAATATTGGGAGAGGTTTAAGAAGCTTTGCTCATGCTGTCCAAACCACCAGATTTCAGAGCAGCTTCTCATCCAATATTTCTATGAAGGATTACTACCTATGGACAGATACATAGTTGATGCAGCTGCTGGTGGGGCATTGGTGGATAAGACTCCTACTGCAGCAAATGAATTGTTGGCCAAGATTTCCCAAAATGCTCAGTAATTTGGCACCAGATTGAGTGATCCAATAGTTACTGTTAATGAAGTAAGGACACCTCCTATGGAGCAACAAAGGATAGAAAATAAATTGGAAGAGTTAGCTTCAATGGTGAGGTAATTGGCATTAAATCAGAGAATACAACAATAAGCCCTTCCTCCTTCAGTCTGTGGTATTTGTTCCCTAAATACCCACCATATTGATCAGTGCCCTCAGCTGCAAGAGACCCCAACTGAGTCATGTGCTGGTATATTCCCTAGTAGACCCATACAGCTACAACAATAGAGATATGACCCATATTCCTCCACCTACAACCCTGGGTGGCGTGATCATCCATCTTTCAAGTATGGGAATACCTCCAACCCCCCTTACCAGTCACCCCATGCAAGATACAATCAACCTGAACCTAGCCATACACCTCCTCCAGCACCCAAGAAACCTGAGCCTAGTCTTGAGGATCTAATGAAGAAACTGACTGCCAATACTCTTCAGTTCCAGCAGAGAACAGAAACCAATATGCAGAATTCGGAGACTAAGATTGGTCAGTTAGCCACAACAGTCAATGAGCTGAAAAGTCAAGGTTCAAGGAGTTTGCCATCCCAACCAGTGATCAACCCAAGAGGCAATGTGAGTGCCATCATCTTGAGGAGTGGTAAGCAATTAGATAGTCCATCTTCTGAATCTGAACCAGAAAAATCAAATGTCCAGCAAAGTGTTCCTTTATCCTCAACCAGTGAGCAAAATAAAAAGGATGAAGAAGTAGTTCAGAAAATTCCTCTTCCTTTCCCCAATAGGCAGACTCAATCAAGGAAAGCTTCTGAATCTGACATGGATAAAGAGATCATGGAGACATTAAAAAAAATAGAGGTTAATATCCCACTTTTGGAAGCCATTAAGTAAATCCCCAAGTATGCCAAGTTCCTCAAAGTGTTGTGTACTCATAAGAGGCGCTTAAGGGGTAATGAAAGAGTCAATTTGGGGAGAAATGTGTCTGCACTCATCCAACCACCTATGCCACCCAAGTGCAAAGACCCTGGAACTTTCACAATACCATGCATAATAGGCAACATGGAGTTCTCCAATGCTATGCTGGATTTGGGAGCCTCAATCAATGTTATGCCCAAATTAGTATACTCAAGCCTCAAGATTGGTGTTCTTTCACCAACTGGAGTGATTGTCCAACTTGCCAATAGGAGCACAGCACATCCAGCAGGAGTTCTAGAAGATGTCCTGGTAAGAGTTAAAGATCTCATTTTTCCTGCTGATTTTTATGTGCTTGATATGGAAAATGATAATACTCCTGGCCATGCACCATTAATACTTAGTAGACCTTTTTTGAAAACTGCAAAAACAATTATTAATGTGCATGAAGGGACTTTGTTAATGGAGTTTTGCTGGCAACAAAATTGATTTTAACATTTTAGATGCCATGAAACATCCTATGGAAAATCATTCCAATGTGCATGTGGTTAGCTTTTTGGATTACTTAGTTGATGAGACATGTGATGATTTCCAAACTGAATTAATTTCTGATTTTCCTGAATTTTTTGATTTGGTAGATGCCTTTGAATGCAATTGTGCTGGTTCTGAATTTTGTCATGCTTACACTGAAATTGAAAATTCTCTAATTACTGACAATTCTGAATTGCATTCTAATTTACATAATGGTTTGGATTCTGATGTGCATTCTGATTCTGCAATTTTCTCTAGCTTAGACTTAGATTCTGTTTCTGTTTTAGGTAGTTGTAGGTGTAGTGATTTAAACTATAATGTTGTACATTCTTCATCTCTTTCCTCTTGTGCTGTTAACCCTTCCTCCTCTTTAGCCAAGGATTCTGTCTTTGAGCAATCTGAATTTGTAGGTGCCTCCTTGGATATGACTCCATAAAAACTGATTCCATCCTCCATCCAACCACCTGCATTGGAGTTGAAGGCTTTACCAGAAAACCTCAAGTATGCCTTCCTAGAAGTAGGAAACCAGCTTCCAGTAATTGTAGCCAACAATCTAGAGCCTGATCAAGAACAAAAATTGATAAGTTTGCTGAAAAAGAACAAGAAGGCAATTGGGTGGACTCTAACAGACATTCCTGGGATTAGTCCTTCTGTGTGCATGCATCGCATTCTTCTTGAAGAAGATGTTGACCCTAAGGCTTTATGCCATAAGTTTTGATGATGACAAATGTATTTGAATTGTAGCATTGACATATATAGAGGTTAATTATCATATATATGCTACAAGTACTTAAGCATGATTATGTTATTTAATGTGTAATGTCTTATACATTAATCATGCTATTTATCATGAATTGAACTAACCATTTGGTTTGCAAGTAAGATATATTTTATAGGTTGGTTCAAAACAAGAAGAGTGAGCATTGGATTGAAGAACAAGCAAAAGTAACATCATGCCTCACTCAAGGAAAGCAACATACAAGGACAAAGCTCCAAGAAATGAAGAATTAAAAGATTTGAAGTCTTGGAAGCTTGGATGCATCAAGATAGCCTATGAGTTTACGTTAGGTATATTTTATATAGGCTAGTATACTTGTGCAACTCAATGATTTAGATTTGCATACATTGGCTCATGCATTTTAAACAAAAAGATAGTGAGATATGAAGTTTTACAAAAGTTAGTTTTTGACCTTTGGTCACTCCTTATATCATATCTCATAAATGAAAAATCATTTTTTTCAAGTATCTTAATCTCATTTGATAGTAGACTCAAAGATCTTTCCAACGGTATATTATTTATTCAAAACAGAGTCCAAATAAGAAATATATGACTATTTAAAGTATAGTTTGAAAAACTGAAAGTTGATTTTACTATACTCAAAAATTATTTTGTTCTGACCTATAGTCAATGTTTTAATCATATATTTTAGATGAAAAAGAATTTTTGAGTAAAACTTTGTTCATTTGAAACTAGACTCCAAGAGCTTTCCAATGGTATATTATTTGTTTAAAACGGAGTTCAAATGAGGGAGTTATGGATTTTTAAAGAAAGCTCAATCTGTATTTCGCTACTGCAAGCCGGTGGTCGACCAGGCAGCTTCAAACTGGTCGACAGTTGTCCTGAAAATGCTATATTTTGCTACTGTCAGTGGGTGGTCGACCAGGTGACCCCCACTGGTCGACCAATGGACATCTGGACTGCATTATAAGTGCTGTATTGATATCTACTCTTTAATTTGTGCATATTGATATCTACTCTTTAATTCCTTGATCTTTATAATTATTTATCTTGACAGCACATTGATTTTCTGTATTGTATTTATTATCTTAAGTATTACACTTCTATAGAAAATTATTTCAACTTCCAATTAATTCTTGTGAAAAATTTATAAAACCCAATTCACCCCCCTCTTGGGTTCCAACCATTACTTTCAATTGGTATCAGAGCTTAGGCTCTTGATTTGAGACTTAACCGTCTAAGAGTAAACATGGTTGGATTTAGTGAGTGGTTTATGTTTGAAAATTGTTCTTTCACAGAACCTCCAATTTTTGATGCTAATCATTTACAATATTGGAAGTATGAAATGAAAATGTTTTTAATTTCAGTAGACCATAAACTCTGGGAAGTTATAGAAAATGGTTTTTATATGCCTGTCAAGGAAGAACAAGGAAAATGCATTCCAAAACCTAAGAGTGAATGGAATGATACTGAAAGAAGTTTAGTGCAACTCAATGCTAAGGCAAAATTGATTATTTCTTGTGCATTGAGTCAAGATGAATTTTTCAGAATTTCCAATTATGCAACTACAAAAGAAATGTGGGAAACTCTTGAAGTTGCATATGAGGAAGATCTTATTGCTGAGGAATTAAAGTATAAAAGTTTCATTAATGAACTTGAAATTGCTCAAATTAAAAATTGTGAAACCATTAATGAGATACATCTTGTGCTTAATCAATTGCAAGCTCTTGGTGTTGAACTTATAGGAAAATCTCAAATCACCAAGGTGGCAGACGAAAAAGAAAAAGGAAAAGAAGAAAAACCACAACCAAAAGCAGAATCATCAAAGAAAGCTTACATATCTTCCATTTGGGGAAATGGCAATTCTGATAAGGAAGACACAAATGAAGAAACCAACATCTGTCTTGTGGCCAGAGATGAAGATGGGGTAAATTCATTTGACTAGTCTTTTGATGAATTACAAGATGCCTTTGATGATTTACATGAAGAATCTCTAAAACTTGCAAAGAAATTAAATGCTTCAAAACAGAAAAACTCTTCTCTTGAAAATGAATTAGAAAAATTGAAAAATGAATTTTTTATTTCCAAGGAAGAGAATTTTGGTTTCGAAAATCAAAACAAAACTTTGCAAGAAGAGAATTTGATTTTAAAGGGAAGTATCTCTACCAACAAAAGCTGCTTTTGCACCAAGTGTGATTCTTTGAAAAAGAAAAATGATGATCTTAAAAACACACTTGCAAAATTTTCTCAAGGTAGAGAAATTTTAAATACTTCAGTTTTGAAACAAAGAAGAAGGTTTAACAAAGTTGGTCTTGTTTCTAAAAGTAAATCAAACCAAAAGCATTCTAAAAACTTCTTTGTTTCTGCAAAGATGTCCAATAGTCTAACTTGCACTTGTTTTTATTGTGGACTGAAAGGACACAAATCTTACTCCTGTTTTTATAAGAAAAATCTTGTTCATGGAGTAAAAATGAAATGGGTTCAAAAAGGAACTCATGACCCAGGCGGACCCAAAGAAATTTGGGTACCAAAAACAAAAGATTAATTTGCAGATTCGCCTCGAAGCAAGGAGCGGAAATGACATTTTAATGGCTACATCATTTAAACTCCACTTCCTTGCATCAAAAGGAGGCAATGGATAAGTAAACATAGAAGTTGGAATGCCTTGTAAGAAATTTGATTGATATGTTTACTGCTCTTTAATGCTTTGCCTGTTCTCTAACATGCCTTACATCTATCCTTGATACTCATGCATGCTATATATGAAAACAACTGTTAGGTGTGCGGCATCTAGATTCGAATTTTGTTTTGAGCTAAAATCTTTCTTTTAAATTCTGCTCAAACTATCCTTTTTACCGCATCACGAAAACTTGCTTCCATTACATGCATATTTCTCTTGCTTTCACAACAATAAGATTATTCTTGCCTATAGTATTTTTCCTTATTGTAATCTTATTCAAATATTTTCAATGAAATCAAATTTCTTGCAAAATTGCATTTCATGGAAGCATAGCACTTTTATTAATATGGCATATCTTGAACATAATGTTGCTCTTGATTCTCGAGATTTATTTGGACATTGCTAATTTAAGCATCAAAGTGCGCCACCAAAAGTGTTTTGCAGGAGTTAATCCTCAAATTTATCCTCTAAGGCACACTCTTTCCTTTGTTCTCCAAAATCAGTAAGATTTATAGTTTTGAAGTTGGTTGGTCGACCAACGCTCCTATCAGTGATCGACCAATGAAGGCTATAATGAACTAACACCCAGCGCCAGGAGAAGAATGTTGAAAGCTGAGACAAGTGGTCGACCAAGGTCCTCAGACTGGTCGACCAACTCGAGACAGTGGGTAAATAAGGCTATTCTGGTGAGGAGTGGTCGACCAGCTCATTCACGATGGTCGACCAATGCTTGACAGTAAGCTCCTTCCACTTTCTCATCCCCACGATGGTCGACCAGTGTGGACACGTTGGTCGACTAGCGGATGACTATAGTTGAAAGACTTGAATTTTGCTACTATGCACTTACTGATCTCTTCAAAAGCTTCATGGGTGATCTTATAAGAGATTGTTTCTGAGAGGATCTTGCAAATAATCAATTAATTAAGATCTTTAAAATTGCAAGAAGATAGGATCAAAAGAAGAGCAATGAGCAAAACAAGGATATCAAAATCTTGAGGAGGAACTTCAAGAAGCAACAAGACTTTGCCAAAATTAATGAGTATCTCTATCCTTTACCACTATACTATTTAATTGAGTGATACTCCCTACTCATAATTGGCTATATTGGCATATTTTTTTCTGACATACTTTCATTGCAATGACATATTGTTCTTACATACTTGATCATATCATTGCATATAAAGATATGTTAAATGCTTAAATTGTCTTTATACCATTCATCATGGTTTGAGCACTATACATGTCATATCTTTGCATAAGCTATGGCTTATGAACAATTGTTTATGGATTATAGTTTATATCTGATTATATCTTATTAATCCATATTACTTCAATTATTTTACTACATACTCTGGTTATAATATGCTTTACATTGAATGAGTATATAACTTGCTTCCGCTATGTAATGATGATATATATATATTCATGTGAGAAAATGCTTTTCTAGCCTTAAATGAATATATGTATACTTTTCAAAATACATAATGCCTCTACTGAGATGATATGATATATCCTGGATTTAAAATGTTTTATATATCATAATGGATATATATTTTCTTCTACTGTGCTAAATCTGGTGACATTCTTTCAATGAGAATTATTTAGAAAAATGTTGGAAAAGGATTTGAAATTGCTTTATCATTTTTTTTGAAAGAAAAGAATTTGGAAATCCTTATTTCAAAATTACATCTGCTAATGTACTTAAATGTCTCTATACATAAGCAGAAAATTATTTTCAGAACTTTTGAAAAGGGAAAGTGTACCCTTATTTCAAAAGAAGATAATGGCATTGAAGAGAATGCCAAACTATCTCAAGAAGAAGAAAAGCTTCAAGAAGAAAAATTACCTCATGAGAAGGAGCCATCAAACAACAATGATGATTTTTCAAAGGATTTGAGCTATGCCAAAAGTCATCCTAAGGAACTCATCATTGAAGATGCATCTCAATGGGTATTCACTCGAAATCTTCCTCTACCTATGGATTCTACTTTATAATAGCTATATCTTTTTTGCTAATCCATAATTGCTTCCCCTATGCTATTATATACTCCAATTTTAAAATGGTATATCTTATATGAGTATATAATTTGCATTTGCTGTGATATATATCCTGTTATAATATCTTCTGTTATTATCATTAAAAGGATATATATGTTGCTTCTATTGTGCTGCATCTCTTTATACATTTTATGCTTTTTGAAGCAAATTTTTTTTAAAATAAAAGGATTCGGAAATTCTTTTTGCCAAAGTTTTTCTGATAATCTTTTCATAAAATCATTCTTTCAAAAGAGTTTGTTTCAAAAATTGCCTTATCATATTTCGTTTTGAAAAGAAAAGCATTTAGAAATCTTCATTTCAAAAGATTTTCATCTTGTATGCTTCTTATGGTATTAATCATTAAAGAAGAATGATTTCTCTACAAAGTTTTGGATTCCATGGAGGCATAGCATTCTTATTGATATAATAAACGTCTCTATTGTTTGAGAATTATGAACTAACCTGTCAAGGACCCAAATTATTTGGGTACCTAAGAATAAGAGTTTCATTGTTTTGTGAGGAAAAGTATTCTCAAGCTCGAGCATGCAATAACAACCAACCAATCTTGAGGATGAAGGACTTAACGATGAAAATGGTGATTCTAATCAAGCATGCACATTCAAAACATTGCTGATGAAGAAGCTCAAAGGTACAAATGACTCTTCCAAAAGGATAGTCAAACTATACAAGTTTGAAATCTTCATCAAGGATCAAATAGTCAAGGGTTGCAAAATAAATTGTCTATACACCAAGACAATTCTTGGATAAACAAGCACTTGCAAAAGAAAGGTAAGAACGATCAGTTGATTGGATAAAAGAATTTTGAGATGTATGATTACTCATTTCAAAATGGATATTATATTGAATATGCTTGACGATCTTCTTTAAATATATGTCCTTTGAACTTTGACCTTAATGATTTATATTACTTCTGTTGTGATGATATATATTATATATATCCTGCTTATAATGTTCTACATCTTGAACGGGTATATAAATTGCTTCCGTTGTGCTGAAATCTATCTTATCCTTTATGAAGCAAATTTGTTTTGAAAAAGGACTTTAAAAATGCTTCCGCAATGCGAATATCTTTTATCATATGAAGCAATATTCTTTTTGAAAAAGAAAAGGTCTTAAAGATCTCTTTTGTTGTTGATGACAAAGGGCTATTGATGTTTGATGTATAGATTATGAACTATATCCTTGATTATATCTTGTTACACTAATCCATATATATTGCTTCCTTGGATGAAACATTTCTAAATTCCTTTTGAAGAAAAATGTTTTAGAAAAATATCATGAAGCTCTTGAATTGCTTCCACTATGTTGAAATTGCTTTGCCTTATTGAACCAAAATCTGTCTTGCAAAGAAAAAGATTTGAATATCCTCATTTTAAATTACTTCTGCTATATGTTGAAATATTTTTTATAAGCAGAAATTATTTCCAAAAATCTTGAAAAATATTATTATTAGATTTATGGATTATGATTAATATTCTTGTTTATATCATGCTTTGCTAATTCATATATCATACTTCTGCTGTGTGCTGCAAATATTTCTATCATATGACAACAAATGATGTTTATTTATTTTTTGTTACATATTTCAAAGATTTCAATGTTTCTTCTATTTACTAAATGCCTTTTCATAAACAAGCAGAAATCATCTTCAACAGAAATATTGCAGAAATTTCTTCAAAAGTCTTACTTCAAAATTCTGCAAATCAAAAGGGTTATGAAATTCTGTGGGAGCTTTGTCTCTCTTGAATATATATATATATAGATGATCTTGAAAAAGAATACATTTAGAGAATTGGGTATTCATTATTCTTTTTCAAATTATGTATGGTTTAAGGGGGAGCCTAAAACTCTTTCAAGTTTTATCTTTTGGCTCATTTCATTTGACATGCGAAATTTTTTTTCTGAAAATTATTTTTACATGTCAATGAAATCAATGATAAGTTGTGATGTATCCTCACCCTATGCTATATTGACATCTTTTGACATCCTGGCTTAAACAAGGTATGTGCTTTAACTTCTATATATTGTGTTCCTTACACCTTTTTGTTGATGTCAAATAGGGGGAGAAGAAACAATAGAAAAATATGTGTATGTGCTTATAACATTGCATTCATTATCTTGTGATACATATTTTTCTGTGGTGATTTGTCATCATCAAAAAGGGGGAGATTGTTGACCCTAAGACTTTATGCCATAAGTTTTGATGATGACAAATGTATTTGAATTGTAGCATTGACATATATAGAGGTTAATTATCATATATATGCTACAAGTACTTAAGCATGATTATGTTATTTAATGTGTAATGTCTTATACATTAATCATGCTATTTATCATGAATTGAACTAACCATTTGGTTTGCAAGTAAGATATATTTTATAGGTTGGTTCAAAACAAGAAGAGTGAGCATTGGATTGAAGAACAAGCAAAAGTAACATCATGCCTCACTCAAGGAAAGCAACATACAAGGACAAAGCTCCAAGAAATGAAGAATTAGAAGATTTGAAGTCTTGAAAGCTTGGATGCATCAAGATAGTCTATGTGTTTATATTAGGTATATTTTATATAGGCTAGTATACTTGTGCAACTCAATGATTTAGATTTGCATACATTGGCTCAAGCATTTTAAACAAAAAGATAGTGAGATATGAAGTTTTACAAAAGTTAGTTTTTGACCTTTGGTCACTCCTTATATCATATCTCATAAATAAAAAATCTTTTTTTCAAGTATCTTAATCTCATTTGATATTAGACTCAAAGATCTTTCCAACGGTATATTATTTATTCAAAACGGAGTCCAAATGAGAAATATATGACTATTTAAAATATAGTTTGAAAAACTGAAAGTTGATTTTACTGTACTCAAAAATTATTTTGTTCTGACCTATAGTCAATGTTTTAATCGTATCTTTTAAATGAAATATAATTTTTGCATAAAACTTCACTCATTTGAAACTAGACTCCAAGAGCTTTCCAATGATATATTATTTGTTTAAAACGGAGTTCAAATGAGGGAGTTATGGATTTTTAAAGAAAGCTCAAAATCTGTATTTCGCTACTGCAAACCGGTGGTCGACCAGGCAGGTTCAGACTGGTCGACAGTTGTCCTGAAAATGCTATATTTTGCTACTGTCAGTGGGTGGTCGACCAGGTGACCCCCACTGGTTGACCAATGGACATCTGGACTGTATTATAAGTGCTGTAACGGCTATATAACGGCTAGTTTTTTAAAATCTTATATATATGACCTTAGATACACGATTTTGAGTAAGAACCAAGTACTACAATGACATATTAACATGTTCTATCATCTTTGAGAGAAATCCAAATATTCTTGAGCCAAATCTTGTATATTCTCTATCATTAGAGTTATTATAGCTTCATTTGTATTCATTTACTCTTTAGAGAGAGTTTCTTTGTATTCTTGATTTTGATCAACACATATATTATTCCGAGTTGAGGTTCCCAAGTACCGGTGTTGGAAGAACTTGCTTTGGGTTGAGGAGGAGCCCAGATTCATAAATTCTCCATTGTGGTTTCGTAAATACCCGGATCGAATTTGGGTGGTTGTAGTGGTTTGCAAGTACCCAGATTAAACTAGCAATTATAGTGGAAATACTCAAGTGGTCTCTTGAGGACTGGATGTAGGCTTGGATTAGCCGAACCAGTATAAATCTCCGAGTTTGCTTTCTCTATCCCTTACTCTTTAATTTGTGCATATTGATATCTACTCTTTAATTCCTTGATCTTTATAATTATTTATCTTGACAGCACATTGATTTTCTGTATTGTATTTATTATCTTAAGTATTACACTTCTACAGAAAATCATTTCAACTTCCAATTAATTCTTGTGAAAAATTTATAAAACCCAATTCACCCCCCTCTTGGGTTCCAACCATTACTTTCAGAAGAGACTAAACCAGTCAGGCAGCCCCAAAGATGACTTAACCCCATGATTCTTGATGTGGTCAAGAAGGAGGTAAGTAAGCTCCTCCAAGCTGGCATTATTTATCCTATCTCTGATAGTAAGTAGGTGAGTCCGGTACAAGTAGTGCCAAAGAAAACCGGGGTAACTGTTATAGAAAATGAAAATAATGAGCTAGTACCCACTAGAGTGCAAAATAGTTGGCGTGTTTGCATTGATTACAGGAAGCTGAACCAAGCAACTAGAAAAGATCATTTTCCTCTTCCTTTTATTGATCAAATGCTTGAAAGACTTGCTGGAAAGTCTCACTACTGTTTTCTTGATGGTTTTTCTGGATATTTTCAAATTCACATTGCACCCGAAGATCAGGAGAAGACTACCTTCACCTGTCCCTTTGGTACTTTTGCATATAAATGCATGCCTTTTGGTCTCTGCAATACACCTGACACTTTTCAGAGATGCATAATAAGTATATTTTCTGACTTGTTAGAAAATTGCATGGAAGTGTTCATGGATGATTTTTCTGTTTATGGAGACTCATTTGATGCATGCTTGAAAAATTTGGAGAGAGTACTTGATAGATGCATAGAAAAGAATTTGGTTTTGAATTATGAGAAATGTCATTTCATGGTAGAGCAAGGGATAGTCCTAGGCCATATAGTGTCATCACATGGCATAGAAGTAGATAAAGCTAAAGTTGATGTTATATCCTCTTTGCCTTACCCCGCTTCTGTGCGGGAAGTTCGCTCTTTTCTTGGCCATGCAGGATTTTATAGAAGATTCATCAAGGACTTCAGTAAGATCACTCTACCCCTATCTAAACTCCTCCAAAAAGAAACTGATTTCATTTTTAATGATGCTTGCAGGTCATCTTTTGATGAGTTGAAGAAGCAACTTACCTCCCATCATCCAACCTCCACGGTGGGAGCTCCCCTTTGAGCTCATGTGTGATGCCTCAAATTTTGCTGTGGAAGCAGTACTTTCACAAAGATTAGAAAGAAAGTTACATGTCATAGCCTATGCGTCCCACACCCTTGATTCAGCTCAATCAAATTACACAACCACGGAGAAGGAGTTTTTAGCAATTGTTTTTGCTTTAGAAAAATTTAGATCATACTTGCTTGCCTCCAAAGTAATTGTGTTTTCTGACCATGCAGCATTGAAATATTTGTTGAAGAAACCAGATGCAAAGCCAAGATTGCTTAGATGGATGCTACTCCTCCAAGAATTTGATGTGGAAATTAAGGATAAGAGTGGAGCAGAGAATGTAGTAGCCGATCATTTAAGTAGGCTTTTGGAGCCTCCTTTGGAGCATCTTCCTATTAGAGATCACTTCTCAGATGAGTGTTTTTCCATTTTTCATGGTATTAGTGAGCCTTGGTATGCTGATTTAGTGAATTATCTTGTTGCATTTGAATTGCCTGCATACCAAAATAAACATCAGTTGAACAAATTAAGAAGCGAGGCTAGGTACTATGTGTGGGATGACCCTTATTTATGGAAGATTTGTAGTGACCAAATTGTTAGGAGATGTGTTCCAAATCATGAATTTGCATCTGTGCTGAATTTTTGTCATACTCTTGCATGTGGTGGACATTTTGGTCCCCAAAGAACAGCTAGAAAAGTGTTAGATTCTGGTTTATATTGGCCTACTTTGTTTAGGGATGCCCATGATTTTTGCAAGAACTATTCTAGGTGTCAAAGAACTGGAAATGTGTCTAGAAGAAATGAAATGCCTCAACAACCTCTCCTCTTTTGTGATATCTTTGATGTTTGGGGTATAGATTTCATGGGTCCTTTTCCTGTTTCTTTTGGCTTTATGTATATCTTGGTTGCTGTGGATTATGTGTCAAAGTGGGTGGAGGCAAAAGCCACTCGAACTGATGATTCTATTATTGTTGTAGACTTTCTTCGTTCACATATTTTCTGCAGATTCGGTATCCCCAAGGCCATAATCAGTGATCAAGGATCACACTTTTGCAATAGAAACATGCAAGGGCTATTAAAGAAATATAGAGTGGTGCACAAAAGCTCTACACCTTACCACCCCCAAACCAATGGGCAAGCAGAAGTCTCCAACCGAGAGATAAAGCAAATATTAGAGAAAACTGTGCAACCCAACAGAAAAGATTGAAGTAAGAGGCTTGACGATTTGGTAAAGCATGTCACTTGCCGGTGGAGATTGCACACAAGGCATATTGGGCGGTTAAGTAATGCAATATGGACATGACCCTAGCAGGTAAGGAAAGGAAGTTACAAATTCAGGAATTAGAAGAACTAAGGCTAGCGGCTTATGAGAATGCGCGCATCTATAAAGAGAGGACAAAAGTTGTACATGATCAAAAAATTGAGAAAAAAGAATTCCAAGTGGGAGACAAAGTCCTTCTCTATAATTCTAGCCTCAAGCTAATGCCCAGTAAGCTTCGCTCTAGATGGGTTGGCCCTTTTGTTATTACTAATGTCTTTCCTTTTGGTGCAGTAGAAATTCAAAATGAGGCCACCAACAAGCAATTCATGGTAAATGGGCAAAGGTTGAAGAAGTTTTACGAGGGCTTCAAAGAAGAAACTGTAGAGGAAATCCAACTCTACAATGTTTCGGCTCCATGATAAGGTTGTACTCTTTCCCTCCTTTTTAATTTATGTCCTCTTCATTTTATTTGATGTTTAAGTGTGGGGGGAGAGAATTTAATTGGAGCTGATTTTCCAAAAAAAAAAAAAATTCCTGCTGTCTCCTCTATTTTCTCTATTTCTGTCCAGAATTTTTGAGCTGTCTTGCATGAATTTTCTGTACTTATTGGCTACGAATTTTGCTAGTTTCTTTACATGTTTTTAAAGCGTTATATGTCTTCTAGCTGTAGAATTTTATTTGGTGTCTTTCGCATTTGTTTTGGTGTAGTTTTGTGTCAGTAAAGTTGAGTCGTCAGAATTTCTGCAGTGCAAAATTTTGCTACTCTGTTCTGTCCAAATTTGATACTTGAAAAATTAATGAAGTTTTTGTGTGAAAGCATGCATGGTGAAATAGCTTAAGTTGTGAATTGACTTAGCATGAAAAGAATTCAGTTTTCTTTTTCTAAGGAACTCAAGTAAAATGACAATGACGTTGTTTTTAATGAATTTTTAGTAATAGTCTTTAAACCGTGAGAACCTGAGCCTTCACTGCAAAATAATATTCTTTCTTGTTGTGTGTATTCCCTATCATGATTTTTACTCTAGAATTTGTCTTGAATCTTTGTTAAGGCTACATTACATGTACATGCTTGGAAATGATTTAGGTATTTGTTTCTTGTAACCATTCTAGCCAAATAGCCATCCTATGTGTTGTTTCCATTGTGTGCCACTTTGTACCTTACTTCCACCTTTCTTTCTTGTGTTTTCTAGCTCTCTCCCACTTTAAAACAATTCATTTCTTTTCCCCAAACTTAAGATTTGAAGAGCTTTATAAACCTCTTTCTTTTGAAAATAGATTGAATTTAGCATGTACAAAAAGAAGGATTTGTGGACTGTTTTGAATTTCAGTCTTGCTACTCAAAAAAAAAAAATTTGGCAACTCTTCATGAAAAAAATATATATACCATATAGAGATAAAAAAAACAAAAGAGCAAGAAGGAAAAAAAGAAAAGTAGCATTGTTGAGCCCAAATTTCAAAGTTTAATCTCTTGTAACCTTATTGATTGACGCTCTTCATTTCTTTAAGTTCTTGTTAAACTTTGTTTTGCGCATTTCTTTCTACCTCCCAATCATTCCTTCACCCAACCTTATACCCTTCCAAAGTCCTAATAATTCAAGCATGTATGTGATTCAAGTAGTGGAGATTTAGATTCTTGACAAGCTTATGGTAGTGAATTCTGTGATAAGTTGAATTTTGAGTGATTTACCCTAGACACTTGAGAGAATAGAGAGTAAACACATTCCTGGTGAGGAGGCTAATTACTTGAATTCATTCGTATCAAATTAAATTGCCACGACGCTTGGAATCTTAGAAATTTAAGATTAATTTTCTTCAAGTGCTAAATCTTTTCAAAATTTTAATTATCCCATTCTAGCATGCTTTCCACGCTTTTCCTTTGGTGTCTTTTGGTGTTCTGAATATTATTTTGCCCAGGAGTGCAAAAAGGCTAAGTGTGGGGGATTTGATATCGGGCATTTTTATATACTTTTTAGTCCCTATCTTAGTCGTATTGCTATTTCAATGTTGTCAACTCTCTTATTTTATTATATTTTGAATTTATTGGGTGTAAATTAATTATAGAAGTAATATGATTCAAATTCATAATTTTGTCCTAATTAATTCATGTGCTTAATTTCAGATCTAATTATTGGAGAGAAAAATGCTGACATGGACGTTTTGCTTACTTGGAGGCTACCTGGACATGCTGACTGGGCATTGACTGGTTGACTAAGGCTGACTGGATTTCTGGTCCCCACTGTTCTACACTTTACAGTAAAGGGGAGTGTGATTTCTGCTTTGACAGCATGGGCCTTCTGCAGCAATCAATGGCAGACAGAAACAGCAAAGGAGTGGAGTAACTTGTCTGCTGTTGTTGCCACTTTTCTGCTGTTGTCTTGCTGCCCACATCATGGAAGAAGCACCAAGGAGGCATCCAAGGAGGCATCTAGGGTAGAATATTCTAAGGCATTGAGGGCATCAGTTTTAAAAATCAGATGACACTTTTATTTTCAGCAACTTAGGAATTTCGTAGCTCTCTTTCCCTCTCTGTTTTCTCTTCTGTCATTTGCTGTTTTGCTCTCATGGAGGGCTAAGTCTTCATTGTAATCAGTCACTGGACCACTGGGATGTTGTAGCTTGAACTAAGAATGCAAGCTAAGTTTTTTATTCTTCATTTTCATCTCATTTCATTTCTGTTTTGCTGTTATGTTTATATTGCTGTCAGATTCTGATTAGAGCTTGAGAAGTAACATAAACTGACTTATATATATATATATATATATATATATATATATATATATATATATAAGATATAACCTTGCTTGACTGATTAGGAAAGTGAGGGAGGCAAAATGACTAGTTAGATGATATATTTAACTTGGTTTGGTTGAGATTTTCCACTGAATGCATCTGGTTATAGTAGAGAGATGTTCTTGACTGTAATTAGTAGCATTAAATTCTAGATGTTATTCTAGAACCATTTTCATAAAGAACCAAATAATGGAATGAGAACAAAACTGAATCAATGAGTTAGGTAATGATAGTTGAACTCCCATGAATCCTAGTGGCTGATTACATAGTCTCTTTACTATCAACATCTTGCAAATTTCGCTGCTGCTGCTGTTGTAGTTATTTGGTTGCTGTTCTGTTCTGTTTTTATTAGTGCTGCCAACAACTCCCCCCCTCGTTTATGTACTTTTCATTAGTGTTTGGGTGTTTAGAACGATTAATTAGTGTTTAGAAGTGAGGCTCCTTGAGTGAATACAACTTGGGGATCACTATACTGTAAATTGCCACGAATTCAATTCAGGGCGATTCGGCATCGTAGTGGCGTGAATCATACAATTCAAACCTCTCACTTTCATGTTTAAGTTTATTGTATCTTAGCCATTACTTACATATGACTTTTATGTAATGATTAAAGAACTAAACTATATAAGGTTAAGGGCTTACCCCTTAGGGTATACTTTGGATGCGTCTAATTAGCTATGTACCAAATGGTGTTGTAATGATAATGTTCATTTGCTTTTTGAACTGATTCAAAAAAACATACACACATCGAACATTGATTAAAGGGTAATATTTATGAGCTACTTACCAATAAAGTATTGAATCTATATATGACTTGATATCTCAATTAATGTTAATTAGTATAATTTATTTTATTTTAATAATTTATTAGTAGCTCTGCCTATGTTTCATAATCTGTCCCAAGCCCGGGTAAAGGAGGAGAGTTGTGTTAAGCCCTCAACAACCAATGTAAAACTCTGCTAAAACTCTCAAGAAAACAAGATTAAGATTGGTACGTGGAATATTGGAACCATGACAGGGAAATCCATGGAGGAAGTGGACACCATGAAGCAGAGAAAAATTAACATCGTGTGCCTTCAAGAGACTTAATGGGTTGGGAAAAGGCTAAGAAGTTTAACTATTCAGGATTTAAGTTTTGGTACCTAGGGAAATAAGGACAAAGAATGAGGTAGGTATTATGGTTGACAAGGAAAGGACATTGAATGTGGTGGAGGTAAAAAGGATTAGAGACAGGATCCTATCCTTGAGAATAATTATTGTAAGGGATATTATCCATATCATAAGTATTTATGTAACCCCAAGTAGCGATAGATACACATCTTAAGTAAAATTTTTGGGAAGATTTGGAGGAGTTAATCAGAGGCATACCTCTAAAACAGAAGATTTTCATCGGGGAAACCTTAGTGGTCACTCAAGGAAAGAGGCAGGATAGTATGTGAAGGCTCATGGTGGTTCTAGTTTTGGGGAGCTTAATGAGAAAGGACAATCTATACTTGATTTTTCAATGGTTTATAATTTCAAAATTGTCAACACTTACTTTAAGAAGCACAATGAGCATTTAATCACATATAAGAGTGGAGTTTCAAGGTCATAGATTGACTTCTTTTTGGTAAGGAATCCAGGTAGAAAAATCTGTAAAAATTGTAAAGTGATCCATGGGGAACCCGTGGTAACTCAACATACGGTTTTGGTCCTTGACATGCTTATTAAGAGTCAAAAACTAAAGTATCGGCAAGCGATGAACCTAGGATCAAGTGGTGACAACTAAAAGGGAAGAAACAACAGACTTTCAAGAAGAAACTGTTAAAGGAAGGAGCTTAGGAGTCACAAGAAAGTGTTAATATCATGTGGGATGAAATGGCCAAGAAAGTTAGGAAGTTGCCAAAGCACTCTTAGGAGATTCAAAAGGTTTTGGACAAAGAGATAAAGAATCTCGGGGATAAAGCGAGAGCATTTAAGAGAAGGTCAAATATTAAAAAAAGACTTCTTTAAAGCAATACATTTGTGCAATAACACGAAAAATTGGGAAAGGTATCGAAAAGCTAATAAGGAGACTAAAAAAGCAGTAAGTGAAGCTCGATCTAAAGTGTTTGAAGAGTTTTACAAGTACTTAGAAACAAAAAATGGGGAAAGAAAGATTTACAAAATTGCGAAGAATAGAGAAAGGAATTTGACAGATTTGGATCAAGTAAGATTCGTTAAGGACGAAGAAGGAAAAGTTTGGATTATAGATGGAGATATTAAAAACATATGAGAGGGTTAATTTCATGAGCTTTTTAATGAAGGAGGAGGGTCAACTAGTGATATAGATGATTTAACAACCCCAGAGAGCAAACAAAATTTGGCTTATTATTGTAAGATTACGGTTGGCGAAGTCAAGGAAGCTCTTAGAAGAATGGATAATGGTAAAGCCATTGGTCCTGATAGTATTCCTATCGAAGTGTGGAAGTGTTTAGGGGAGGAAGGTACTATCTAGCTAACTAAACTATTTAATGAGATTTTAAGGGCCAAGAAAATACTTGATGAATGGAGAAGAAGTACTTTAGTGCCAATTTACAAAAATAAATGGGATATCCAAAACTACGCAAACTATCGAGGGATTAAGGTTATGAGTCACACTATGAAATTATGGGAAAGAATGATCGAACATAGGTTAAGAATTGAAATGGGTATTTCTGAAAATCAATTTGGATTTATGCTAGGGTAGTCTACTATGGAAGTTATTTATCTACTAAGAGGGTTGATGGAAAAATATTGGAGTAAAAAAAGACTTGGATATAGCTTTTATTGATTTTGAAAAAGCTTATGACCGAGTGCTAAGAGAATTGATGGGGAAAGCCATGGAAAAGAAAGGTGTCTGTGTTGCGTATATTTGAGCTATAAAAGATATGTATAAGGGGGTAACAACTACTATGAGAATGTCTGAAGGGAAGACAAGAGACTTTTCTATTAAGATTGACCTACATCAAGTAAGGGTGAGCACCTACCTGCTCAACCTGCCTAACCCAAACATTTGGGTTGGGTTGGGTTGGGTTGGTTCAAATTCTTTCAACATGCCAAGTGGCAGGTTGGGAGTTTTCCAACCCAACCCAACTCGCCAACCTACCCAATATATAATTTTTTTTAAGAATTTTTTAGGAACTTAGCCACTTAGGATTTTTTATTATACTCATTATTTATAAATAAATATTTATATGTTATGTACTTATTAACATTTGGATTGTATAATGTGGAATTTTGGATTGAATTAATTTGCCTACAATGATACAGCCTACTTTTGACAGTTGTTGTCTTTTTAGATTATATAAATGATAATATATGTCTTTGTTGATTTATTTGCTTTTATGTGTTTTGTATCTTGTTTTGGGAAAAAGAAAGAAAGAAGAAGAGAGAGAAGAAGAAAAAAAATTTAAAAAAGTAAAAAAAAAAAAGGAAAAAAAACTACTCGCCAACCCGGCCTAACCCAACCTGCCAGAGTGTTAGTTAGGTTGGTTCAGGTTCATTATAAAAAAGTAGTAACCCAACCAAACCCAACACGATTAAATTTGATTGGGTAGGGTTGAAATTGTTTCTTAACCCCAACCCGACCCATGCTTACCTCTAGCATCAAGGATCATCTTTGAGGCTTTATTTGTTTGATCTAGTTTTAGACATTCTAATAGAACACATTTAAGAAGTAATCCCCAAATGCATACTTTTTGCAAATGATATAGTCCTCATGGCAACGCCAAAGAAAGAGATTAACTCTAAACTTGAGTTATAGAGATATACTTTGGAATCAAAAGGTTTCCGTCTGAGCTAGAGTAATACAGAATATATGCATTGTAAGTTTAACAAGCGACAATCTAGAAATAAGTTAGAGGTTAAATTAGAGATTAGGTTATACCACAAGTGTCAAAGTTCAGGTATCTAGGATCAATTATACAAGATGACGGTGAAATTAATGGAGATGTTATAGATAAGATACAAGCTGGGTGGTTGAAATGGATAAAGGCATCATGAGTTGTTTGTGAACATAAAGTACCTGAGAAGCTCTAAGGGAAGTTTTATCGTATTGCTATAAAATCAGCAATGTTATATAGGAATGAGTGTTGGGCAACAAAAGGACAACAAGAATAAAAAATTGAGGTAGCAAAGATGAGAATATTGAGATGAATATGTGGTCATAGATATGATCCATAATGATTGTAAATGTGGTAGAGTTGGAATGGCACCTTTCGAGTAGAAAATGGTAGAAAATTGTTTAAGGTTATTTGAACATGTTCAAAGAAGATAGATGGAAGCACTGGTAAGGAAGGTTGAGCAGATAGTATGGAGTCCTATAAAAAAAGGTCGAGAAAGACCAAGAAGGACACTTAGAGAAGTTATTGAAGGAGATCTTCTGGTGAATGAGATACCTAAAGAGTTACACTACAAGAAAAGTCGACGTTCAGTGGCGACTAAATAAGTTGCCACTAAAAGTTGAGTTTTGGTTCGACTCTTATAGTCGCCACTAAAAGTCGACTTTGGTGGCGACTATAGTATTTTTAAAAAAAAAAATAAAAAAAGTCAGATTTTTTAAAATAAAATAAAAAATTAGACTTTTGGTGGCAACTATAGTCGCCACCAAAAGTCTATTTTAAAAAAAATAAAAAAACGTCAGATTTTTTAAAATAAAATAAAAAATTAGACTTAGTCGCCACCAAAAGTATTTTTTAAAAAAATAAAAAAAACGTAAGATTTTTTAAAATAAAATAAAAAATTAGACTCCAAAAGTATTTTTTAAAAAAATAAAAAAAACTCAGATTTTTTAAAATAAAATAAAAAATTAGACTTTTAGTGGCGACTATAGTCACCACCAAAAGTCTTTTTTAAAAAATAATAAAAAAATCAGATTTTTTAAAATAAAATAAAAAATTAGAGTCGCCACCAAAAGTCTCTTTTAAAAAAATAAAAAAACATCAGATTTTTTAAAATAAAATAAAAAATTAGACTTATAGTCACCACCAAAAGTCTTTTTAAAAAAAAATAAAAAAAATCAATTTTTTTAGAATAAAATAAAAAATTAGACTTTAGTCGCCACCAAAAGTCTAATTTTTTAAAAAAAATTAAAAAAGTCATTTTTTACTTAAAAAATTCAAAAAAATTTTTCTTAATTTTATTTAAAAGAAATTTAATTTTTTAATTTTTTAATTTTTTAATTCTTTCAATTTTTTAATTTTTTAATTTTTTTAAAAAATTAGATTATCGGTGACGACTGAAATTTATTTTTTTAAGTGAAATCGTTTTTTTTTATGAAATTAGTTGAAGTTGGACTTTTGTGGTGACTCCAATAGTAATAATATATTTGCTTTTTGTTAAGTTTAATATTATTTTATTTTTGTTTTATAATATTTTTGACCTAAAATATTTTTAACAAATTATATGTATAGATATATATAATATTTTGCACTTACATAACACAAATGAAGCAGTGGCAGAATGGCAAGATACACATGGCTGCAAGCAAGGGACCCAGGTTCGAATCTCAGGTATGCACATGTTTGGTTTAATTTCAAATAAACTTGAATATTGCACACACAAAAAAATTGAGTCAGCTCAGGATAGCAAGTTATTGGATTGGCCAAGACCCGCACGAGTCGAATGGATCTCGGGTCGACCTTCCGGGCCAATCTGGATCTAAAAAGATGACGAGTGACTTTTGGTGGCGACTTTAGTCGCCACCAAAGTAGTTTTTGGTGACACCAAAAATCATTTTTTTCACAAATTTTCTTTTTTTTTTTTTGCAATAAAAATGACTTTTGGTGGCGACTAAAGTCGCCACTAAAGGTGACTTTTGGTGGCGACTTTTGAAAGTCGCCACCAAAAGAATCAGCCACGGACTTACTCCAACAACTTTAGTCGCCACTAAAAGTCGCCACCAAAGACTTTTAGTGGCGACTTTTAGACTTTTGGTGGCGAATTTAGTCGCCACCAAAAGTCTTTTTTTTGTAGTGTTGGTCATTGATAGAGCTCAATAGCGTCATGCGATCCATATAGCCAACCTCACCTAGTGAGATAAGACTTTGTTGTTGTTGTTGTAATAATTTATTAGTGTGGGAGGAGTACGGAAGAGTGAGGAAAAAAGAAAGATAGAAAAGAGATTGGAAAAAATGTGGGTGCTTTGTATTATCCCAGTCTTTTTTAGTGACTACCATTTACCCATGGCTACTCCACATATTAGCTACAACTCTTTTGGTCAGTGACTATGACCCATAATGTGTTTACTCATTTTGATAAAAAGACCAAAAATGGGTCACCCATTATATATTCCCTACACTTGTAAACATCTGAATAAATACTACAAAATTTAAATAAAATAAATCCATAAAAGGCGCAAAATTATAAAAATACATGTAAAACAAGAATTCAGGGATTTGGTTTATTGTAATTGAAACATGTCACCTATATGTTGGATTAACTAAGGACCATGTCACACTTGTACATAATAATGGAGATAGGTGAAAGATTGGGAAGAATTTAGTTTATTATAAGAAAATGACTGTCAAATCAACAACAGAGCAAGCACATGTGCATGCCCATAATGTAGAGCGTATACCTTGGATATATATGGTGTGAATGACCTTTGAATCTAGTCACTCCTCTTCTAATCTTTAACTCATCATAAATCCATTTGTGAAACATTGTGTTCCTTCTTCACCAATTTTCTTTGCTTTATGTTTAAGTGTTTAAAAATCACTTATCTGACCTTTTCCACCATTTAGAATTCAATCTCATCCTGAATTAATTAAGGATCATGTTACAGCTCTACTAGAAAATACAAATTTAACATTAGTGTAGCCTCAAGAAATTCTAATCCTTTTGTTTCAAGTCCATACTTATTGCTACCAATAAACTGACATATTTTATTGAAGAAAACCGATATTAGTTCAATTTGTAATTGGCTATGCAAATCAGTTAGGCCATTAGTTTTTTCCTCTATGTATATTACTAATCTGTATTTATTTTCTCACTAGTCCTAATATCCATCTTCCTATGTAAAATTATCCTTTTAATTTCTATAGCTCTATTGTACTACTTTTTGTATCTTCTTCTGTATCTAGAATTTCTTCAATATGTGATATGAAAGTTGCAACTTATGGGTGTGTAAAATCATGGAACTTTCATGAATAGACCAAAAACTATGAGGAAATTATATTGAGGTCTTACATAATCCTTGTTCGAATTTATAAGATATGAGCTTAAATAAACTAGGTTATCGAGTGAGGACAATCAAAATTAAGTCATAATTAAAATTGGTGCCACTTCTGTTGTACTTCTGTTCACCCCATGTTCACATATCTATATATTTACATATAATTTCTTGTCTTATGAATGGATGGTTGGTTGCCCTTAGCTTCTTGCTTTGCTAAACTAGCCTTCTTAACCAAAACTTGTTGTCAATCATGATAGAAATTATGAGCATTCATTCACTCATAAACTTCACACAATGGTGGCTATGGATAGGACTTGTTTTTTTACCAAATTCATTGAACATCAAAGATTATATCAAAAGACTTCTTACACAAAGACAACAGCCAGTTTATGGCTTTCCTTGTGTCTTCAAGTATGTCCCTACCTCTAGCTCAACTTTATTTTCTAACATTCAAGGCCAAGAAAAAATAGCAACACACAATAAAAGAACTGAATCACCTTAGAAGATTTATGCATGCAGTTCTCAAGACATGGTTGGCATAACATATATTACTGTTGATTACTTTCTTTCAGTCATTAGTTGCCTTTATCATCTCATTTATTGCCTTATGGCTATGGTTAGAGCTCATGGCAGTCTGCTATCAACTTTGGGACCCTTGAGTTAGTTCAATTGTGAGCTTTTATAATTTCCTTAGTTAAATCAATTGATTAACACATTATTTAAATTTCATACCTTATGAAAAGTAACAAAAAAAATGAAGGCTTAAATACACTTTGGTCTTTCTAGTTTTATTTAAGTTTCAATGCGCGGAAATTGCATCATTTTAGAATTTGGGATAGCTAATTACCTACTTCTGAACTATAAGGGCCAAATTGAATTTTACAAAATTAGAGGGACTAAAATTTATTTAAGGCAAAAAAAATATGGCGCTATTTCTTTTCATTGTAGGTAGGATTGACACTCTCATATGTAGCTCCAATCATGTCCTTGTTTGGAAGCTTTTAAACCCGTTTCACTAAAATAAAGAATTAAATGGTTTTGGTTTGAAAGAGTCCTCAACGTATGAATTAGGCCATATTTTACATAATTCAAACATGGGTAGAAATTTATGTATAGATATCTAACATTCATTATATGTTTCTAGTATATGAACATTTCTCAAGAAGACAAGCTGGAAGCCTTCTCTTGATCCCAGTTGGCCGAATCAAGTAATAATTGAGTTCCACAACGTTACTTTGAAATATAAGCCATCTTTGCCTCTTGCACTCTGCAATCTAAGTTTTAGATTGCTGGCAAGATAAGTCAGTGCATGATACCTAACTTATTACACCCATTATGTTTAATACTTTTCATGTGACATATAACTAAATAGGAATTATCGAAAAAACCAGTGTTGGAAAGTCTAATGTGTTGAATGCCCCCTTCTAGCCACTAACCCGATATGTACAGGCTCCATCCTTATTGACGGTATAAACATATCTTACACAACAATTTGGAATTCAAATGCCTCCACAATTTTTCAGTGGTCTAGCTAGCTCTTCAAGGGTAAATTACAAGTTTTACTTTTAAATTTAAACAACTTTGTTATTTAGAACTATTATTTAATTTATTTTTTTTATGTTTACATGTTCTAGATGAGGGAAGTGTAGAGAAAGTACTACTAGCAAGTAGAATATCTGATAGAGCTAGTCAAGACTTGTCTTAGTGAATATTAACTTTATATTTTGATTGCTCCATTTGTATTGAGCTATTAAACAATATGTTATATTTGTTGAGATTTAGTATATATTTTATGTTGGATATTGTATAAGATAGTTTCATTATCAATTACATATCTGTTTGAGACTTATTCCTTGAGAATTTGCTAATTGTATAAGTATTGTTATTTAGATCATTGTATAATTAAAAAAATCAAATAAACAGGAATATATATATAAAAACCTAATATCAGCATTAGTTAAGATTGACATTAAATTTAACTTCAACTCTAATTGACACAAAAAGAAAAAAGAAATAAATAAATTCTTAATTTGATCTACTATGGAATGGTTGGAATGATCTTTCGTGCGGTGCCGTTATGCATGTCCTTGGAAGGCAATCTCTCAGCTATCCCACTCTTTCTTCCTTTTGCTGTCTTTACTTATCAGTAATGAGTCTCATTTTCGTTTTTGGGAAGATTGCTGGTTTGGTCATATTTCTTTTAAAGATAGGTTCCCTAGCCTTTTTTCCATGTCTTCTTTGCATAATGCACCCACAGCTAGTTTTTTATGTCTTCAAGGGGATCAAATTTCTTGGAACTTTCACTTTTCCCAAAACTTAAATGATCATCTAGTGGGCGATATTTCAATGATACTGGATATTTTGGCTTTGTTTCGCATCTCCACCTTTCCTGATGAGAAGCTGTGGAATTTGGACTCCTCTGACTCCTACACTTATGCTTCCTTTTTTAATTTTTTAATTAGTTACTCGCAAGAACAGCTCCCTTCTTCTATCTCTTTTTGGAAAGTTAAGGTGCCCTTAGAAGTTAGGGCTTTTTTCTATACAGCTATTCTCAATAGGATTAACATTAATGATTTACTCTAGATTAAGAGACCTTCAAAGGCTTTATCCCCTGATGTTTGTGTGATGTGTTGGAGAAATACGTAGATGAAAGTCATTTATTCCTACATTGTGAAGTTGCTTGGGATATGTAGAATAGGTTATTCGATCTTTTTGAGTGGAGTTAGGTGTGCCCGAGTAACCTTAGGGACCTTTTTGGTATTGGCATTTTTGGATTTAAGGTGAGAAAAGAGAACAAGGCCCTCTTGAAGGCTACCATGTTTTCTTCTAAGTGTTGCTTGTGGTTGGAAAGAAATGCGAGAGTTTTCAAGTATTATTTCCTTCCTTCCTATCTTATTTGGAATAGAATCCATTATATTGTCTCTTTTTGGATTTCAGCTAGTGATTTTTTTAAGGGGGTACCTTTGCTTAACACTTATCGAGATTGGAGGGCTCTTTTGTTTTAGCCTTTTTTTTTGGAAGTTTTTCTTTTTCTTTTTAGAGGAGGATACCTAGTCCTCCTCTTTGTGTTTTTTTCCTTTTGTATCTTCTTCTCCTTTTAATTATATTTCTTTTACAATAAAAAATAATATAGTCATTTATAACTGAAATTAAACTTTGCATCAGTCATAAATGATATTATATTTGAAGTCATTTAAAATTGACGTTAACTAATGTCAGTTGTGACTGATACTAAAAGTGAAATTTCATAATTTTCTTGTTATAATTTAGCATTAGTTGAAACAAACTAAATATTCAATCTAATGTCAGTCATTCCGATAGTTGCTATAACTGACATTGTATTGGTCGCAACACTATATTAGCGTCAATTAATGTCAATCATAACTGATGCTAAAGTTAAAAATAACTAACATTAAACTATCATTTTTTTGTAGTGACACAAGAAGACTCAAAATCTTTACAACTTTTCCCACTAAGAGTCAACTTCTAGGGCTCTTACAACCTACTAATCCCTTAGGTTTTTTCTAACTTAGAAACTAAATAAAACCCCCATCGGAGTGCTTCCATCATAGTGCTCATACTGTCATAAAATCCAAAATATTACATACAAGTTATAATTAACATTTGAAAATCACATAAATGACATTATCTGTTACACAATATCTTATACCTCAATCATCTTCCCTAATTTCCTCACTTTTGCAATATGTCATGTTTACACTTCTTGAGATAGTTCTTACAATTTAAAGTTCAAAAACTAAAGCTAAAATTAAACTATTAATAGAGAGTTATATGTAAATTTTTCCTTAAAGTAACTTAGCTTTCAACATGTTAATCAATTCCTTTTTCTATAATAAATTAAAATAATTTTCTGTGAGCTCAATCTAAATTACACTTAATACCTTTCTTATTTCAAAAATTACACCAAGCTCTTGATATATATATATATATATCGTAGAAACCTCTCGTCAAATTTATTTTTTGTTAAGGAAAATAACTTTTTTATAATTTCATAATATAAATCCATTCTCAGCATATTAACAAAAGATTAATAAAGGGAAAGAAAGAATATCGTTTCACATAGATTAAGGTGTCAAGTATTTGAGAGACTAAAATGTAATGCTATTTAAATAGTGTTTTGAATTGAAGAGAACTCTGAAAATAAAAGCATTAAAGTAAATAGACAACTTTTGTAAGTACAAGAAATGACTTGAGTTTAACAACAAATACTAAAAGGCACTAGCGTTTTGATTTTACCAAACCTCTTAACCTAGTGAAACAATCTTCAATTAACCCACTATTAACTTCCTAATTGATGGTTTTTCCTCTATGATTATTAAATTTAAATCCCTTGGTAATTTAATTCTCTTTCAACTTACTTGCTTAATTAATTCTTTAAGTTAAAATGAATAATGAAAGGCCTGAACGCATGAGGAGGAAAATTATAATTAACCACACAACAATAAAAAAATCTATCCCTAGGATCACTTAGTTGAGGTGTTGTTAGCGGTGGTTTTTGGTTTTGGCCAAATCCGAAAACAAATAAAAGAAAATTGAGAGCGATGTGGTTTTCAAGTTATGTAGTAATCTCATTTTTAATGAAAATGTGTCGAATACACATCACGAAAGAATGTGAGGCCTGAAGTGCGCTTTTTGCAGAAAAGTAAAATAAAAATGGTAAAAAGCAGAAAGTAAGTGCAAAAAGGAGATTGCAAAATGTAAACTACAAAAAAGGTAAATTGCAGAAAATAAGTAGCAGAAAGTAATTGAAGACATGTAAATAGAAAACAGTAAATTGTAGAAAGTTTAAAGTGCAAAAGGTTTAAATGGCAGAAAATAAAGTGCATGAATTTAAATGAAAGTGCAGAAAATTGTATAAAATAAAAAAGACTGGAATGATAAAGACTTTGAATTAAATTGACTAGAATGTAAGGTGGGAAGCATAATTTGATGTTAATCCTTTAATCTGCTCATGTGAGATGTTAAGATTTTAATCAAGAGTTGTCAACCCCTTTTACAACAAAACATTTAGTATTTATAGGCAAATGATGAAGATAACTACCTATCCACTTAGTCGCTACGTAAGTGATGGTTTACAATGCTCGACACAACTACCTACACCCACCTAAATGACGGTTTTCATTATTCAACACAACTGTGTTCGACACAACTGCCTTAAGTAACTATCTTCGATGTCTTTCGTTTCATAATATGTCTTGCCTTTGATGTTCGACAACTAGGTCATACCATTAGTCAGCATATCTCCATCATTCAACAATTTTTAGTCCCTTGACTTGTTTGTCAATAGTCTTTGATCTCGTTTATCGAGTGATGCATTTTTGATGACTTCTATCTGATAGACATACACTTGAATGTCACTAAACTATTTCAAGTTGACACCCACTCTACTTGCTTCCAGCTGTCAAATTCCTTTCTGTTGAATTGTTGATTTCTATCGAATCTCTTTGCCATAGTATTATTTTAACACTTAGATAATCAGCATTATTTCGTTCCACCACTAAGGATGATTACTTGTCAGCCAAGCAACTAACTTTTACTAGCATATATATATATATATGATTTAAAAATAATCACCCAACAGATGCCCTTAAAATTTTGTTCTCGACGGACACAGAGAGAATTAAATTTTAAATGGCCTCGTAACTGACACTAGATTTTTAGGGATTGAGCTCAAGATCATGATTATCTCTAATATGACAACCTTATCTTGGCACATGAGCCATCATCGCCTTTTTGACATTTTGTGTCCTTTAGAACCCTAAACCATAGTCATCCAACCATTTACTCTGTTATTTACGCTATTTGCATATTGCTTGTGTTGCTTGCTTTCACACCATTCCCTTTTCGAATACCTCCGAGAAACTTCACCTCAGACTTACTCCCAGTAATGGCATCTTTTTCTAATGTCGAAGCTTCTTCTTTAGCCAAGCAATCTACTAGTGCTAGGAACAAAAACATAATATATGACCTGATTGTGGACCACTCAAAGCTTTGGCAAAAGTCAAAGGTAATACTTCCTGTTCCTGACTCTTCTTCAACTCCTCCTCCTACATTTTTAAGACCACTACTGTCTTCAAAAAGCTTTCCCATCAAATCTTCATCCGGTGTTTCATTGTAAAGCCCCTGAGGAAGCTATTCTTGCTTCAAGTTTATCGATACCCATTTACTATTTTCAGAAGGCTAGAAGAATGTTCCGGACACCACCTTCTCGAGTTGATGGATACGATGCCTGGCTTGATAAAGTACAAGCATAAAAAGGTGAATTCTAGAAAATCATCTTTTACCTCATTTAACTCTCTTAACACACTATTAAAGTTGATCCTACCATGGTTGGAGCATCGGTCTTTTACTGGAATAAGACCACCAACAACTTCCATTTTTCTAATGGTATAATGGGTTTGATGCTTTTTGATGTATCAGCCATTACGGGTCTTCGACCGGATGGAAAGGTTATTCATCCATTCCTTCGACCTCGCCAATCCATTGATGTATATTCCTCCAAACACATTTAATTTTCTTCTTTTGTAAATTTTCGTCATAAAAGTTCATTCACTGTGTAGAATGAAGAACATGTTGCTTTTCTTCTCCTTTGGTTGTTGGCTTACACCTTTGGCTCAAAATCTATAAATATAGCTAAATCCCTTCAGCCTTTAGCTAACCTGATTCATGAGGGTACTTGACTTACCCTAAGCCAATAGCTCATTGCCAACCTTTTCCAATACATGAGCTAAATGGTTGACAACATCAGGGCTCAGTCGAAGAAGAAAAATGGCAGAGGCCTTATTTGGCTACTACAACTATGTTTGAATGCAATTTTGGAGCAGCGTCTAACTGTTAAACCTCTATGCCACAAGTTAGCTGGTCATATGTATGGTTCATATAGACCAAAGCTTTGCTATTTGACATGTGACTCCCTTACAAAGGACGAAAAGCAAAACTTTTTACATTTTTTAAGATTTTTCATGCTATTGCATCTGATTCAACCAAAATAAATATTGCCCCATTTGCTAGACATCATAAAGGTCCCAAGTGGTTCACTTAACCAATATCATTTGACAAGGAAGGAGTCTCGATCTGTCAAATTTTCTCTATAACAGATCATTTTGGAGGAGCTCCCGATATGGAAGACGCCAACTTTTATGTCTATCTACCCAGTATGGTCTCTTAACAAATGGGCTTTTACCATTCTATTCTAGCTCCTTATTCATCCACACCAAGCAACTGTTTCGTGAAAACTCATATCTCTAAGGAAGAGGATGTAAGGAGCTAATGAAAAAGAATGATAGATGTTGATAGCGCCTTGTGCTTAACCCTTTTCAAATTTCACAAGGAGTGTTGAACTGCTTTGTCAATTGGTGGTAAGATACTACCAATCATATCATCAAAGACCCGTAATGGCTGATACATCAAAAAGCATCGAAGACTAAAGGTGAGCATCTTGAGGAAATTTGAGCATTCAAAAAATTTTACAAGATAAAATGGGATCCTCGCTATGGTCATTGGATTACTCAGAATGTGGAAGAAATCGTAGCCAAATGAAAACAAGAGCATAAGGCTCGACATGGTTTTGGATATTTATAATTCCCTGATATTACACTGAAACTTATTAAAAAAGTTTCCTTTTCAGACCCAATCCAATTGCCTTGTGCTCGTCTTTGGATATTTATAACCCTTACTCATTAACCTTTTTCAAACAAAAAATGACGGAGTTACTTTCACTCAGCGATTTGCCATCCCTTCTAAATAAACTGATGTTGTAAAGATTGCCACTGAGTTTCCCCAAGGTATATGATCATGTTTATTCAAAGGCAAGAATCATTTTTGACCACTTACACTTTATGATTTATTTGCAGCTCTCCCCTTAAATGAGGCTTTAACTTACAAGCGGTCAGTAGAGTAATTAGTCATGGTCGAATTGGAAGAGGAGGAGGAAGATAGCCAAACTTTTCAGAGGAGGAAGAGATTAGTTAAAGTCAATGACCCATCGACAATCGAAACGATCAACCGACCGGCTATTGCATCTCTACAACCCGTCAAATCGAAAAGGGCAACTACTAGGCCTGAAAAAGAAAAGGTTCTGATGAAGAGAAAAATAGTTTTCTCTAATGTTGAACATGCTTCTAAGAAACCAAAAGCACACAAAAGCCCAGTAGTTTCTACCCTAGCCATTGGGTCTCAGGTATATTTTAATTATCGAATGTTATAGTTTGTCGAAATAAACTTGGCTGAATACTTATTTGTTTCCTTTGTCAAGATAACAAGTCAGCTCCTAAGCACTCTATTTCAACCCCTACATTCAATGAACAGTTGTAGACCCAGTCGAGGGTATGATCCTTTGGTAGATTTTGTATTGTATATATATATATATATATATTACCTTAATGAGACTAATATGAACTTTGTCTGACGGTCTGGGCCAAGAGATTTTGAGCCCAATTGCTAAAGAATCTGTTGGAGCTCTTCAGAGTGAGGCTCCTAATGTGGAAACATCTTGAGTTCTTTAGATCGAGGCTTCGCATCCTGAAACATCTGTAGGAGTTCTTGAAATTAAAGCTCTGAAATATCGCTTAGCCCAGAACATCCTATCAAAACCATTCAAGGAGAGCTTACCATTGAAGTAGCAAAAGTTTTTCTTGCCATTGAATCGACAGTTGTCCACTCTCCCTCTCAACATGACTCATCTCATAAAGAGCACGGTCGAGAACTTGTGCCTTCCAGTTTCTAGCAGTCCAAACAAAGTCATTTTGCTATCAACTTGCCTTCACAGAGCCATTACCCTATGGGTCTACCATCTGTGATTGGGGATAATATAGACATGGAGGCTTTGATGGCCAACATTTCTCCTATCTCCTGTCCGATTCACAAACAGTCCAAGCCAAACCTTCAAGGTGTCTAAGCACTGTTGACATGGATTTAGATGCCTTGATAAACCTTTTGTTGGGTGACCAAACTTTAGCAGTTGCTTCTTTAGTTCTAGAAGAGTCTTCAATAGACCTGAAGGTCGAAGAACTGCTAAAAGAGTTGAAGAACTTCCTGGATTATTCTTTCGAGGTGATTGCTTCTGAAAAATCTTTGAGAAGCATAATTCAAGTCATCTTGGGTGAACTTAAACCAGTTAGATCACAGCTCCCTATTTTTTGTCGAAGCCCTTATTTGACCTTTAAAGATTTTATGGATGATTTATCCAACAAAGCTCCAACTTTCAATCAAGTCATCTCTTCTTATAAATAGGAGATGTCAAAAAAAGAAATTGTCTTAGGTCAATCACAAGATTTAAAGGCTAAAAGAGATCAACATGACAATTTGATCACTAACGGGGAGGGACAGAGCTATGTAAATGAATAATAACATTGACTGGCTTAGACAACATCTTGACGATTTAGAAGAAAGAATTCAAAAAACCAGATAAGAGTTGAAAATAGCTAAAGCTCTGATGGATAGACTTGGCAAAACTATGACCGAACGCCTGGCTAAATGGGAGAAGATTAAAGAAAATGACCAAGCCATCGTAGTTCGAGTCCAAGCTATCACTAAAAAGATGAAGTAATTGAAGCTCAGCTATTTGACGACTTGCATGGAGAAGGAGACATTAGCCAATGTATAGAAATGTCAGTGACAAATATGATTGTGTTGATTCAGCTTATCTGATAGATTTGTTAATTTTTTGTATTGTCGAACATTTTATTTCGACAAATTTATTTATTCATTTATTTGTATAGCATTAAATGATTTTTATGCAAAGTACAATTGTACTAATTCTTTTCCATGCAATAAAACATTTTTTTCAATAATATTTCTTCATTCAATTTTTACTTCACACATTGTCAACCTATATTGCTTTAGGTACTTGCCATTGATTGATTTCACTTTTAATCCAGTGTTAACTTCGTCGAAAGCATAGGCATTACCAGAAAATACTTAAGTAATTATAAATAGTCCTTCCCATTTTGGTGACCATTTACCATATTCTCGACAACGTTTCTTAATAGAAAAAATTACCTTCTATACTAAATCGTTTAAGTTAAAAAATTTGTATTTAATCCAATGGTCGTAAAATTTAGCAATTTTCTCTTTTATAGAATTAAATTTTCTAAAGCAATTAATCTTTCATCAATCAATTTGTTTAATTCGTCAAACATTGAATCCTAATAACTTTTGACTAGTAATTCAATTTGTTCCTGAATACAAATTGATTGAAGATTAATTTCGATAGGCAATATGGCATCATGACCATAAACAAGTTTATATGGTGATACGTCCGTCAATTCTCTTGGTGAATTTCTATATGCCCATAAAACCTGATCAAGAGTATCATGCCAATTTCTAGGCTATCGACCAATATGCTTTTTTATCAAGCTTATAAAAATTTTGCTGATGGCCTCTACCTGACCATTTTCCTGTGCATAATATGGTGTTGACATAATTAGTTTTATTTTCCTAGTGTTGGCATATTTTGCTACTTTCCATCTAGTGAAAATGGTACCCTGATCAGTTGTTAAAGTTTGGGGTGTTCCAAACCTGCAAATGGGTGATTTTCGATAAAATTAATCACATCTTGTTGGGTAATATTTTTAGTGCGATTGCTTCAACCTATTTGGTGAACCTAACTAAAATATACTTATGTCCTTTTGATGAAAGAGGATGTATTTGGCCTATCAAATCTAAAGCCCATCCTTTGAATAGCCAAGGTTTAATAATTGAATGTAATTCATTAGCTGGAATATTTTGTATATGGCCATGTCTTTGACACTCTTCATAAGACTTGGCAAACATTATATATTCTCTAACTAGTGTCGGCCAATAAAATATTTATTGTTGAAGGATCCTGGTACGTATATTTTATAGCACATAAAATATTCCAGCAAGTATACTGGGTCGCAACAAGTAATAAAGTGATAAGTAGAGTATCGTCCCACAGAGATTGAGGTATCAAATAAAATTCAATTAGGCTAAGTGAAATGCTATTAAGACTTATGAAGGAAATTTCAGAAATTACACAAAAAAGGGGGGGTGATGATTGAAACAACGCAATATAAATAACTGAAATTTAAATAACTAAACAGAAAATAAAACAGACAAAAGATATGTAATTGGTCACAAATTCCATGGAATTGTACATCATCATCCTTTCCTTTGAATATTCTTGGCTAATTCTATTATGTAATCTTCAATCTAAAATTCTTAGAAAGTCTTCTAAGACTGAATTATATTAAAATTATAGTTAGGAAGATCTTCACTAATCTATAATTCAAATATAATCCGATGAAGTCCTAATCTCATCAATGCCCCGCAATCGCATATGACATGTTATCTCTTGTCCTACTCGTTACAAATACATAGCAAACGCATGCATGTATAAATAACAAGCTTCATAGAACAATAAATAAAATAGAACTTTGGCCAAGAAAATACTCATTGGTCCAAATGAATTAAAGTACAATTTCCATTTCATTAAATGACCGACTACACAAGAAAATGAGATTGATTTCGTTGGTCTAATCCGATTAATTCATAGACAAATTAATCTTTGAATCATTGAAGAACAATTCAATTAAATTACAATCCATTCAATGTTGGCCAATTTTCTAAAATATGATTGAATCCAAAAGCTTTGAAATTACAATCTAACTTATCCAAAATAATTGACTAAAATCTTAGATCAACCATTCAATTAAGTCATGAAGCTCAAGAAAATTATTCAAGCCACATAAATAAAACTATCTATATCTAGATAATCTAATTTATGGTGGAAATTACAAGGTCAAGCTCAATATCTAGCTAACTCTAGCATAGACATAAAAATCCCAAACTCATTGAAGGTTCATCAAACATTCAAGAGGAAGAATAATCGGTAAAATCCATTCCATTAAACGAAAATGCATTAAAACTGAATATGTTCAACAATAAAGCTTCATAAAACCGAACTACATCAATCCTTAAACTCAGAAATTACATGGAAGAGAAAAGAACATGACAGAAAACAGAAAATACAGCAGAAATCTAAGAAACTATGAAGGAAAATGGAAGAAAAGGAAAGAAAATGGGAGAAGGAGAGCCATTCCCAAGTGGGAAGGCTTCCTTTCCCTCTAACCAAGCTAGAGAGTTGCCTCTATGTTGCTCCCAGCCACTGCTGCCCAAGGAAGACAGAAAAATGGTGCTAGGACTTCACATCAGAAAAATGACTTAGCCTCCTTAATAAATTTCGATTTTTGCAAATATAAAACTGATCTAACACATGCCTAAAGGGATATTCTGCCCTAGATGCCTCCTTGGATGCCTCTTCCATGATATGGCAGCACTTTGACAGCAAAACAGCAGCAAAATTAATATTTCTGCAGCAGCAGAAAAGTATGGCAGCAGCAGAATGGTATGGCAGCAGCAGCAGAATTAATATTTCTGCAGCAGAAAGTGACAAACAGCAGCAGTACAGCAGCAGAATATCATGGCAAAATTAATATTTCAGCCATGCTTTTCTTGACCTACGAAAATTAATATTTCTGCCCAAAAATTCTGACTACATGGCATTGAATAAGAGTTCAAGTGGGCCCCACATCCAGCATATCCTAGTAAGCATCTACATCACCAAAAAAGTGCCACATTAGCATCCAAATCATCATCTTTGTCCATGTCAACACTTTTCTCTCCAAAATTAAAATTTGTAGGAATTAAATTGAGCATTTTACAATTCAAGTTCTAAAAATATAAAAATTGAGACACATTCAATCCATAAATAGTTTATACCCAATAAATTCCAAAACATAATAAAATTAGAGAATTGACAAAATTAAAGAGGCAAAAAGGACTAAAATAGGGACTAAAATAAATGGAAAAAGTATGTTATCAGATCCATTTCATTTTTTTCTCTTGCTTGGTTAGCTCCATAAATACCTTCATGGACTTCCGACAAGGCAATGTATGCCTCTGACTCACTTAAGCATTTTCTAACTATCCGTTGACAATTTTTCTATACAATTATCCACTCGGTATTACAAAATTCAATGCTCTATATTTGAATTTCCATTCCACATCAGAACTTGGATTCTCTAATAATCAATTATTGCTTTTATCCAATCATTATTTGTTTGAACGTTATTTTGTAATACATCTCTTACTTCCAGGGGATATAGAAGTTCTTTGACTTCTATTAAATCCGACAAAAATTTTTGAGAAACTTTATACCCAGAAGCTATTTGAGCTAAGTCATTGGCTTCTTCATTTGGTTCCCTAGGAATATGTTGGACAATAACTTTGTCAAATTTTCTCATCAACTTACTCGCTACGACACAATACTTCATTAATTTTTGACTAACACATTTATATTCCTAAGTTGTTTGACAACTAATTGGGAATCTCAAGTATATACACTTTTCATGCTTTCATTTGACAAAGTATTTCTAATCCGACAATTAAAGCTTTGTATTCAGCCTCATTGTTGGAACAAGAATTCTTGAGTTCAAACATAAATTTCGTTGGAGTTCTCTAGGGAGAAATTATTAAAATGCCTATGCCACTTCCACTTTTATGCCTTGACCTATCGAAATAAAGACGCCATGGCCTCTATCTAACAAAATTTATATCGTTATCTATGTCCAAGCTAGGATGTCGACTAAAAAGCCAGCCAATGTTTGGCCTTTGACGGGTTTCACTAGAACATATTGTAAAGAAAATTCTAACAGCGCAATAGTCCATTTGTCGATGTGTCCATTGAGAACAAGTTTAGATAACATAAATTTTATTATATATGTCTTTGAGATGACAAGTACATTACAAGGTATCATATAATATTTTAGCTTAGTGCAAAAAAAAAAACAATGATAAACATATTTTTTCAATTGCACTATATCTTGTTTCTGCATCGTTTAACACTCAACTGAGGTAGTAAATGACTCTTTCGACGTTATTCTCATCATCTTGAGCCAGTAAACATCCTATATTCTCCTTAGAAGTTAAAATATATAACTTCAATGGTTGACATGGTATGGGTGACATCATAACCAGAGAATTCGTCAGATACTGCTTTATTTAATCAAACGACTCTTGATGACAAAGCTCCTAGACAAAATCTTGCTCGGCTTTCAATTTGACCAAAGATAAGAAAACTCTGATCCTAAACGACAAATTGGATATGAATCTTCTTAAAAAAATTCACTTTCCCTAAGAAAGATTGTAATTCCTTCTTATTTGTCGGTGCAACAGCTTCCAAAACTGCTTTAGTCTTGTTCTTGTCCACTTCAATTCCTTTTTTATGGACCGAGAATCCTAAAAATTTGGTAACCAACACTCCAAAAGTGTACTTCTATGGATTCATTTTAAGGCTAGGCTTTCTTGTTCTTTCAAAAGCTTGCCTCAAATGTGTCAAGCGAATTTGCTTATCTTCTGACTTGACAATAACGTCGTTAATGTAAACCTCTATAAACTTCCCTATGTCATCATAGAAGATAGTGTTCATCACTCTTTGATAGGTGGCCCCTACATTCTTCAAACCAAAAGACATGACAACCTATTTATATGTTCCAATAGATCTTGGACATCAAAAAGCAGTTTTCAACACGTCCTCCTCAGCTATAAAAATTTCATTATAACCTGTATGACATCTATACAACTCAAAATCTTATGCCCAGACATGGCATATCGACTAACATATCCACTATGGGAACAAGATATTCATCTTTAGGAGTAGCCAAATTCAAAATCCTAAAGTCTATGCTTACCCTTAGCTTACCATTTTTCTTAATAACTAGAACTACATTAGAAAGCCATTCGACATACTAGGTAGTTCTGATAAACTTGGCTTTTAGTAGACGTTCGACCTCCTCCATGATTTTCAGCACCACTTCAGGAGCGAATCTCCTTTTTACCTGCTTGACAGGCATTCATCCTTCTTTGAGAGGTAATCTATGTTTAATAAGGTCTCTACTTAAACCAGGCATTCTGTTGTAATCCCAGGACAAGCAATCTTTGTATTCTGTAATCAACATGATGATCTCTTTTTTTAATTTCTCTAACAGAAATACACTTATGAAAATAGGTCTTTTACTCATCTCAGTAACCAAGTTTACTTCTTCCAAAGGATCTTCTGCTTCAATATTCAATTTCTCATCAGGCCCCCTTTCAAAATCTATAGGGCCATCATCTATAATGCAGTCTGACAAAATACCTTCTGAGGTATTAACTACTTTGTCGGCCACATAGGCCGACAGGCCGACAACCTATTCATCTGAGTCTCAAGACTCAAGACTAGTACTTGGCCAATTTTCGTAAGCCTTATTTACCTATTTGACACCAAACTAATCCATTAAGCAAACCTCCAACGCTTCCTTATTAATCATACCATCTCTGTAGTATCTAGTTTGACATTTGAAACTTAAATCCTGAAATCAATGTGGAGTTATTATAGGTAACAAGGACTATCATTTGCTTCCATAACTTCTACTTAACCTTTTCTATTCCATAGATTAATTTCTGATGCACAGTTGACAGAATAGGTCCAACGGCGTGAATCCAATCTCTTCCCAATAGTATGTTATAGTTGGACTTTGTGGGAATTACTACAAAGAGGGTTGATCTTTTGACTGATCTGATGTGGATATTCAGCATTACTACCCTGTCATATGGAAAAGATTTGCCACTAAAATCAGTGACAACCATATCTATCTAAATCGAGTCAAACTCATTATTTCCTAACCTTTTGAATGTGGCTCTTGGTATCAGATTAATGGTGGCTCCACCATCCACTAGAACTCTATTGGTGGGATTCCTTCCAATGAGGCCTTTATATGCAAATCCCGCAAGTGCACTTTTTACTCATTGGTTAGTTTCTCAAATTTGGCTAAGTTGTCAAATTTTGCACCCAAATCATCCTAACTGTCAAATCCTGAAGCTATATCATCATTTAAGAATAGACAGTCCTCTGACAAATCTTCTAAATCCTCTTCAGTTTCTCCTACATAAATCTCATAATAAGCTTCATACTCTGGCGGTATCATGGAGATGAGATTGAGATTCATGTTTACAAGGTGCTTATGTATATCTTCTTTCTTTTTGACATCATGTTTTTCTTTGATGTCTTCAAATTCTCCTTCAACCTTATCCCATTCATCCATTAATGGCCTAAGCTTGAGGTAGTCTTTATCAACTAGTCCATTAGCTGACCCAGGTTCTGACAATGTGCTTTCCATGACCATAATGACATCATCCATATCTTTTTCCATGTCAAAGTCCATGTCAAACTTTTCTTCATCGTTAATACCTAGAGGGTCCTTAGGGTTATTAAGGGCTTCTAAAATCTCGTCGGCCAACAAGTCCATGTTAGTCGCATGACATTCAGGCTTGAACTTGATGAGTTACCCATTTGTTTTACTTTGGCAAGGGTTTCCCTCTTTTGTTCAACGTTGGTTGTAGGATCCTCCAAGATTGTTTTGATTTCTTTGTTTGTCCAGTCTTCATAATTTGCCACTTCCACTATAGCCACTTTCTTCCTTTTGTCATGCGCAGTTTTCTCAGCTTCTACTAGCCCGACAGGCCAATTTTTCTCATGATATTTTTGGCCTAACTTTTGAAGTATACTTTTGTCAGGCTCTATTTTCAAAGGCGTAGGTTGCATCAATTTTTATGCCTTTGCAATCTCTTCCTGAAGCCATGCGCTTAAGAGATTTGGCTATGGCTACATACTTTCTTCTTGTGGTTTAAAAGTCTCTTGTCAGATTGCTCTATTATTTTGAGCTATTAGTTTGGTTTTGACTACAAAACACTCATTTCCTAACCCAGAAGGGTCTTCCTTGACCCGAAGCACATCTGTCAAGGCTTTCTTCCTCTGTGCTTACCTGAACCTCTGTAGTCTTCACTTCTGGCTCTTCAACAATGGTCAACCAAATGCGTCAGGCTTATTCTGATCAAATGGCACTACCTTGGCATATCAATAATCTTTATTCCAAAAAGGTTAATCCTTTTGGAATCTACTCCTGGCGTTATTCTTGTTTGCCATTGCGGAGTTCTTCACCCATTGGCCAACCTTTACGTTTGCAGGTGGCACTCACATTCTGGTGTGTTAGATATGATTCTGGGAATTTGGGTTACCACTCTTAATTGACTCTTTAGAATTTAACCTAACTGGGTACTGTGGTAGCATTCTTTGTGTATGAAATGGCTTTGGCTGAAAGCTCTTCTTGTGGGAAAGTTTTTCTTTTTATTAATTCCCTAATAATTGAGAATTGGCCATCACCTTCCAACGTGCCTCTCTAACCTTCGGATCATATAATTGGACACATCTTGGACACGTCATGATTGTTACATTTCCTTTTTTCCTTGTCATAAACTCCTCATAAGTCTCCCAAGGCTTTTGATAAATGTCAAAAGAGTTAGCCATTGGGTCAACACCTATGTGCAACTCATTCGAGTTCAATTCAACATGTTTCTTTCATTTTCCTTTGACATCAACCATACTAATATTCATAGGAATTTGGCTGTCGATCTCAACAATATTTGTCTGAAAAAGATCAATGTCGACCTTCATGTCCGCCTTTTGTTTATCTATAAATTTTAATCTTCCCTTTGTCAAGGCCTTTTAAATCAAGTCCCTCAAATGTACACATTCATATGACTGAATACATTATGAAATTTATAATATTTTTGGTCCTTTATTTCATAAGGCTTTAAAAGCATATAATTATCCGACAATTTTATTTATTTTTCTTTTAATAAAACATCAAAAATTTGGTCGGCTTTTGTAATGTCGAATGTGTTACTTTTCTATTGACATAGCCCATTTTTTCTTTAGCCCTCATTGGCTTTATAGCCTGATAAGTAAAGGGAGGTCCTCCATTTTTTAATTCAGCAAGATTTATGTCATTATTCAGCATTTTCTTCCTCTTCGTCAGAATCTTCCAGTCTGATGTAGTTTACTTTTTCTCTTTTTCGAAAATTCTTTTGTTTCTACATTTTTTAGCTTTCAACTGTTCTATTTGTCAAATGCCTTCTAATTAGGAAAGTTTAACTAAATATTGGTTGACAAGCTTTTTCCTAATGTAATAATCTAGGCCTCCAATAGCCATCTTTACAATCTCAGCTTTGGGAATAGGAGTAATGCATTTACTCTTCATCTGCCTAAATCTTGCCAAATAGTCTTCGATAGACTTATTGTATAACCTTTTAATGTTAAACAAATCCATCAGACCAGCTTTCAGATCCCCCTTGAAGAATTGATAATGAAAACTTCTTTCCATTTGTGCCCACGAGTGGATGCAATTAGGTCTCAATGTCGAAAACCAAGAAAAGGCTTTTTTGTGAGCGAACTTGCAAAGAACATCATTTTAAGTCCTTCATCTGTCGCTAGGTCTCTCATTTCAATGGTGTACCATGCGACATGTTCAACAGTCGACTCACCACTTTCACCTACGAACTTAGATAGTTTTGGGAATTTAACCATTCCTCTAGGAAATTCTACCTGCTAGACCCAATTTGGAAATGCTAAGGCAAAATAGAGTTGATTAGTATAACACACGTTGAAACCAAACCTGTTGAGGACTTGTTCAACCACTTGGTTAATGTTTTATTCTATTTGGTTTCTAATGAGGTTTTGTTGGAATACTCTTATAGCATTGTTTTTGACTATTTGTGGCTCATTTCGATACAAGATTTGCACCTGGCCATACCTAATTAAGGTTAAGGTTGGTCTTGCCCCTATATTACGTTATTTTACTAATTTTGGCCTTGATCTTGAGCCATAACCTGCTCTAGTGGGACATTTTTAGGCACAACAATCCCTAAGGCCTGAGTTAGTCTACCCATTTGTAAGGATAATGTATTACATGCACTATTAGTGTTTTTCATTAAAGGTTTCAATAAGACACCTATTTGTTGTATCAGTATACTCACCATACCATGGTTACTTTCATCCATTTGTTGTCGAATATTTGCCAATGAACTTACAATAGATGTGACAGTGTTTGGCATATCTCTTGACATATTTAGGAAAATAAGTCCCAAATTTAATCTTTCTTCACAAAATACAGTAGGGGTACTTGTCCCAACCACATTTGCCAATGCAAAACTTACCGCTTGACAAAATACATGTAGTGATACCTGGTGCGTATATTTTATAGCACATAAAATATTCCAGCAAGTATACTGGGTCGCAACAAGTAATAAAGTGATAAGTAGAGTATCGTCCCACAGAGATTGAGGTATCAAATAAAATTCAATTAGGCTAAGTGAAATGCTATTAAGACTTATGAAGGAAATTTCAGAAATTACACAAAAAGGGGGGGTGATGATTGAAACAACAAAATATAAATAATTGAAATTTAAATAACTAAACAGAAAACAAAACAGACAAAAGATGTGCAACTGGTCACAAATTCCATGGAATTGTACATCATCATCCTTTCCTTTGAATATTCTTGGCTAATTCTATTATGTAATCTTCAATCTAAAATTCTTAGAAAGTCTTCTAAGACTGAATTATATTAAAATTATAATTAGGAAGATCTTCACTAATCTATAACTCAAATATAATCCGATCAAGTCCTAATCACATCAATGCCCCGCAATCGCATATGACATGTTATCTCTTGTCCTACTCGTTACAAATACATAGCAAACGCATGCATGTATAAATAACAAGCTTCATAGAACAATAAATAAAATAAAACTTTGGCCAAAAAAATACTCATTGGTCCAAATGAATTAAAGTACAATTTCCATTTCATCAAATGACCGACTACACAAGAAAATGAGATTGATTTCGTTTGGTCTAATCCAATTAATTCATAGACAAATTAATCTTTGAATCACTGAAGAACAATTCAACTAAATTAAAATTCATTCAATGTTGGCCAATTTTCTAAAATATGATTGAATCCAAAACCTTGAAATTACAATCTAACTTAACCAAAATAATTGACTAAAGTCTTAGATCAACTATTTAATTAAGTTATGAAGCTCAAGAAAATTATTCAAGCCACATAAATAAAACTATCTATATCTAGATAATCTAATTTATGGTGAAAATTACAAGGTCAAGCTCAATATCTAGCTAACTCTAGCATAGACATCAAAATCCCAAACTCATTGAAGGTTAATCAAGCATTCAAGAGCTTAATAATCGGTAAAATCCATTCCATTAAACGAAAGTGCATTAAAATTGAAATTGTTCAGCAATAAAAAATCATAGAACCAAACTACATCAATCTTTAAACTTAGAAAATTACATGGAAGAGAAGGAAAAACATGACAGAAAACAGAAAACACAACAGAAAACTAACAAACTATGAAGGAAAATGGAAGAAAAGGAAAGAAAATGGGAGAAGGAGAGCCATTCCCAAGTGGGAAGGCTTCCTTTCCCTCAAACCAAGCTAGAGAGTTGCCTCTGTGTTGCTCCCAGCCACTGCTGCTCTAGGAAAGCAGAAAAATGGTGCTAGGACTTTTTTTCTAAAAAATGACTTAGCTTCCTCAATAAATTTCGATTTTCCAAATATAAAACTGTTCTAACACATGCCTAAATGGATATTCTGCCCTAGATGCCTCCTTGGATGCCTCTTCCATGATATGGCAGCACTTTGACAGCAAAACAGCAGTAAAATTAATATTTCTGCAGCAGCAGAAAGGTATGGCAGCAGCAGAATTAATATTTCTGCAGTAGAAAGTGACAAACAGCAGCAGAACAGCAGCAGAATATCATGGCAAAATTAATATTTCAGCCATGCTTTTTTTGACCTACGAAAATTAATATTTCTGCCCAAAAATTCTGACTACATGGCATTGAATAAGAGTTCAAGTGGGCCCCACATCCAGCATATCCTAGTCAGCATCTGCATCACCCAAAAAGTGCCACATTAGCATCTAAATCAGCATCATTGTCCATGTCAACACTTTTCTCTCTAAAATTAAAATTTGTAGGAATTAAATTGAGCATTTTACAATTCAAGTTCTAAAAATATATAATTGAGACACATTCAATCCATAAATAGTTTATACTCAATAAATTCTAAAACATAATAAAATTAGAGAATTGACAAAATTAAAGAGGCAAAAAGGACTAGAATAGGGACTAAAATAAATGAAAAAAGCATGTTATCAATACCATATTATGGTGCAAACCTTATTTTTTGACTGCCTACTGGATTTGGTGATACTAGTGTTGATCCAGACACTTATTCCAATATGGGATTTCTTGAGAGGGATATGTTTGGCACAAAGTCTACGGGATTTATAGTTGTTGGAACTGCTAGCATAGTTGTCGTGGTTACGACAGTCGAAGATGTACTTAGTGAACTTGTCACTTGATTAGCACCATTTGTTTACTCATAATTTTAGAGTTGTGAGCAGGTATGTGTTTACTACTTCTCAAATGCATACATTCAATTAGTTACTCTGAACTCATCCCACCGATGTACCAATTTGTTAACTACGGATTTTGGTTTTACACAAATCTAAAAACAAATAAAAGAAAATCGGGAGCAATGTGGTTTCCAAGTTATGTGGTAATATTGTTTTCAATGAAAATGTGTCAAATGCAATTGACTTCACGAACGAGCGTGAGGCTTGAAATGTGCTTTTTAAAGAAAATTTACATAAAAATGTTAAAAAGCAGAAAGTAAGTGTAAAAAGGAGATTACATAATGTAAAGTATAAAAAAGGTAAATTCCAGAAAGTAAAAGATGGAATGTAAATGGCAGAAAGTAAATTGCAGAAAGTTTAAAGTGCAGAAGGTTTTAATGGCAGAAAATAAAGTGCATGAGTTTAAACGAAAGCGATTAAATTGAGGGAAGTTAAATGAAAGTGCAGTAAATTGCATAAAATAAAAGAGACTGTAATGATAAAGACTTTGAATTAAATTGACTAGAATGTAAGGTGGAAAGCATACTTTGATGTTGATCCTTTAATCTGCTAGTGTGAGATGTTAAGATTTTAATCAAGAGTTGCCAACCTCTTTTACAACAAAACATCTAGTATTTATAGCCAAATGATGAAGATAACTACCTATCTACTTAGTCGCCATGTAAGTGACGGTTTACAGTGCTCGATACAACTACTTACACCTATCTAAGTGATAGTTTTCATTGCTCGACACAACTGTGTTTGACACAATTGCCTTGAGTAACTATCTTTGACGTCTTTTGTTTTACAATCTATCTTGCCTTTGATGTTTGACAACAAGTCACATCATTAGTCAGCATATCTCCATCATTCGACAATTTTTATTCTCTTGACTTATTTGTTGATAGTCTTTGATCTCATTTGTCAAGTGATGTGTTTCTAACGACTTCTCTTTAACAGATGTACACTTGAATGTCACTAAACTATTTCAAGTTGACACCCACTCTACTTATTTCCTGCTATCAAATTCCTTTCTGTCGAATTGCTAATTTCTGTCGAATCTCTTTGCCAGATTATTATTTTAACAATTAGATAATCAGCATTATTTCATTCCACCAACGTGGACGATTACTTGTTAGCCAAGCAACTAACCTTTGCTAGCACATATGTATATATTTTTATTTAAAAATAATTGCCCAACAGGTGTTCAACTTGCAGCATGCTTCATATATATAGTTTTCTCAAACTTATACATAGATTTTTTTTTAAAATGACAGTGGAGACAACCTATATACAAAAAAAGGGCCTTGAATGGATTAAGATAGGCTCCTTTAGCTTGGTTTGAAAGGGTACATGAGTATTTACTAAATTTTAGCTTCATCAAACGTTCGAGTGAGGTGACGCTATGTGAAGTATATGAATACTAATTTGATGGTGGATTCATGTATGTAGATGGTATACTCATTACTAGCAACAATGAGTATTATGTATAATATTTCAAGGCTAAAATGCAAAAAGAATTAGAAATGACAGATTTCAAAATCATAACATAATTTCTTAGTATAGAAATTCTACAAAGTGAGCGTGGAATTTTCATATTCCAAGAACAAATGCTAAAGAAGTCTAGAAGAAGTTCATCATGGAACAATGTAAGAGTATATGTACACCTCTTGCTACCAATGAGAAGTTAACCAAAGAAAATGAGGCTAAGAAAATTAATCCTTCTATTTACATATAGAAGTTTGCAAGATGTTTGTTATATTTGATAGAAACGATGCCTGACTTGATGTTCATAGAAAGTTTGCTATCTAGATTCATGACAACACTAGTAAACTGCACTTTAAGCTGTAAAAAGGGTGCTAACATTAAATGTTGGAACTTGGTATGGATGATGTAAATAAAATAAATTACCTACTTATACTGATAGTGATTGTGGATGATCAATTAATGATATGAAGAGTACGTTGAGTTATGCATTTAGCATTGGTTCAAGCATGATAAGTTGGATTATAAGAAAACAAGAAATGGTAGCACAATCAATTGCAAAAGCAAAATATTTTTTTACGCAACTTCTGTTAACCATGCTATTTGGCTTGAGAGAGTTCTTAAAGATCTACATCAAAAGAAGAATGAGGAAATAATATTTATGTGTGACAAAAAGTTTGTAATTGTTATGGCTAAGAATCCAATTTTTCAAAGAAGAACCAGGCAAATTAATAGAACCTAAGTCTCAATATAACCAAAAAACAGAATTTATTTAAAAATAGAGTAAAAGATTACATATGCAAGAATTGAAGACTCACAGAGCAATCAAAATAAAGACCTAAAAGACTCAAGAACAATATCAATCTGATAAAAGAATTATCAGACTGATCCTATAGACTTAGTCTCCTAGAGCCAAAGCCCTCCTAGAGTAAATGCTCCTACAACACTTAACATAATACTTAGCCTACCTCCTCACACTCCCTCTCCCTTATTTATAACAAACTCACCCTAATGAAATTACCTAATTACCCCTTAACAGAAATCCTTTATAGTACAGGTACCTCTCACAAATCAAGATTAAATATCATTTCATTTAGAGAAGTTGAGAAAGAGAAAGAAGTTGTATTGCTCCACTATAACTGTGAAGACCAAATTGTCAACTTAGAAAGAAATTAGGATTTTTCCAACAAGTTAATTGAGGGGGAGTATTAAAGTTAATAAAGCATGATATAATAAAATATAAGTATACGCTAAGAGTTAACTTGTAAAAATGGCTAAATTGTGTAGACAAGGTAAATATAACTTGAAAAGGAACTTAAGCTATTTAGGCAAAGCAATTACTTGCAAGAGTAGAAAATCTATGCCTTGCGACTTACAAGAAAGTTGAATCCATCTACTCAAGTTACCAATAATTCATAAGAGTGGAGAAAACTTCTTGAAACTATAAATGTCCTTATTATGAATGAAGGATATAAAGAAGCTTTCTCTTAAATGTGCACCTCTAGTCCTAATTAAGACCATATATACCTCACTCAAATTCTCTCTCTTGCTCTGATTCCCAAATATCAAACAATTTTTCCCTCTCCCATACCAATATAGCCTTCCCTACGCATTTCACTGTTATTAATTGTCTGCCATTGTTTTATGGTGTTTGTAATGCTATAAAGGTCTTTTTTGTGGAAGAATAGTTGTAAGATTTTGATGAAAGGAAATTATTCTCTCTAATTCAGAATGAAACTAAAACCTAATCTTTATATAGAGGAATTCTAACAAAACTAGAAGAAAAAATAAGCAGGAAAATCCCTCTTAAATAAGGAATCCTCACTAAACTAGTACTAGGAAAGTATATCCTAATCTATCAAATGAAAAATAAATAAATAATTTAAACAAAAGGATCGACTCTTTTCTACACTCCTCCTCAAGCTAGGTTGTATATATTATACAATCTTTTCTACACTCCTTTCTTCTTTCTTTAAGCATGTAAAGACACCACACAACTCAACACTGCCAATCATCTTCCTCGAACCCACTGCTTTGATGTGCCAACATGCTAGTATGTTGTTTAGTAGTGGACAATGATGATTGAGATAGAATAGAGATTTGACCAAATAGCTTTTGTAGTGCCTCAATCAGTTTCCTGGTGAATGGACTGCTCTCTGTATTTTTGTTATTATCAGATATAAGGGCAACATTTGTATGTTTGTCCTGATCACTCCATCATAGTGACTAAGCTTCCAATTTGGGGTCTTCTGTAACATCTCGGTACCTCGAGCTATTGCTTATGGTGAGGTTGACATGTAACTTTAAAAAATATATATTTTTGGAACCAAATTGAACTTTTGGGACCCAAGTGAATTTTTTGGTTTTTAGAGCAAGAAATTTTGGAGATTATTCCAAGTATACTAATATCTTAAATATTATATTTAAAGACTCGCATGAATCTTTCAAAGAGTTATTCGAGGATTGTGATGAAATAAATAAATTGAGACATCACTGGTGTTTCTAAGTCAAGATTAAACAATCAAAAATGATATGTAGAGTCAAGTCTGGTGTGTAATATATTTGAGTTAAGGAAAAACTCTAACCTTGCCTTTATTTATGGTTTATTTATCAAATCAACTTATGGCATTTTTGTAATTTAGCACCCTTCATACATATATATGTATATACATGCCAGTACACAGCAATTTTTACTCTTGCCCAACACTACACACATATTCTAGAAGGCTCTTGACTCCTCTCCCATTTCACTCTTGATGTCCTTCTCAAACCCTTTGGTGACCTTCCTCCAGTTAACCCAGGTCACCGATGGCACCCTTTAACCGAAGCATCTTTATTTTTAGAGGTAAGTGCAAAAATTTCTCCTTCTTCCTTCTCTTCTTCATATGGCTAAGAACATAGCTAAGATTTAGGGAAGGAACATGAAAATCAATGAGTGAGCTATCTTTTAATCTCATCCTATATTTCTTTGATGTAGTTGAAGCTGATCCCTTGAAGAAATCAGTGAGAATCAATGGATTTAGAGGGTTAGAAAAACCATATTAGATTTGGAAGCTAAGGATTTATGTTTAAAGAATAAAGTGATTAATTTAGAAAGAAATCTTTTAGATAATTGATTTATTTTTTTGGAAAGTTTTCTATTGCTAAAGCGTGAATTACAAGCTTGAAACCATGGGTTTTGACTGAGATTTGGACTAGGTGGAAGAGAGAATAGAAGCAGGGTCAAATTTTGCAAAACAGGGTAGATTTCATTGGCAGCCATCATTGTAGTGACAGAAACTATCACTGTAGTGATGGTGGTTGTGCTGCTGGTCACTGCAGTGATAGGGAGACAAAATGATGGAATTTTGTCAAGCTTCCCCACTGCAACGATGGATCGATAGGGCCATTATTACAGTGACCTAGAGGACCTTCATGGCCGATTTTTCTCACTTTTTCTCATAATTTTTCTTCTCTAAACTTTAGGAAACACCTCTAAGGGACTTGGGCATCATTTATGCATCAAGATACCAAGATTTGGAGTAGATTGCACAACTTGAAGAAGAGGTGAGGGAGCTTTCACCTTACTTTGTTTGCTTGTTTGCCTCATTCTTAAAGTATATATACTAAAGTATCATACACATAATTATTCCGAATGGCGTTATGGGTGTGAGTTCAAGGTGACGAGACATATATTCTTTTATGAATGATTATATGTGGATTGGTTGGGAGGGAAATACATATTTGTGTATGGAAATAATACATGTGAGACAAATTAGCTCCAATATGGTGGATGAAAAGATTGATGAGGCACGATGATAACTTGTAATGCATATATTAATTGTGTTCGTGAAATATATAGGATTAAAAAAATGAATGTGATGACATGTGTTGTAGAAGAATGAATGTTGTTGGTGTGCTTGAATGGAATGATGAGATATAATTAAGTATAAAACTTGTGTGGCGATGTATACATAATCATATTTCTTTTTTTGAATAAAGGCTTGAGAGGTACGTAAAATCCTAAATGTGTATATATGTGTGTGTATATATATATATATATATATATATATATTTGTATATTAAATTGGTTCATAAGGAACTTAGTATGTATGTATGAGCATATGCAACTTATTATCCCTCAAGAATGAGAAAGTGAAAAATATATATAACATCATATATATATATATATATATATATATGTATAAATATCTATAAAAAAATTCCAATATATAATTGTTAAAATTAGTAAGTATATGAACATACACATCTACATATATAGGTACCTACGTTATGAGATGTTTATTTGGAAAAATTAGCATTGACAAATATATAAACATATACATATATATGGGCACTTAGCCTTGTCATTGAAGTAAAAAAGTCATAATTCACTTGTGTATTAACTCCCATAATTGACGAAAACATGGGATTTGTGCTTGAATAGGTTAGATTGATGGTAACTTATGTTGTGAAATTTAATGCTCGATACTTTGTATGGAACTGTGAATGGTGAATGCAAGTATCATTAATGTATTGTTAAGGATAGCGATATGGTTGCAATTGTATTCTTCGTCTTATGGAAAATGCATTGGATTATTTATTTTGTGCTAGAGTTTTTGGCACTTTGATTATTCATGTTGTTCTGGAGTTATTGGCACTTGAACTATTTATTTTGTGCTAGAGTTATTCGCACTTGGATTATTTATTTTGTGCCAGAGTTATTGGCATTGGACACGTTGTGCCAGAGTTATTGGCACTTGGACTTTTCACATTGTGTCAGAGTTATTAGCACTTGGACTATTCATGTTGTGTTTATTTTGTGCCAAAGTTATTAGCACTTAGACTTTTCATGCTGTGCCATTTGACATACTCATTGCATTGTGATATGATTTCTTGCTATGACATGATCGGATGCCTCCTTAATTATGGTTGTGTAGTTGCTAGAGCTCTTACAGAAGTGAAATTTGTGTTGGGTTCTTTGTGATTAGACCTATGATTTATAAGTGAGTATATTTCTAACTGCAAGTATAGTCATAATTATACTTTTTCATATGTATTTGAATTATGTTTAAGTGTGGAAGTAGGATAGAGCTTTCTTCACTGGGTCAGTATGACTAATGCCTCAACATTTTCAAGTGCGAAGGGAGCTTAGTGATGGTATTGAGTTTGGTGACATCCCTTTTTGTTCGTGGATATAGTATGGTCTTGTCTCTTTCTTTCATAGGTTTTACTTTAGTTATGCTCTGTAATCGAGTAAGTTAACTAGGTGGTGTATGTTGATTAAGGTATGATTACTACTACAGTTTATGTGTTAGATGACTGAGTTTATGAGTTGTGATTAGGACGATATATTTGGAAATAAATTGTTCTGTGAACTACTTTCACATATTTGAAAAAAAGATTAATTAACAGATTGGTTTATGAGGTTAAATTAATAAGAGTGTTAAATATTTCTGTTAGTTTTAGGGTAGAAGTAAGGCTTATAGGAGAGGGTTTGAGTCCTTTTCCATGTCGGTCACATAGCCGGTTATGGGATATGAAAGCTTCCCATGTATTTTCCAACATGTTTCTTTAGTATGACCAAATTTCTTGCAATGTTCACACCATGGCTTCCCCCTTCTTGTTTATTGTCTTGAGATAAGTTGTGGGTACAAGGCCAAGCCTCCAGTAGCTAGAGTGCCCAAATTTTCTGTCATCATTAATTTCCTCTTGCTTTCTTCCCTTGATCTTCATAAAAGGCCTCTCGAATATATGGTAAGGGCTCGGTTCCCAAAATTCTCCCCTTGACTTCATCCAGATCCTTGTTGAGACCAAGGAAGAATTTGAATGTTCTCCTTTGGTCAACAATCCTTTTGTATAGAGCAGCATCATCAAGGCATTTCCAGGGGTAGATCTCGAACATGCCAAGGTGCTAATGATGTTGAAATATTGAGTAACAATCAACTCTCCTTGTCGTAGATCATGAAGTTTGGTTTTAATTTTAAATAGTTCAGTGGTATTTTTGAAACTAGAGTATGTTTCACATGCTACATCTCAAATCTCCTAAGCCATTCTATAAAGGAGAAAATTCTCTTCAATCTTCGTGATCATGGAGTTTATTAACTGTAATGAAACATAAAGAACAAAAAGAGGGAAAACTTTCTGATATCTATTCCATTGATCTCCATAGGTATATATACATATTACATAGGTATAAAATAGAATCCCTAAGACTATGCTATCAGAGAAATCCCTAATTATTAGCCTATAGATTAATGCTATGATTGCGTCATAAATAGAGGAGTGAGCACAGGTTAGGTTGAGGAAAAATTTCAACCTAATCCAATCAAATTTGATCGATTTGGGTTGGGTGAGGTTGCTACTTTTTTTATAACAAACCCAAACCAACCCAACCCGCACTCTGGTGAGTTGGGTTTGGTCAAGTTGGCGGATGGTCTTTTTTTTGTTTTTTTCTCTCTCTCTTTTCCCAAGGAAAATAAATCAACAAAGAAATACATTATTATTTATATTATTTAACAAGACAACAACAGTCAAAAGTAGACTTTACCACTATAGGTAAATTAATTCAATATGAAGTTCAACATTATACAATCTAAATTTCAATAAATACATAACATAGAAATATTTATTTATAAATAATGAGTATAACAAAAATCCTAAGTGGCTAATTCCCTAAAAAAATCCTTAAAAAAATTATATATTGGGTGGGTTGGCGGGTTGGGTTAGGTTAGGTTGGAAAATTTCCAACTAGCCACCCGACCCACCACTTGGCGGGTTGAAAGAATTTGACACAACCCAACCCAATCCAAACATGGAGATTGGGTCAAGTTAGACGGGTTAGTGCTCACCTCTAAAGAGGATAAGTCAAATATACAATATCTATTAACAATCCCCCTCAAGCTGGAGCATAGATATTAATCATGCCCAGCTTGTTAGTTAAATAATCAATTCAAGTTCCATTCAGGGCTTTTGTGAATGGGTTGGCGAGTTTCTCTCCAGTCTTCACGTATAGGGTAGCAATCAAATTTTCCTTAATCTTTTCATGAAAAAAAATGGCATTCAATGTCAATGTGTTTAGTCCTTTCATGATAAACTGGATTTGACGCAATATGGCAAGCAGCTTGATTATCACACCACAATTTTGCTGGCATTAAATGCCTCAACCCAATCTCATTTAATAAGTGATGTATCCACATAATCTCACTTAAGGATTTGCTCTATACTCAGATTCTACACTCGATCGAGATACAACATTTTGTTTCTCACTTTTCAACGATACAAAGTTGCCTCCAACAAAGACACAATATCCAGTAGTAGATCTCTTGTCAATCTTGCTTTCAGCCTAATCAGTATCTGCAAAGCATTCAAGGTAAGTATGCCCAAGATTACTATACAAGATACCAAGTGCAGGAACTCCTGTCAAATAACATAGAATTTGTTCCAGAGGTATCCAATGTTTGACTATAGGTGTGCAGACATGAATTGGCTAACAACACTTATTGCAAAAGCAATGTTAGGGCAAGTTACGGTAAGATAGTTTAATTTTCCAACAAACCTTTTATATCTATCTAGATCATCAAAGGGATCCTCATCATCTTCTATAAAATATGCATTTGGAAGTATTGAGGAACCATATGGCTCGGCTACTAACTTTCTAGTTTCTGCAAGCATGTCTAGAACATATTTTTCTTTAAGACAAAAATATTCCCTTCTCACTTCTTGTGACTTCCACTCCCAAGAAATAATTTAGCTGGCCCAAGTCTTTTGTGTACAAGTTAGTATACAGGAATGCTTTGAGAGCTGAGATGTCTACATGATCATTCCCTATGATGATAATATCATAAACATAGACTACAAAGAGGATAATGCTAGCTACTGATTTTTTGTAGAACACTGAGTAATCACATTTACTCTTCTTTAATCCAAATTCTTAAACCACCATACTGAACTTCCCAAATCAAGCATGAGGACTTTGCTTTAATCCATACAGATTTCTTCAAATGATAGACTTTCCCATAGTCCACTTAAGCAACAAAACCAGGTGGTTGCTCCATATTCACTTCTTCTAGGAGATCACCATGTGGGAAGGCATTCTTGATGTCTAGTTGATACAAAGGCCAATTCTTAGACGTTGTTATAGAAATGAACAATCGATTTGAGGTGAGTTTAGCCACTAGTGAGAAAGTATCAAAATAATCTACTCTATACATCTAGGCATACCATTTAGCCACTAATCTAGCTTTAAGTCAAGCTACCGAGCCATCTGTATTAAACTTGACTGCAAAGACCCATTTTCATCCCATAATTTTCTTACCTTTGGGTAATTTCACTAGGTCCCATGTATGATTATCATCGAGGGCTGGCCTCTATTTCCTTAAGCATAGAGGCATAGTAACTCGAAAAACCAAGGCTTCTTTAATAGTTTTAGGAAATGAAACAGAGGCTAAAGAAGCAATAAAAGAACTAGATGCATGAGATAAATGATCGTATGAAATAAAATTAGTAGTAAGATAAGTAGTTTTTGGAAGGGTACACTAACATTTACCTTTACGAAGGGTAATCGGTATATCATGGTCACTTGGTGGAGTGTCTGATGACAAAGAAGCTGGTACAAGATATATATCACTGGTTGCTTGTCTGTCACTTGGTTAAGAACCTGAAGAAGCCGTTGTATCATTAATTTCTTGTCTCCTAGAGTAAATTTGAACAATGAGTGGCAAATACTAGGAGATGTGGATTTATATATCAGCCATTTCTTGTTGTCTTCCCCCTGACTTGGAGGATAGGAAAGGAACAGAGAAAAATGGTTTTTCCTCTGAGAAGACCATATCAGTGGAGACCAAGTATCTATTCAAATATAGAGAGTAGCATCGGTAACCCTTCTGAAAACGAGAATATCCCAAAAATACACATTTCTAGGCTTTTAGGTCAAGTGTAGTAAGATGAGGCCTCACATCATGAACATAGCATGTGCTACCAAATGCTTATGGTTCCACTATAAATAATAGCTTTTTGGGAAAAAGAATACTATAGGGAATTTCACCACCAAGAACCTTAGATAGCTTACGATTGATAATAAAATTAGTTGTGGAAACAACACTATCCCAAAATTTCTTAGGGACCTTTATTTGGAATACCAAGGCACGAGCAGTCTCAAGAAGGTACTTGTTATTGGATCAAGTAATCCTAAAGTAATTCTAAAATGGATCTCTTATTGGATTAAGTAATTCTAAAATGATTCTGACATGTACTCTTTAGCATTATCACTTCTCTATACATGTATAGAACTATTAAATTGGGTCTTAATCTCAACACAAAAGGCAAAGAAATGTGAAAACACTTCAGAATAATTTTTCAAAAAGTAAATCCTTGTCTAGGCCTGAGTATTAGACCTGCCTAACCTGCCAAACCTAACTAACCCGCATAGCTAGATTAGTTTAGGTTAGGTTGGCAGGTTGGGTTGGGTTGGATTGAAAACACTCAACCCAGCTAATGTTGGGTTGAGTTATATGTTAAGGATTTTCAACCCAACCTAACCCAAACTCGCCAACCTGATAGATAATTGAATATTTTTTTTAGTTAGCAACTTAGTAGTACTGCAAACCTCTCTGTCATACCTTAGTTCTATCTTGTTCGGTGCTAGTTTCCTCATCATGGAAATTCTTTGTGAGCTATAGAATCGCATTGATAGAGGTGGAGGCAACCTAACACTGGCTTGCTTTCTCTAAATTGTTGTTTGATAAGGAAAGAAACAAAAGCAAAGAAAGATAATAGTATTATAGGATTGAACCAGTGTTAACCCATTCTTAGCAAGGCTCAAAACTTTCAGTTTGAGGCAATACGACAAGGAGCTTGGAAGAGGCCTTTTAATCACTTGTTGTCTCTCTAGACTCTTGCTTGGTGATGTTCTGCTCTCACTTACTCATCATCTCTATGGTCTCTCGCTCGGCCCTTCCCTTCTCTCTAAGCACTACGGCGTAGCTATTGGAACACCCTCTTTCCTCTATCTCCATCGACATCTAGACCAGAAATTTCTAGTTCAAAGACCAAAAATTTTTAGTTCACGAGCCAGATCTAGTTCATGAACTAGAAATTCTTGGTTCATAACATGTAGATCTAGTTAGTGAAGTAAAAACAAATGTGTCACTATGTATGTTGTTTTGTTTCTAAAAAAGAAATGGAAAATAGAGAGATAAGAAGACTAACAAGAAAAAGAGGAAAAAACAAAGAAGCACCCGCCACCTAACCTGACCTAACTAGTTAGAGTACACGTTAGGTTAGTTTCAGTCCAACATCTAAAAATCAAGAACCCAACCCAACTCCACCCATTCACATTTGGGTTGAAAATTTTCCTAAACCCCGACCTATGCTCACCCCTATCCTTGTCATTCAATAAAAATCGTCTACAAAGGTAACAAAATACTAAGATCCTGTTTTAGACACAATCAGACATGGTCTCTATATATCCGAATGGACTAATTTAAAAGCTGATTCAACCTATTTATTAATTTTGGGACTTAATTTACTACATGATGTTTTACAAAGTGACATGATTCACACTCTAAAGATGTTGCATCATGAAATTGGGGGCATAACTACTTCAAGGTAGACAGGGAAAGATGTCCAACCAACAATGAGCATTGAACGAAGAGGTGACACTAGCACAAGCAACTAACGAGGCTCCCATACATTAAGGATGTAGAGACGATTAGAGATATGTCCTTTACCAATAATCTAATTTATCACAAGATCCTAAAAAATACAATGATCAGGAAAAAAAGATATAACAATTTAAGTCTTTGATGAGTTTACTCACAGAAATCAAATTGAAGGAAAGACTGGGTAAACTTAGAATAGATGACAAAGTAATAGAAGAAGTTAGTTTAGTGGTCCCTAAACCTTCAATGTTATAAATAGATCCATCCACAATGTAACAGAAGATGGAGATTTATGTGGCTTGAAATTTGAAAATGTGGTCAAGATTACCTGTCATATGATATGTGGCACCATAATCAATTACCTATTTATTTAAATAGGTGATAAGGCATATTTTACCCTGCTTAGTTATTTTTTGACAATGTGGAACTAAATGAGCCTTAGTGCCTGACATCTTTAGCAAGAATACAAGGCAAGACAACACTTGAGGTTGCTAAGCTGCTTCTGACAAAAGAGAGAACAAACAATCTTGTACGACTAAACTTACAGTGGAAATAGGCCAAAAATGAGGAGTCGATGCTAGGCACACTAAGTTGAGCTACAACTGCCATTACATGCATCCTTACGCACAAGCGTATGGGAGAATTGTCGAACCTTCAAACAGTGCGTGAGCCTCACAAGTGCCTCAAACCACCGTCGATCTTTAGGGATGGGCTGAACTCAAGTGGTAAGAACCACTGATCACTTTCTCGAGTGATCTAACACAAGCCACCAAATGATCCTACGCCAAGAATCAAAAAACCCAAAGTTGAGATAATCTCTGATACCATGTAATGAAACACAAAGAACAAAAAGACACAAAGAACAAAAAGAGGGAATACTTTCTAATATCTATTCCATTGATCTCCATAGGTATATATACACATTACATAGGTATAAAATAAAATCCCTAATATTATGCTATCCAACAAATCCCTAATAAGTAGCCTTCAGATTAGTGCTATGATGATATCATAAATAGAGGATAAGTCAACTATACAATCTTTATTAACAATAATCATGATATGACTATATGATTTTTTGTCTTCCAGGGTTGATACTTGGGGTCTGTTGCTATGGGAATGGGAACCTCACTAGTGAGATAATTATCCATTCCTCTATCAGAAACATATATGAGGACGGATTGTGATCACTGAAGGAAATTATGGCCATTGAGTTTATAGCTAATGATGAGGAAAGGCAAATTGTCAATGATATTGATTAAGGGATTCTGGTTGGGTCTAGAATTAACTTCTGAGGACATGGATTGTGTATTCATGGTGATGATAAAAAGCCCAAATGAGGAAGATAACGACTGGGCTGGACTCTATGATGGTGAGCGACTAGATTTGTCCAAGCAAGTACCAAATCAATAGCGTATCTTCACATACCAACATGTGAGAATACGCATTAGAAGAACATGACCACATGTGCAGATGTTAGAAAAGCTCTGGTCGACAGGGATGGGCCGAAAATGACCTCCTAAGGTAAACCTGAGGATGGTTTAGTCAATACAGTGCTTAAGCGAGGATGGACGAAGCTATATGCTTATTCAGTGAGGCACAATAATAACTGAAGATTAGGTTACAACTGAAGTTGTGCAAAGATCAAAAACCACTTAAGATTAGGTCTAGAATTGACTTATGAGGACATGGATAGTACAAAAGCTTAGGAGTCAACTCTTTTTTTTATATTGATAATCCTACAATGTTTAAAGTAGATTTTAGAGGAGTAACCACAATTTTTATCCCTAAAAGTTTACCTCGATTATAAGTTAGTCCCTCAAACGTGGCCACTAATGACTTTAGTCTCTGGAAGTTGAAATTATTACATAAAATGGTCTTTTGATCCATCCTTGCTTTAATAATCATCGTTCTCTGTTGATGTGGCAATGACATGGTATCTAGGAATTTGTTTGCTGACATGTCAAGTGGTGATGTGGTAGTGATATGGTATCCAAGGGCTATTTTGTTTACAAAAAAAATTCTAAGGACCAAATTGTTTGTGGAAAATAAAAATTAGAACCACAAGAGGATTTAACATTTGTTCTCTTTCAAGCGCATAATTTCTCATCTTCTTTCTTTCTCTTTGTAATCTTTTCACTTCTTGATGCTATTAGTGCCACCATTAAAGCCCTCACACTCTTTCCCATGAGAAATCAATGGGTTTCTCTTACAAAAAAAAGTGTTCTCTACCCTCCAAAATGCTCTATCATTTCCATCTATAAAAATCCATCAAGTATCCACTCTTCTTTCACCATATGCTTTTGACCTCCTCCTCTTTCATCGCTATCTTTAATTAGAGTTCAAGTTTTGTCCCCAGTGGCAAATCAAAAGGTACCCAAACATAGCAATGTTCCGTATGTTCTTAATTTTATCTATTTTACAAAGGACTTTATTGATTCTCTTGGCTTTGTAATCTAGTCACATGGCTCTATAGGATACGCCAAGATCGAACTTCCTTTCTTCCAGGGATATCACTTCTAACCCATCTAATTTTGGCAATGTGTAATGTGACTCTAATTAGGTTATTTCCCTGAATCTTAGAGACTCCAGAGTTGGTGCTTCCAGTCTATCTAGTGAACTTAACCTAGCCATCAGTAAGCTTTTTGTTCTAGCTGAGCTCATTGTGGTTCCATGTAGGATAAATAATTCTCTACCTCATTCATTATTCAACTTTAAGAACATCAGATTCCTTAGCATAACCTAGAACTTCATTTTTGTGAGATTTTGGTGAGTTGGGTTCAATTTTGCAACCTCAAAACCTTGGACTTCAGTTTCAGTCAACTAATTGGTAGCATTCTTATGTCTATCAACAAAAAACAATAAAACTTATCTCTGATTTTGAAAAAAAAAATTGGTCCTTTTTTCTCTTAAACAATTTCATTTATAAAAATTCCTTTTCTAAACATAGTTCTTAGATGTCATATCAATGTCACATTACAAATTAACGTGACACATCAGCAAACGACATAGTCCTATATTTCATGTCAATTGATAGCATCACACTTTAGCAAATTATGGTGAGTGTGACAACAACATTTTATGTGACAGTTATAACTTTCAATGACCAAAGTTGTTACTGGTCATATTTTAGAGACTAACTTATAACTTTGTTACACTTTTAAGGACTAAAAAATATGTCTACTCTTTTTGGAAATTCCCACTATTCCATTCTTTGGTCATCTCAAAGGAGTGTAGTTTTGTTCCCTGGTTGATAAGGTCTTAAGTTCAAGGTGTGAATAAAAAAAAAAAGAAAAAAGAAAATAGCTTAGGCATTTACACTTCTGTAATCTAATTTAGTTTGAACCAAATTAGTTAAAGCCTAGTGCACTTTCTAGTAATTCAAACAAAAAAGACACACAGTCATCCAAATTATAATTAGTGAATCCATAGAAAGAAAAAAATGTTTGGCTAAAAATAAGTTGAAATTGATTAAGCAATGCTAAAACAGGTATATATGTTGATCATATAATTTCGAACCACAATACTACTTAAACCAAGTGGTTCCTGCCCATGTAGATCAGGAGGAACATGGTGAAAATGAACATGGGAAAGATGAACAAGGCTTGCCTCGAGGATGTGCACCAAGACATGGGGCACAACCACATATTGATCCAGCTACCTTATTAACTAGTTTGACCGCCTTACTAGAGGTTCAAACAGCATTACAAGGAAGTCTAATCAATCTGACTACATTGTTAGAGAGACAGGTGGTTGCTGCAAATATCCCTATTGCTCCTATTCCTACTGCAGTTCCTCCGACACGTCCAGTAATTCCTCTACCTCCTCCTGTTAAGGACGGGGCAGTATAGGATATCTTTGACATACTTTTTGAAGATTAAACCCCTTGTCTTCACCGGGGAAGACCCAAATAAGGATCCACAATGATTCCTTGATGGAATAGAGAAGGCATGCAAGGCTTTGAAATGTGATCCTCAATTATGGGTGGATTTCGCCACTTATCAATTTCAAGGAAGGTCTCATGAGTGGTGGGTTGCTTGGCAGAATAGTCGAGCTCCTAATGCTTCTCTAGTTACTTACGATGAGTTTTGTTGAGTTTTTGTTGAGAGATTTATGCTGAGGAGTTTGAGAACTGCAAGAGCCAGAGAATTTGAATTTCTCAAATAATGTTCGATGATGGTTGATGAGTATGATACAAAGTTTACACAACTTTCTAGATACGCACTTCACATGATTCCAGATGAACAGGAGAAGATTTGTTCATTTATTCTTGGTCTTCGTCTTCCATTACGCCAATTTTAAGCATGCAGATGAAACTATATCCTTCTTATGTGGCTGCAATAGATGCAGCCAAAACAGGTGAAATAAATGAGAAGGATGAGGATGATGACTTCAAGAGGAAGAGAAAACATGGAAACGAAGGGAGATCTTCAGGATATAGCAGATTATTAGAGACTACTAGGCCTCAAAGTAAAGGTCAATCTACTCCCATGGTATCATCCACTCTAGTAGTATCTTCAGGCAACGTTTCTAGGCCCAGATTAGATTATAGGGGAGGTTCTTCATCAGTTGGTCAGGTGCCATCTCAACAGGGACGAGACAAGCCTAAGTGTTTAGAGTGTGGGTGATTTCATACCTGTGTGTGTCATGGAGCAGGCCCAATTTGTTTCTGTTGTGGACAAATGGGTCATATGAAGAGAGATTATCCTCAGCAAGTAGATATCTCAAGGCAAAGATCTGTGCATTTGTCTCAAGCACAGTAGATGGAAGCTTCAGCTAACAGAGCTCCTTCCTCCTCTGTTAGATGGAGTGGCATAGGGAGAGGAGGGGGCAGAAGACAGGGAGGATGAAGTTAGCCTACAGTTGGACGCAACCAAGCCAAAGTATATGCTCTTACACATCAGGATGCACAGGCTTCGAATGCAATCGTGAGAGGTATTCTTCCAGTATGTTCATTCTATGCTCGTTATTATTTGACCCGAGATCTACCCATTCATATGTGTCCCCAATCTTTGTAAAATGGTTTATTCAAGATCCTGTTAAAATTAATAGATCTTTTCTTTAGGCCTTTCACATGTCGTACCTCTTGGATGGTGTGAACCATACCATCAAACATCTTCAATTTGATGGTACCAACACCTGCAATCTCCAAGACATGATCGTCTTCCATGAACACTAATCCACCTGAGATATGTTCATATTGATGGAACCATTCTCTCCGGGGAGACATATGCCATGTCATTTTTGAGTCCATAAGCTAGACATCAGCGAGTCTTCTTCTGCCTTCAGTAGCGGTTGTTGCCTCCCTATATAAAATTTTACCATCATCCGAGGTGCTTGCTACACAACCCTGAGCTTTTGATAAGTCAAAATCTTTTCCTTTAACTTCTTTTTTTTTTTGAGATGCCAACACTCTCTTTTGTAGTGCCCTTTCTTGCCACGGTGATGATACTTGACATTTTTCTTACTTCTGGATTTTGATCTACTCTGATTTTGACTCCCACTGGGGCCACATTTCGTTGATCTCTCTCTCTCATTATTGTTAAAGCTTCAGCTTAATGTGAGCCTCACAATCTATCTTTTTTGCTCTTGCACTGACTTTCTTCTTCAAGAACCACAACTGCAATATCATTGAAGACTAGAACTTCTATATTGTTTATTAAGTTGATGATGAGTTGATCATACGAATTAGGTAGACTTTGAAATAGAATTTCAACACTCTATGTTATGCCCCATTGTTGTGAGCTGTGAAAATAAAGTGTTGAGGGTGTTGATGTGGTCAGTCACCATAGTTGACTCCATCATCCAAAGGGTGTAAAGTTTTTTTCTCAAGAAAATTTTGTTGTGCAGTGATTTGGCATCGTACAATTTTCTCAAAGTATCCCATATCTCTTTTGCTGTCTTTTTTCTCCGCCACACTTGACAATACTCCATCAATTAGTGCTAGATGCAAATTAGCAATAGCATTGCTATCCATCTCGTTCCACTTGCCATCGTCAGTGATCTCGTCGGGCTTTTATCCAATTGCCGCCAAACAGTTATCTTTTCTCAAAACTACTTTTATTCTCATTTTTCACAATGAGAAATTATTCCCATTGAACTTCTCTCCTTCGTACTTCATCGTCAGTATTAAAGATGCCTCCTCTCCAGTAACTAGATCTGATTTCAGCACGAAAACTAGGCTCTGATACCACTATTAGAACGTTGTAGAATGGGGCACACAATTACAACTGAAGTATAAGTGAGAAAAATGATGAACAATAAATTTTATGTGTAAAACTCCTAAACAAATTAAGAGAAAAACCTTGGGCAAATTGTAGAAGGATTTCATTAATACAAATGGATTACAACAATTTCTTTCTAAAATAAGGAGAGAACAATTGATAATACCCTCTCTTATAATAGGAGAAAACACACTCTCTCTAACTAAAGAAAAAACAATTTTAGGAGATGTCACTTTTTTCTCTCTCTTTTGCACCCAAAATAGGATTTTGCCTTTAAGAATTGGGATAATCCTTATGAAGCCAAGAGACATGTATTTATAGAGAAAGGGAGGTGGTGAAGCAAAATTCAAATTCTCCATCATCTTTGACTATTCAAAGAATCAGAATTCAAATTCTCTACCATTTTGACTAAGGAAGCAAAATTCAAATTCTCTACCATCTTTGACCAAAAGAAGAAAAATCCAAATTCTCTACCATCTTTGACTATGGAAGCAAAATTCAAATTCTCCATCATCTTTGACTATTTAAAGACTTAATATAGAAGCAAAATTGCTTCTTAACCTTTTGGTCAACAAAAGTGACTTTACCACCACATGTCATACACAAGATAGCAAGTTCTTTTAAATTAAGAGGCTCCAAGTTAGAGTGTAGAACTGGAAGATCTGGAACAATGATTTTTTAAAAGAGCTGTACTCATTTCTAACATTATGTTATGATCAACAACAGGACAAACACTAGAAATATTGTTTTCTACATACTTCATTATATACTATAGAAAGCAAGGTATACATTGATAATTTGGTGGGGTGTTGGGCAGCTCAAGGCTTCCTTAGTGATGTTAACGAAACAAGAAGATACCAAAAGGCAAGAACCAAAGGTCATTTGGTTGTTGAGCGTCTCATTAATTTCTCTTTACTTTGAAAAGGGAGAATCCAAGGTATATGTCACCATGAATAGTTGTATGAGATAACTTGCTCTTCATATACCATCTACAGATCCTCAATATAGTTCTTATGTGCAAACCAATAAAGAATCTAAAGAGCCCCAAAATCAAAAACTTGGATGAATGCTAAATGTGTATCAATAATAGACACCAAACTCCATGATTTACCGATAGGTCAAGATTGTGGTGTGCTTGAGACATTACTACTTCAAAAGAATTCAAAATTGGCCACAATCCCACAAACATTTTTTGGTAAACATAGAGCAACCTTCTTGTGTTTGATTTATGTAGTACTGGAATTAAGAACCTTCCATATCAAAGTTAACTAATCTAAAAACACTATACTTGAATGCTTGTAAGCAGCCGAGTGATAACATACTTTTTTCATTTATTTTAGTCCCTATTTTAGTCCTTTTTGCCTCTTTAATTTTGTCAATTCTCTAATTTTATTATGTTTTGAAATTTATTGGGTATAAACTATTTATGGATTGAATGTGTCTCAATTTTTATATTTTTAGAACTTGAATTGTAAAATGCTCAATTTAATTCCTATAAATTTTAATTTTGGAGAGAAAAGTGTTGACATGGACAAAGATGATGATTTGGATGCTAATGTGGCACTTTTTGGGTGATGTAGATGCTTACTAGGATATGCTGGATGTGGGGCCCACTTGAACTCTTATTCAATGCCATGTAGTCAGAATTTTTGGGCAGAAATATTAATTTTCGTAGGTCAAGAAAAGCATGGCTGAAATATTAATTTTGCCATGATATTCTGCTGCTGTTCTGCTGCTGTTTGTCACTTTCTGCTGCAGAAATATTAATTCTGCTGCTGCTGCCATACCATTCTGCTGCTGCCATACTTTTCTGCTGCTGCAGAAATATTAATTTTGCTGCTGTCTTGCTGTCAAAGTGCTGCCATATCATGGAAGAGGCATCCAAGGAGGCATCTAGGGCAGAATATCCCTTTAGGCATGTGTTAGATCAGTTTTATATTTGCAAAAATCGAAATTTATTAAGGAGGCTAAGTCATTTTTCTGATGTGAAGTCCTAGCACCATTTTTCTGCCTTCCTTGGGCAGCAGTGGCTGGGAGCAACATAGAGGCAACTCTCTAGCTTGGTTAGAGGGAAAGGAAGCCTTCCCACTTGGGAATGGCTCTCCTTCTCCCATTTTCCTTCCTTTTCTTGCATTTTCCTTCATAGTTTCTTAGATTTCTGTTGTATTTTCTGTTTTCTGTCATGTTTTTCCTTCTCTTCCATGTAATTTTCTAAGTTTAAGGATTGATGTAGTTTGGTTCTATGATGTTTTATTGCTGAACAATTTCGATTTTAATGCATTTTCGTTTAATGGAATGGATTTTACTGATTATTCTTCCTCTTGAATGTTTGATGAACCTTCAATGAGTTTGGGATTTTTATGTCTATGCTAGAGTTAGCTAGATATTGAGCTTGACCTTGTAATTTCCACCATAAATTAGATTATCTAGATATAGATAGTTTTATTTATGTGGCTTGAATAATTTTCTTGAGCTTCATGACTTAATTGAATGGTTGATCTAAGATTTTAGTCAATTATTTTGGATAAGTTAGATTGTAATTTCAAAGCTTTTGGATTCAATCATATTTTAGAAAATTGGCCAACATTGAATGGATTGTAATTTAATTGAATTGTTCTTCAATGATTCAAAGATTAATTTGTCTATGAATTAATCGGATTAGACCAACGAAATCAATCTCATTTTCTTGTGTAGTCGGTCATTTGATGAAATGGAAACTGTACTTTAATTCATTTGGACCAATGAGTATTTTCTTGGCCAAAGTTCTATTTTATTTATTGTTCTATGAAGCTTGTTATTTATGCATGCATGCGTTTGCTATGTATTTGTAACGAGTAGGACAAGAGATAACATGTCATATGCGATTGCGGGGCATTGATGTGATTAGGACTTCATCGGATTATATTTGAGTTATAGATTAGTGAAGATCTTCCTAACTATAATTTTAATATAATTCAGTCTTAGAAGACTTTCTGAGAATTTTAGATTGAAGATTACATAATAGAATTAGCCAAGAATATTTAAAGGAAATGATGATGATGTACAATTCCATGAAATTTGTGACCAATCCACATCTTTTCTCTGTTTTGTTTTCTATCTAGTTATTTAAATTTCAGTTATTTATATTGTGTTGTTTCAATCATCACCCCCCCTTTTTTGTGTAATTTCTGAAATTTCCCTCATAAGTCTTAATAGCATTTCACTTAGCCTAATTGAATTTTATTTGATACCTCAATCTCTGTGGGACGATACTCTACTCATCACTTTATTACTTGTTGTGACCCAGTATACTTGCTGGAATATTTTATGTGCTATAAATTATACGCACCACCGAGCATATTGCCATCTAAAATGGAATTACTTAAACATCTTGAGGTCCTTGACATTCAAGGTAGCCAAGTGGGTTTTATACCTTCATGTCTTAGAATCTTAACCAACTTAAAATGCTTGTGGCTTCCATACAGGAAAAATAGAAATCAAAGTTATTACCAACATGTGATCTCTAAGCTACAAAATTTAACAGAATTGCTAATTGAAGTGATATCCTAAGAGGAATGGTGCAACCAAGCTGAGAATTTCATGAAGTACCTGGCTTTATTAAAATATCTAACTAGTCTTAATTGCATTTTCCGTCCTCAAGCATTCTTACGAGGAGTCTTATAGCAAAAAGGGAAGATTCAAGGGATCAAATATAGTCTACTTCATTTCAATTTTTCATTGGATGTCAAAACATAGAACATCCCCAAATTCTTCACTATTTCAATGATGGAATCACCAAGTATTTAATGTACTAAAATGGTGAGAAAGATGATGTGGAAATGGGGGAGGTACTTCATGAAACTGCACCAATCAAATTGATCTCCCACAAGAACATCATAAACCTTTCAAACTTGGGAATAGAAAACTTGAACAATATCCATGGCTTCTTGATTGAGGATTGCAACCATTTTCAATCATTGTAGACAAGACTAAAATTGACCTAAGAAATGGAAGCATCTTACCAAATTTGGAGCAACTGTATTTGAGAAATTTGCCAAAGTTGGAATATGTTTTTAGAGGCCCTTTGTCTCTTGAAATTTTGGCCAACTTCATACTTTAGAATTGGAGAACTACTCAAATTTGAAAAGTATTTTCAGCAAGGGAGCAAATGAAAGAAATGATGGCCAAAGCAATGTAAATACCTTGCCAAATTTGAAGAAGCTCTATTTGAAAAATATACCAAATTTGAGATGTGTTTTCATCGATCCTTTGCCTCCTCAGAGCTTTTCCAAATTACAGATTTTATCATTGGAAGGCTGCACATCATTAGAAAGCATGTTCAACAATGGAGCAATTCAAAATTTGTCAAAACTTCAAAAGCTAAAAGTTCAAGATTGTTCAGATATTGAAGAACTTATTGTGCTCACAGAGGACATTGAAAGGGGAATGTGCTTCCAATATTGGAGAAGTTAGGATTGGCTAATTTGCATAACTTGAAATTCATATGTAAAACAAAAATATTAGCCTGATCATCTCTAGAGTCTAGAGGCTCTAGAGATACATGAATGTCCTAGCTTGAAAGCTCTACCATTTCAGAAAAAAGAATAGCCAAATTGAAACACATCAAAGGTGAGCAAGAATGGTGGAATCAATTGGGGGAGACAAACAAGGAGGTTCACCATCAATTTGAAGACATATTTGCACCAACACGTGGCTAATTTAACTTCTGTCATCTTTTGCTCAAGGAAACAAATGTTTGTTGTTAAAATTGAGAGCTAAATATGTAATATAACTATTGTGTTTATCCTTTTCAATTGGACTTCTTTGAATCTGTTTTTGGTTCATTGTCACAACGAACGAAAATGAGAAACTAAATCATTGTATTCCTATTGTGTTATCTGGTGCGTATAATTTATAGCACATAAAATATTTCAGCAAGTATACTGGGTCGCAACAAGTAATAAAGTGATAAGTAGAGTATCGTCCCACAGAGATTGAGGTATCAAATAAAATTCAATTAGGCTAAGTGAAATGCTATTAAGACTTATGAAGGAAATTTCAGAAATTACACAAAAAAGGGGGGGTGATGATTGGAACAACACAATATAAATAACTGAAATTTAAATAACTAAACAGAAAATAAAACAGACAAAAGATATGTAATTGGTCACAAATTCCATGGAATTGTACATCATCATCCTTTCCTTTGAATATTCTTGGCTAATTCTATTATGTAATCTTCAATCTAAAATTCTTAGAAAGTCTTCTAAGACTGAATTATATTAAAATTATAGTTAGGAAGATCTTCACTAATCTATAACTCAAATATAATCCGATCAAGTCCTAATCACATCAATGCCCCGCAATCGCATATGACATGTTATCTCTTGTCCTACTCGTTACAAATACATAGCAATCGCATGCATGTACAAATAAGAAGCTTCATAGAACAATAAATAAATCAGAACTTTGGCCAAGAAAATACTCATTGGTCCAAATGAATTAAAGTACAATTTCCATTTCATCAAATGACCGACTACACGAGAAAATGAGATTGATTTCGTTGGTCTAATCCGATTAATTCATAGACAAATTAATCTTTGAATCATTGAAGAACAATTCAATTAAATTACAATCCATTCAATATTGCCCAATTTTCTAAAATATGATTGAATCCAAAAACTTTGAAATTACAATCTAACTTAACCAAAATAATTGACTAAAATCTTAGATCAACCATTCAATTAAATTATAAAGCTCAAGAAAATTATTCAAGCCACATAAATAAAACTATCTATATCTAGATAATCTAATTTATGGTGAAAATTACAAGGTCAAGTTCAATATCTAGCTAACTCTAGCATAGACATCAAAATCCTAAACTCATTGAAGGTTAATCAAGCATTCAAGAGCTTAATAATCGGTAAAATCCATTCCATTAAACGAAAGTGCATTAAAATCGAAATTGTTCAGCAATAAAACATCATAGAACCAAACTACATCAATCTTTAAACTTAGAAAATTACATGGAAGAGAAGGAAAAACATGACAGAAAACAGAAAACACAACAGAAAACTAACAAACTATGAAGGAAAATGGAAGAAAAGGAAAGAAAATGGGAGAAGGAGAGCCATTCCCAAGTGGGAAGGCTTCCTTTCCCTCAAACCAAGCTAGAGAGTTGCCTCTATGTTGCTCCCAACCACTGCTGCCCTAGGAAGGCAGAAAAACGGTGGTAGGACTTCACATCAGAAAAATGACTTAGCCTCCTTAATAAATTTCGATTTTCCAAATATAAAACTGTTCTAACACATGCCTAAATGGATATTCTGCCCTAGATGCCTCCTTGGATGCCTCTTCCATGATATGGCAGCACTTTGACAGCAAAACAGCAGCAAAATTAATATTTCTGCAGCAACAGAAAGGTATGGCAGCAGCAGAAAGTGACAAACAGCAGCAGAATATCATGGCAAAATTAATACTTCAGCTATGCTTTTTTTTGACCTACGAAAATTAATATTTCTGCCCAAAAATTCTGACTACATGGCATTGAATAAGAGTTCAAGTGGACCCCACATCCAGCATATCCTAGTCAGCATCTACATCACCCAAAAAGTGCCACATTAGCATCCAAATCAGCATCTTTGTCCATGTCAACACTTTTCTCTCCAAAATTAAAATTTGTAGGAATTAAATTGAGCATTTTACAATTCAAGTTCTAAAAATATAAAAATTGAGACACATTCAATCCATAAATAGTTTATACCCAATAAATTCCAAAACATAATAAAATTAGAGAATTGACAAAATTAAAGAGGCAAAAAGGAATAAAATAGGGACTAAAATAAATGGAAAAAGCATGTTATCATTATCTCAAAGATCTGTTATGTTTTCAATGAATATTATGTGTGTTTGTATGCAATGAAAGGATTGATGAAGATAACAGTGCATGTTGGACTCTACTTTCAATGGGGGTCTTAGTCTTACCGCTGACGCTACTGTGTTATTGCTATACTTCATGAAGAGTTTTTTAATTCCAAACATGTTGATTCTAGTTTCTTTATTGTAATCAAATCTATTAGTAAGTAATCATTTTGGCAGACCTCCAAGCCTAAAACGACATCTTGAAATTTTGGTCACAATCATTGCACAAGGAAATGCGTGAAGAAATTTTGAATACCTTAAAATTTTCCAGAAACATGTAAACAATGTTTCTCGTGTCAATTTCCGTTTCTTTCATACGTTTCATGATGAATTTATGAATGCAGTAAGTTAATCTTGATCCATCTTACGTTCATTATTCAAATTTTTTTTAAAAAAAAAAAGGCATGCTTAGAATTAGACATTTGGGAAGCTTTTGAGAAATTAATGGTGCCGTAGATTGAGAAGTAGAAGTAAGATAAGATTTCTAACCACATTTTCTAAACTTGTATATTCTGTTTCTTGAAAATTAACTTTTTACTTTTTATTACTTGTAATTCAACTCATTCTTCCATTAAAGTTTAAAACAAGACTACTGAAAGCTCGACTGTTACATGGCCATGAGTAATCAAAATCAAAATGCTTGTTGAACGATATGGTTTTTTACTTATTAACATCAGTTTCAAGCATAAAATATAGTTGAGAGAAAACTTCCAAATAAGAAACAATATTTAAGATAGTCTTGTAAAAAGGCACTTTTCTAGATATGGAAGCAAATAATTCTTTTTCTGCATATTATAGTCCCAAGCCACACTTACAGTGTACTGTTTATTCATTTGTTCTGATATTTACTTCTCATGACAAATTTGTTGTGATGCTAACAACTTCAATACTGATATTTTTTGCCACAAAGAGAAACCTTATCTGGAGTACACATTGAGAAAATAATAATCTATGTCTAGTATATCATAAGTTTATTAACTTTTATTTGAAACCTTTGGATAAAAATCAAGCACGTTTTTACTTTAATAACTATATATCTTGAATTAGAGAATCAATTAGATTAGGCATTCTCTTATAAGTAACGAAAGGATTTAACAATTCTTATTAATTTCTCACTAATAAAAGATGAGCATAAAATATACAAGAAGAGAACAAATGGTGAGCAAAAATATCCCGCAAGTATTATCACTATCAAAGAACAATAGCTTATTGTGTAAGTTGAGTTACTCAACTTGTAAAATCAAAGACAAAATAACTAATTTGAATATGCTAAGTTTTTTTCCTGTGGAAGAAAAATAAGCTTACAGTTAAAATTCTTCTTCCACATTCTTCTCATCAATTTCCAAGCTCAACGGTTAATATATTTACATGGTGAGTAGATATTATGATTTTTTTTTAATATATTCCCTTTTTTCCCCTTAATTTTTTCAACGATTATGGGATTGTTAGGTAAGTCAATACTTTAGTTTTTATTTGCATCTGTTTATCTTGATTTGATGTTTGTAATGTGCTTACAGTTTGTGTTAACCTAAAAACTCTTGAAAATCCTTCTTTAAATCCTCCTAAATTTTATCATTCTGATAAAATTTAGAGAGAGAGAGAGAGATTACAATCCGTTTTGACAATAAAATTAAGAAGATTGTTATTCTTTAAATTTTCATAAGAAATTTATCTGATAAATTTCATTGAATCTCAACTATGAAATCCAGAAAAATCTCACATCCACGGTTAACTCAACCATTTAAATTTGGAAAGCTAAAACTCATTTTTGCTTCTAACTACATGCAGTGAAGCTCTCTTCCGAGTTAAAAATTTCTCACTCTGTCTGCCAAGGACCCAAGGCAAGGAACAAAACAGAGTGAAAATGCATTTCCAGAAAACATCCTTGATTTCTATAATTAAAACTGGTAATAACGGAAACAAATAAATGCAATTAATTTTAAATCATCTAGGCAATTTTTAGTCAAAAATACAGAAGAGGTCTGAGAATGGAAGCGAAGAAACCATGAAGATCAACAAGAAACTAGAGAAACTGGCTGCGAAGCTACTCGCTAACCAAATGAGAATTCTCGAGTCTATTACCGACGAAGAAACTTAATTCATGCAACCACCGTTACATTTATAGGTCTATCATCTAATATTGGATACTTGGCCCCCTCTAGGATGCCTGAGAATCTCTTACATTAAAAGTGCAGATCAAAGTGAAGATCAAGCTGTCGGTTCAAAACTTCAAGAATTAGAAGAATTGTAACAGAAGTGGTCTCCTACCATAAGTGGTGCATTGGTGATGAAAATATCGTGCCGAAGTTGTCTTCTTTAGAAAATCTTACAAAGCTTTGATTCAAAATTTCCGTCTTCATACGTTCTTGAAAATCGTCCTAGAGTTGGTAGGAAGTTTAATTCGTTCAGATTCTCTCACCGTAGCAAGTGAAAAATCAAATTGTCCCCAAAAGTCAATGTGTCCCCAAATTCTTGCGCGTACAGAATTTCAAAATATTTAAGATATAACAATGGTAAACATGAAGATAGTTTTGCAATGTAATACTAATAAATTTAAATTGATCAATTCATTTTTTGATATAATTTTCATCATTCTTCAGATGGAGGATAGGAACAATTGTCCTTTGGGAATCCATGATGGGAGTCTATATATAGAAACTATGCCACAGAACAGGAGCTCCGAAGTCCAAAGAGATCCAATACTAGATTATAAGAACAGAACTAACATCAAATAGTACGTCCATCGCACTCTGAAGCTAAATCAAGCACTAGCCGCACTAATATGCTTGGCAATAGTTAGCTGCAGTTTATCCTTATTTGCTCCCTCCACTCTGTCCAGAATTTTTCCCTCTTTCAAAAACACAAAAGTGGGCATTGCTTCCACTGCCCAATCTTCAGCAACAGACTCTAATTCATCCACATCAACCTTGAGAAATGTGATACTTGGCAAATTCTCAGCCAGCTCAGCCAGGAAAGGTGCAATAGAACGGCCTGGTCCACACCAAGAAGCAGTAAAATCCACAACAATCAGAGCCTTGGAGTCACTGCCCTTCTGAAGCTGCTCGTTCCATGCCTCAACGGTGTGGCAACTGATGACTTGTCCCTCTTCTGCTGCCATTTCTTCTCTTCTCGAACACTCCCTATATTGATCGATTGTAAAAATATATGTCACAAAACTGTCAGAACTTTGGGAGTATCCATGGTTTTCTGATGGAGAATAACAATGAAATTCACATCCTTTTAGGAGGCATATTAAATGGCATAAGAGATATGAGTATCCAGCCAAATCTTGAGCAACTAAACTTGATAAACTTAGAGAAATCATAGATTTTTTCTTTTTAATTCATTATATACGCCAAAGCCAATCTATGCCTAGGAGATTTAATTGCTCTTTTTATATTATGTTTCTCTGGTGCTTGCCATTCCATTATCTAACTTTCTGTTAAACCTTATATATAAGACCAGCGATTTTATATGGGAGTGAATGTTGGGCAATGAAAGGACAACAAGAACATAAAATTGGAGTGGCGGAGATGAGGATGTTGCGTTGGATGTATGGTCATACAAGAAGAGATAGGATCCGTAATTACCATATACGAGGTAGAGTTGGAGTAGCACCTATTCAGGAAAAAATGGTTGAAAACCGTTTAAGATGGTTTGGGCATGTGCAAAGAAGACCGTTGGAAGCGCTAGTTAGGAGAGTTGAGCAGATGGTTTGGAGCCCTATGAAAAAAGATCGAGGAAGACCAAAAAAGACACTTAGCGAAATTATTGAACGGGACCTTTTAGTAAATGAGATATCTAAAGAGTTGGTCATTGATAAAGCTCAATGGCGTCGTGCGATCCATGTAGCCGACCCCACTTAGTGGGATAAGGCTATGTTGTTGTTGTTGTTGTTGTTGTTGTATTCATTATCTGTTTTGGTTCCTTTTTTTTTTTTCTTTTAAGTTTCTCAAGGCTATTCCCCACAGATAGTACTAAATGAAAATATACAACATTCCTCAAATTAACTTCTCAAAGTATCAATCATTGTTGTTTCAAAAGTTCAAATGGCCACTATTAATACGATCAGCTAATGTTGAGTGTTAATTTTGGTCATTTTGATTGTATCTCTTAATAATAACAGTTAAAATGTTGCATTAAAGTCACAGAATCTACTCCAACTACTTAAAAGTTAATTCAATTCTAAGAAGGCAAAAATATTATTTTCATGTTAAACTTCTTTCTGCAACGATAATCACTAGCACATGTCTCATACACAAACACAGATATACGTACCTGAGCCTTTCCAAACGAATCTTAATCATCTTAACCTGCAAAACAAAGAATGCTGTATCAATCAAGAATTACAAAATTGCAACTATAACCTGCGAAAACCAAATTAGTGGAACACTCAATTATCATATACTATAAAAAGAAAAATAAAGATTAGCAATATATATATATATGTCAATTATTGTAGCTGTATATAGAAACTATTGCTAACACCTTAACCTTTTTTTTTTCTTTTTTGGGTCCCAATCCATATTTCGGTCGGGTTAATAGACAACTTCTAACAATTGCAAAAGTCTTCAAAATCCCCTTCGCTAAAATCCTACTAAAATTTGGCCAGCAATGGTATATTCAATTTTTTATTGTCTTATATAAATTTTACAAATATTCAAAACATACACACAATATTTTCAATATCATTAAGTTTTTGTATGTGCAAAATTATAAGAATATTTGGAGAAAGTAAGAATTACTTCTTTAACTTTTATGATCAAATACTTGTTTTTAGACTTCCTAATATAACAATATTGAGAAACAAAATTAAAAGAGATGAAAGGATGTCTAACCCATTCATTTTCCCTGTGGGATGTAGAAGATTCATTTTGATTTTCAACTAATTGATCCATGACGGTATCCTCGTCATTCAGTGGCGAAAAGATCTCATCTAGATATTTTGGACGTCCTTGTTTTCCCCACTCAGCTTTGTCCCATTTTAGAGCATTCCACCAATCCTTTTCTGCTTTTATTTCCTTTAGATATTGACTGCCCAATTCCATCTTAGAAAGACTATGCAGTTTTGGGCAATCATAAAATGCTGCTCTTTCCAAACTTGGCCCGATGAGCAATCCACTAGAAATGCTGACCAATTCAGGAACACTAAGAAGCCATAGTTTTCCCAATTGTGGAAGGAAACTCCTTTCTGTGGGTTCAGATGATCCATGAGTGATTAAGGTGCTTACTTTGGGACAGTCTTCAACTATTAGCTCCTCCAAGCTTTCTAGACTGCTGAGAAAATTGAAGGTGAAGATGGTTTTTAGCATGGGACAAGAGTGAAATGCTATGGTCTTCAGGCACCGAAAACATGCTTGCACTTGGCAAATGCTTCTAAGATTGCTCATGTAGAATACATACAAGAATTCCAAACGTGAAAGTGGATTCTCGTATGAGCATCTTTCATCAACCAGTGTTTGCATCTTATTACATTCTCCTACTATAAATAACTGCAGCCGCCTCAGATTCTCCATTTTAAATTCAGACAAATCCTCGATGGTCCTATGTCGCTCGAGAAAAAGAGCCTGGGCATCTTTAAGAACCTTAGTAATATCATTTGGTATGTCCAAACCATTTACAAATTTCACCCTATTTTCGCTTTCTTTGAATATTGCTTCAATTGTAGGTGGAGCACGTGATATGGTCCGTTCCATATGACCGCCAACAACAAATCTAAAATTCCTCGGTATTCGAACATCCTTCAAAAATTCAACCCGAGGGATATATAAACTCAGAGTTCTCAAGTCCAATAATTCAGATATGTCCTGCAAGATGACTCGTATGTTTTCATCCCAACGCTTGTCATCAGGGCTTACGTCAATTCTTAAATGACGTAATGCAGTCAGTTTTGATATCACCCCCGTAGGTGTTGGGAAAAACGGCGGTGTGCGCAGAATCAAAATAATTCCACAGACCCAGGATAATTCCCAAAATACAATAGATAAAAATAGCACCAAAAATTTTAGCGTGGAAAACCCAAATTAGGTAAAAACCACGGGACCCGTAGGCCGCTTAAATCTTCCACTATAGTAATAATGGGAATACAATCTTCACCCTTAGGTGGACCTCTTACTCACAAAAAATACTACAACAGTATTTCTTCAATTTGTGGACAATAACCCTCACAAATTGGACTCACTATTTTTCTTCTCAGAAACTTTCTGAGGCACTCTCTCTATTTTTCTTCTCACTTTTTCTCTCAAAAATGAGGCTTTTCTTTGGGTTGATGAAGGATGATTTTTGAAGATGCAGAGGGATGGAGAGAACTGACATATATATAGAGTTATCTTACCTTAAGATGCATCCCCCCTGCTGCTTTTAGAATTTCTTCACGCGTTTGCAGCCTTTAATTTTCAATTCGGTGCCTAATTTGAAGAAAATTTTCTCTTGTGGGCCCCACAAATTTTGTTTTTTATGACTTTGGAGTAAATTACAAAATTTGGTTGCAACTTTAGTTAAATTATAATTTGGCCCCTAGGGCCCCACTTATGGAGGGACCTACTTTCAATTCTCCCCCTCCCGACCTAAGTGGGGGGTTCCACCAATCCTGCAGCTGATTGACAGTATTCAAACTTGCTTCTTGGAAGAATCTTAGTCAACATATCAGATCCATTTTCATCTGTATGAATCTTTTCAAGCTGTAGTAGCTTCTTCTCCAATGCACCTCTTATCCAGTGATATCTCATATCAATGTGCTTCGATCTTGAGTGAAAGGAGGCATTCTTTCCAAGGTGAATTGCACTTTGATTGTCACAAAATAGCTCATACTTTTCTTGGTGGAAAGTAAGTTCATTTAAGAACCTTTTCATCCATAGCAACTCCTTACTGGCTTCAGTTGCTGCGATGAATTCTGCTTCAGTGGTGGACAATGCAACACACTTCTGTAATTTTGACTGCCATGCCACAGCTCCCCCTGCAAAAGTGATCAGGTAGCCCGAAGTAGATTTTCTCGAATCTATGTCGCCGGTCATATCTGCATCTGTGTATCCAACTAACACAGGTTTGGTATCTCCAAAACATAAGCATATTTTGGAAGTACCCCGTAGATACCTGAATATCCACTTTACTGCAGCCCAATGTTCCTTTCCAGGTTTTGAAAGGAATCTACTCACTACTCCAACTGCATGAGCAATATCCGGCCGAGTACACACCATGGCATACATTAAGCTTCCAACTGCTGAAGCATATGGAACCTTGTCCATCTCTTCCTTTTCTTCATCTGTGAAAGGGCACTGCTTAGAACTTAGCTTAAAGTGATTAGCAAGAGGACAACTAACCGCTTTAGCTTTGTCCATGTTGAACCTTTGAAGTACTTTCTCAATATACTTCTCTTGTGACAACCATAATTTCTTGTCGCTTCTGTCTCTAGTTATCTTCATGCCAAGAATGTGTTTTGCTGGCCCTAAGTCTTTCATAGCAAAAGACTTGCTCAACTGCTTCTTCAAGTCATCAATTCTAGAAATATTTTGGCCAACAATCAACATGTCATCCACATAGAGCAATAAAATAATGAAATCATCATCAGAGAATTTCTGCACGAACACACAGTGATCTGAAGTAGTCTTCTTGTAACCATGCTTCCCCATAACAGACTCAAACTTCTTATACCACTGTCTTGGTGCTTGCTTCAAGCCATACAGGCTTTTCTTCAGCTTGCAAACATAGTCCTCTTTTTCTTTTTGCTTGAAACCCTCTGGTTGCTCCATGTATATTTCTTCCTCCAAATCACCATGAAGGAATGCAGTTTTGACATCCATTTGCTCAACCTCAAGGTCAAGGCTTGCTGCTAACCCTAGCACTGTTCGAATGGATGTCATTTTCACCACTGGTGAAAATATCTCATCAAAGTCAACCCCTTTTCTTTGGCTGAATCCTTTGACGACCAATCTGGCTTTGAATCTTGGATGGGAACTGTTCTCGTCATGCTTGATTCTGAACACCCATTTGTTCTTCAAAGCCCTCTTGCCTTTTGGCAGCTTCACCAGTTCAAAAGTTTTATTCTCATGCAATGATTTCATCTCATCTTGCATGGCCTCAATCCATTTCTTCTTGTGTTCATCATCCATTGCTTCTTCGAAGCTTTCTGGTTCTCCCCCGTCAGTTAATAACACATACTGATTTGCAGGGTATCTAGTAGAGTGTTGTCGAACTCTAGTAGATCTTCTCAATTCTGGAGAACCCATTGGAACTGGTGGTTGATCATGAACACCATCATCATCATCAGAATCTTCTGATGGAATCTCAACAGGAGCATCTGAATTACCTGTTTCAGGATGATCATTCTGTATTTCATCTCCAACTTGTCTTGGCACCAGTGTTGGAGGAATAACTTCCGAACCAGTTGAATCACCATTGGCTTTAGAAATGTCTTCAATGGTCTGATCTTCAATGAACACAGCATCACGACTCCTGACTAGTTTCTTCTCCACTGGATCATAAAATCTGTAGCCAAACTGATCTTGACCAAATCCAATGAACACACATTGTCGTGTCTTACTCTCAAGTTTGGACCTTTCATCCTTTGGAATATGTACAAAGGCTTTGCATCCAAACACTCGCAGATGATTGTAGGAAACATCTTTTCCCGACCATACCTTTTCTGGAACATCTAGCTTTAAAGGGACACAAGGTGAGCGATTCAGCACATGTACTGCTGCTAGTAAAGCCTCACCCCAAAATTTCTTTGGTAACTTTGCATGAGAGAGTAAACATCTGACTCTCTCCATCAAAGTTCTGTTCATCCTCTCAGCCAGGCCATTCAGCTGCGGTGTTTTTGGAGGTGTTGTCTGATGCCGAATACCATGCTCTTTACAGTAGGCATCAAAAGGCCCAATGTATTCTCCACCGTTGTCTGTCCGGATGCATTTTAACTTCTTCCCAGTTTCTCTTTCAACTGAGGCATGAAACTCTTTAAAGACACTCAGCACTTGATCCTTTGTCTTTAAAGTGTATGCCCATATCTTCCTTGAATGGTCATCAATGAAAGTCACAAAGTACTGAGCACCACCAAGTGACTTTAACATTGGTCCACATAAATCTGAGTGTACCAAATCCAATACATTTGCCATTCTAGAAGGAGGGTGGCTTTTAAACGTAGCTCTATTTTGCTTTCCTGCTAGACAATCATTACATTTCTTCAAGTGAACTTGATCCAAACCAGGTAGAGCATTCTTCCTAGTTAAATGGATCATGCTCTTCTCGCTCATATGACCGAGACGTTTGTGCCATAGCTCAACTGTACTATCATTCTCCGTTGTATTCACAACATCCTTGGAGAGCTTTGCTTGCATAATGTACAGTTTGGAGTCTTTGTTCCCTCTGGCCACCACCAATGATCCTTTGGTGAGCTTCCATTGGCCATTAAAGAAGGTATTGCAGAAACCTTCATCATCTAGCTTGCTTGTTGAGATCAGATTCAGGCGCATATCTGGAATATGCCTCACATCCTTCAGGACTAATTGCGTACCATTCTCCGTCTTTAAACAAACATCTCCCTTACCTGCAATTATTGAAAGATTATTGTTTCCCATTCTTACAGCACCAAAATTGCCTGGTGTGTAAGATGAGAAAAATTCCTTCCGAGATGTAGCATGAATGGTGGCACCACTGTCAATCACCCAGCTTGTCTCATGGGTTGTAAGATTGACTACATCATCATCATAGACAATGTTGAACTCCTCAGCAACATCTGCTTGCTCATCATCACTACTGTCATTTTTCTTCTGTCCTCTGCCTTTGTTCTTTTCCTGATCCTTCTTGAACTTGCGGCAGTGTATTTTGATGTGACCCTTCTTTTTACAGTAATGGCATTCAACATTGGCATATCTGTTGGATTTGCCTCTGCTCCTTCCTCTAGGTTTTTGATCCCTAGACTGGTTCCTCCCCCTGAAGTCTGAAACCAGAACATCTGGTTGTGATGAAGAAGATGAGCTTTGAGATCTTCTTCTCATTTCTTCATTTAAGATACTACTTTTAACAGACTCCATATTAACTATACCATCAGGTGCAGTGTTGGTGATGTAGATCTTCAAAGTCTCCCACGACTCTGGTAGAGAGCCCAATACCAGCAGAGCAAATATTTCATCATCCAGATTTATGCCCATTCTGGATAGTTGATCTACGACCCCTTGCATCTCATTTAGATGATCTGCTACAGAAGTCCCTTCCCTGTATTTCAACTGCGTCAATTTGGTCAAATAAAATAATTTATTATTACCAGTTTTTGACGCATAAAGCTGTTCAAGCTTATTCCATAGCGTTCGGGCATGAGTCTCATTGCAGATGTGGTTGTATACGTTGTCTTCGACATATTGTCGGATGAAACCGCACACCTGCTCATGCTCAAACCCCCATTCCTCATCCGTCTTGCCTTCAGGTTTATCTGATGTAAATACTGGTAGATGCATTTTCATCACAAATAGGAGATCCTTCATCTTGCTTCTCCACATGTGATAATTTGTGCCATTTAGGCTGATCATTTTGATGTTTCTTGTCTCCATTGAAATCAGTAGTCAAAGTTTTAACTGATCCCAAAACTTTTCTGGCAGTGAATAGTACTTCCGTACGTATGAACAGTACTTCTGTACGTATAAACAGTACTTCCGTACGTATGAACAGTACTTCCATATGTATGAACAGTACTTTCGTATGTATTGACAATATCTACGTACGTATGAACAGTACCTGTATATGTGAATAGTACTCGTACGTCTTCGTACAGTATTTGTGAATAATACTCGTACGGTAATCTTCAATAGTACTCCAACCAGAAGCTCTGATACCACTTGTTGGGGAAAAACGGCGGTGTGCGCAGAATCAAAATAATTCCACAGACCCAGGATAATTCCCAAAATACAATAGATAAAAATAGCACCAAAAATTTTAGCGTGGAAAACCCAAATTAGGTAAAAACCACGGGACCCGTAGGCCGCTTAAATCTTCCACTATAGTAATAATGGGAATACAATCTTCACCCTTAGGTGGACCTCTTACTCACAAAAAATACTACAACAGTATTTCTTCAATTTGTGGACAATAACCCTCACAAATTGGACTCACTATTTTTCTTCTCAGAAACTTTCTGAGGCACTCTCTCTATTTTTCTTCTCACTTTTTCTCTCAAAAATGAGGCTTTTCTTTGGGTTGATGAAGGATGATTTTTGAAGATGCAGAGGGATGGAGAGAACTGACATATACATCCCCCCTGCTGCTTTTAGAATTTCTTCACGCGTTTGCAGCCTTCAATTTTCAATTCGATGCCTAATTTGAAGAAAATTTTCTCTTGTGGGCCCCACAAATTTTGTTTTTTATGACTTTGGAGTAAATTACAAAATTTGGTTGCAACTTTAGTTAAATTATAATTTGGCCCCTAGGGCCCCACTTATGGAGGGACCTACTTTCAGTAGGAACCATCACGGGATACTGCATGCTGTTCATGTCATGATCAATATTTTCATGACATGTATAAAAAGAGAGGATCATCTTTTTCAAACTGGTCAACTCTTGGATCTGCTCTGGCATATGTGTAATAGGAGTACCATCAAGATCAAGAATATTAAGATTCTCAAGTTGTCCAATCTCTGGAGGTAGTTCCATGAAACGCTTGCAGCCTCGCAAATGCAATTCTGTCAGTTCTTTTAAATCGAAAAGAGAACTTGGCAAACTCCTTAGGCTTGTATAGGATAAGTCTAAGGCTTTGAGTTGAGGCATAGATGTGAAAAAAGACAGTGGAATTTCCATCAAATCAGCATTGCCTTGCAATGACAGCTCCTTGAGCTCTGGGCAGGTCGGGAATAGCGGTAGCTCTGACAGTTTCTTATCTATTAGATTAATTCGATCAACATTAGACCATCTCTCTAAAGTGGTTGATGTCCCACACCATACCTCAGTGGCTAACAAGTCAGTCAATCCTAACTCACCTACATTCAACTTGAGTAATGACATCAAGGCAATATATGTTTCTTCTGGCCATTGAATATACCACCCGTCTAATTGCACTAAGATAGAACAGTCTACAAGGTCTCCCAGGATATGCTCTGCTTCTTCTTTTGAGTTCACTAATCGATTATAAACCCAACTGGATGTCAAGAGATTGTCTGCCATTTTTTCCTTGATTCCGAGGATATACAAAGAGCATGCAAGACAAAACTTTTCTTTGTCATTCAAACCAATGAAGATCTCAGCAAATGCATTAAACATGACTTTGCTCATATCAACAGGAATTCCATAGCCATTAAAACGACTAGGCTGACGCAACCTCTCCAATACATGTTTCCAGTATCCAACATCTTTTATGTCCTTCAACCATCTTGCCACAAGGACAATGGCAGGAAGATGGCCACCACACTCCTCAACTATTTGCACTGCTAAGCTACAAATGGCACTAGATGATTGTATCAGTTCACTGCTTACATTTCTGCATAAGAGTTCCCATGGCAGTATATGATCCTCTGTCCTGATCTCCAATTCCATTGCCATTGTTAATTCATCAAGTTGCTGCGCTGACGATTCAATGGTTAATAACACCATAACACCTGCTAACATTTTTGTAGGAAAACCCACTTTCTGGAGGTCAACCTTTCCATTGCCGTCCCCATCCACCAGAAACACTAGATGGTTCATTCTCATGATCTCTTCTTCAATAAGTGTAGTGAGATTGTTTTCTATTTGATCCCCTTCGCTTGCAATAAGGTTGAGCTGTTGCGCAATCTCTTGCTGAACTAGAACTTCCATGTCGCTTTGAAACTTTGAGATGTCGACCCATAAAACTTTGGAGTATTTGTTATTAATTTTACTTTCCTTGTGCTCATTCTTCAAGGCTGCTTGTATCTTTTCCATCACAGCTATTGTTTCAATGTTATTTCTGGTTGAGAACCTGACACGATGAATATTGCACTTAACTAAAGTTTGAATCAGTTGATCAACAGCAAGATCAGCAGCTAAATTGAGAATAGCTTCTGGTATTACATTATGGACAGAAGTCATATCAGGAACTTGTTTCCCTTTGCTTTTGCTGGCAGAAGCATTTACACTGAAGATGGACCTTTGACCATCTCCTATCTTACTTAATATGTCGTTTGGTATAATTACTTCCATATTTTTCAGTGGCTTTTCAGAAAGCAGATGCATCCAACGGTAAGCTCCAGATAATTTTAATCCAACAGAATCTGTGTGTTCAAAATATTTGGCACTGAGCACTTGAGCATCATCTCTCCATTTCCGTAGCAACTGTTGCTCAGGCATTGTCATCGGGTATGTTAAAATGAGGCTTAGAAAATCCCTTATCCTCAACAGCCTCAAGAATTCGTGTTTAAGAAACTCCCCGAGTCCATTCTGTTGTTGATGCTTTGACTCTATGTCTCTTGCTTCTGAACTCATCTGTTTGCTTGTCTCTATCCTTCGCAGATGAGGAAGGCAACAGGTGGAACTTGGAATAGTTAGAACTGTAAAGAAAATAAGTAAAGAAACAAAATATCAAGTTAAAACTGGGTATTAAAGAAAATAAAATAAAAAAGAAAGAAAGAAAGAAAACGACACATGCAATGCTTAAAAATTTTATTATCATGATGTTGGATGGAATTTAGGGATTTTTCTTTTTGATAAGTGAAGAATACGGTGTTAAATTAAAACAATATATCAAAATATTTTTTTTATTAAAGAACTAACAGACAATTAAAAGACTAGAGACAATCTTGTGAAAATTAAAATGGTGAACAATTTTATTATTAAAAGTATGTTTTACTAGTATATTAATTAAAATCGTCACGTAATCCCAGCAATAACTTCAAAACAATGTAAAAAATATTTAAGATACAACTGAAGACAATTTAGCACTGAAATAATTTATCATTTTATTAATCATGTGATTAATTTTATTAAAATACGGATGTAAAATACACATGGTAGTTAAAGTGATAATTAAATATTTATATTGAACGGCACACTTTAAGCCACGTAGAAACTTTGATTTCAGACCAAATTACAAGGATTAACGGCCATTAACCCTATCACTTATATGCACTTTAGACCAATGAATAATATGAAATGAATAGCATCTATCAAATGGTATTTTATTTTAGAAAATGTCTAAAGCTTTTTACTTCCTTTTATGATAATTTGCATTTAAAACTTTCCTCAAACTTTCTGAAAAGAAATAACGAAAGACGGAAGTGAACAGATTATCGGGTTACGGATCAATTAAAATTCAACATAGAAGAAATAACAGTTTATTGGGCTATAGAAAAGCGATAAATTTTACCTTCGGAGAAGCAAATGCGGAACTGACGAAATTCAACTGCAGTTGAGATACGAACTGTTTTTCACTCATCCAATTCCAGACGAATAGAAAACAGTGAACTCCACCACTTTCCGAAGCTCATAAACAAAATACCTCTCAAACAACAACTACAGAGAGATCCATAAAATGTTTAATTTTCATGACGGACGCAATCTACAAAAAATAAAAAAACAAAAGCATATCTTCAATTATAACATCCGCAAGTGTGCGACACAAAACTTTGAAAGAAAAGGAGAAAAGAAAATTAAAGAAATCAGCATAATTTAATGGCCAAAGAAAAAGTAATTTCAGGAAAAATAAACACTCGCACGCACCAAAAGGGCAAGAACAGAGTACATCAGAGAAGAACTCAATGAACATTTATGGACATGCCGAGGCAGCGAAGGAAACTAGGCATCGCGCTTTGATTCTCACAAAGGATAAGGATTGAAATTATCTTAGAAAATCCTTACCTTATGAAATTTCCTACCTTAAAATAAGCTTTACGATTATATAATATTATACTTTAATATATGTGAAGTCCATATAAACACATTAAATATTAAATAAATATTCAAAATTTTTATTTTTAATAATTTTTTTAATATCAAAAAAATCTTAAACATAAATTTTATTTATCTAATTTTAAATTTCATATATTTTTAAATATGAAACAGAATTGAAATTATATTTCTTGGATTCAAATTTATATACTATTTGTTAAAATTATTTTATTCTTAGAAAACAAAATTTGAAAGTTTTTGTACTAATTACATCTATTCCATAAATTATATACTTATTTTTGTACTATTAAAATTTATATACTATTTGTTAAAAAAATTGTACTAATTATTTAAAAACTTTAAAAAATTGAAGCCACAAATTTTAGTACTAATTAAAATTATATTTCTCAAAGTTAAATTCAATATAAAATTAAAATTAAATTTAAATTATACTCCCTAAATTTAAATTTAAGTTTAATATTCCTTAAATTCAAATTTTATATAAAATTTTAAATTATAAAAATTTATTATTTTAATTTTAATATTTATAAAAAATTAAAAAAATATTTTGGGACACGGCATTCAATCACCAACACATGTCTTCCTGTAAAAAAAAAAACTTACATACTGAGACAGAACAAGTCCCAATTGCTTTTTTAAAAAAAAAAAAAAAAGTTAGCTCCGTCAGGAAGTCAATTTGTCAGTGAGTTCTTGACACAATTTTAAAAAAGAAAAGATAAAAAGTTGATTTGATTGAAAAAATAGTATTAGTTTAAATATTTTTTAAAGGGTAGTATCTATTTAAATTCTTTCCAAAACAGCAGCATTGAACCAAATGGCTTGTAACTTAACGAAAAGTAGTGTTTGAGGCAGCTCCTCTGCTTTTCCTAAAGAAAAGTAGAGAGGCTTGCTTTTCTTTTTTGACAAATCATAAAATGTCATGCATCATTTTCTTTCTCTTAAAGGGTAAGGATTTGCCTTCTTTGCTGCCGATGGTCAACAATACTGTTGCAATTAATGGTAAACTCAACGAAAAGCAGTAGCATTTGAGAATGCATTAAAATGACACATGGGAGTTTATGGTTTGTCAAAAAAGAAAATCATGCCTCAACAAAGTTTCCTTATCCTTTAAGAAAAAGAAAATGAAATGTGGCAGTTTATGATTTAGGAAAAGCAGCGGAGCTGCTCCTCTCCTTTTAAAAACAAAGGCCAGCTTTTCTTTTATTGCAAATGGTAAAGTGATACGTGTTATTTTTTTTTTTAATCTCACCAATGCTTTAGCAGCTATTTGACTAATCGCTGACAAAGTTGACTAATCGCTGACAAAGCAATATCAAATTAATTTATTAGAATATGATAAATTTTATTTGAATTGTTATCATAAATTTTATAGTATCATATCAATTTAACTAATTTTTTTGCCACTTTAAACATATTTTTACTATAGTGGTGAACTCTTTAAAAACTCACAAATAAATTTCACAATCAATCAACTACTTTAACATTTATTACTTTCCACTAATATTATAAATTAATTATTTTATTATTATTTTTTGTATAAGAATCGATTCTTATATAAAAACTGTTCTTATGTGTGGTAGTCAATATAGTAAACTACAATAATAAATTGAACTAAGAATCGATTGTTAAATTGAAAAATCCTTTAAAAATTACTACTGTAAACACTCTTAAGTTTGTGATAACCACAATATTTTCGAACCGTTACAGCATAACCACGACTGAAAATTATTTTTTGACTGTTGTTTAAAAAGAAAAAAAAATGGTATATTAAGTGATATTAAAAATTAACATTTTAATATGTGTTTTTCAAAAAATAGAGTGTTTTATTGTATTTCATTGTTAATATAGTAAAGTTATAATTAGATATAGGCCTTGTTTGGGTAAATAATTTATTTAAGTGCTTATTCACTTATTTAAATGCTTATAGAATAAGCGTTTATCATATAAGTGCTTATATATAAATTATTTTTATAATTAAAGAATTTAAGAGGGTAAACTTCACATAAGTTGTTTTCATCTTATTTTCATAAACTATTCAGAGTAGCTTATGAAAATAAGCTTTTTTTCATGCTATAAGCTATTTCTATAAGCTCTTCCAAACGTGTACATAAGCGCTTATGCAATAAGATAAGCCAGATGCCCTTATATATAAACACTTATATATAAGTTATTTTTATAATTGAAGAGTTTATGAGAGCAAACTTCACATAAATTGTTTTCAGCTTATTTTCATAAGTTATTTTAGAAAGTTTATGAAAATAAGCTGAAAACAGTTTATTAGCATGCTATAAACTATTTCTATAAACTCTCTCAAATACATACATAAGCAATTATGTCATAAAATAAATTAGATAAACTTAAAATAAACTCTTCTAAACCAGTGAAAGGGTAAAAAATATTACAATGTATAGACGCGTGAAGCCAAGTGCATGCAAACATATCTACTGAAAAATGGGACCTCCCTCGGCTTTCTATTCAAACAAATTTGCCCCATGTGACCTCTTTCTTGTCTGTTTGTGTCTAACATTTGGGACCACTTCTATATATGTGCCAACTTGCATCAATGTCTCTCACTCCTAATTATTTCATTCTGGTCTACAATTGACAAAATTAATTTATAAATTAATTAAAAATTTAAAAATTAATTAAAAATTTATAAATTAATTTTTAATTAAAAGTTGAAAGTTTATAAATTAATTTATTAAATTAAAAATATTTAATAATAGTAACTATTAAAATAGTTTAAAAATATAAAAGAGTATAAAAGAGTATATATTTTATAATCTTAAAATAATATAAATAAATATATTATTTTATTTTTAATTAAAATAATTTAAATTATTATATATATAATTAATTAAATATATTTATATATTTTATTAAATTAATTTAAATTATTATCATAGTTTACCAAACCGGACCGGACCGGCCGGTTCACCGGTCCGGTTTGGCCATTGAACCGGTCAGTGGTTCGACCGGTGTTGAACCGGGCGAACCGGTGCTGAACCGGCCGGAACCGGCCGGTTTGAAGGTTGAACCGGTTCAAGTTTTTTTTTTTGGTCAAAAAAAAAATTTTTTTTTGGTCAAAAAAAATTTTTTTTTTAATGGAGGGGGAAAAATGTAGAGGGAAAGTGAACAAAAAAAATACATGATAACCCTAGTTAATTTTGCAATTGCCAAATATGCCTCCACTTACATAAGCAAATAAAAAAGAAAATCAAAGGAGAGAAAACAAAAAGAAAAACAAAAACTAGCCGAGTCCACTTTATCACACGCACATGGGGGGTAGATTGGACAATTTGTACTACATTGGCCTGAAATTGTGAGCGCATGAACCCACCACATCCCTTAGCCTCTTATAAGCCCATTAACATATATTAGTATCTGAAACTTTTTTTCTTTCTTGTTCTAAGCAATGTGAGACTTACTCACTCTTTTACAAGGCTATTTTACTTAGTTTGAAATTGTGAATATTATGAGTTGTGATGAATTATCAATTTATGGATTAATTTTCTTATTTCTCTCACTTATTGTTATGAATTATCAATTATATTAAGTATTTTAATATTTTAAATTATATATATTTTTAATATTTTAAATTATGTATATTTTTAATATTTTTTAATTATCACCGGTTCGACCACGGTTCGACCACGGTCCGACCATTGAACCTTGAACCAGTGGCTCCACCGGTTCCATGACCGGTCCGGTTTTGAAAACATTGATTATTATATATATAATTCATTCAATATATATATAATATATATTATATAAATATGTTATATATATTATATAAATATGTTATATATATTATATAAATATGTTTTATATATATATATAACGGTGAGAAAAAAATGTAAATAAATATATTATTTTTTAAAATTTTGTTATATATATATATAATATTTATATATTTTATTATATAAATATATATATATATATATATATAATGTATGTCAGATAATGGTATAATATGTATTTTGATAAAATAATAAATGTAAAATAGAAAAAAAAAAGTACAAAAATTATAAACTACTCAAAGTAGCATATCAGAATAAGTTATAAATTATTGAAATAAGCTCGTTTACCAAATACTTCTAACAAACTTATAAACTAGTTAAATAAACTATAATTGACATTGCTAAACACAGCTTTGTATCCTGGTTGTTTCCTTAGCTTTAGGCTAAGAAGACTTTTTGACTTCCTACAGCCATTGGATAGTAGTGTAGCCCAATTTGACAGGTAGTGCCAATAGCCATCCAATGACCGTGAAAAGTTAAGGACTCTTTTTAGCCCTAAAACTAAAGGGAGGATCTCAATCCCGTCTTATCAAGTCTTGATTGTCTCCTTAGCTTTGGGGCTAAGAAGACTCCTCAAGATCTATTTGATTTGTAAAAATATTTCTTATTTTCATTTTCAGTCTTTATTTTTTGAGATGTATTTCTTGAAACATTGAAAACATTTTGTTTTTTTAGTGTTTTCAAATTTGGACATGTTTTGAGAAATGTTTTTAAGTAAACATTTTCATTTAACTTAACTAAACGTATTTTTAAGTATATTTTTTATTTTCAATGAAAATGAAAATAAAAAATACCCAAACCAACACAGACCCTTAGTTTCTTATAATTATTGGATAGCTGTGAGGCCCACTTTGACAGGCGAAACCCAAAATCATTTGAATTTAAAAACTCTCCTTAGTTCTAAAATTAAAGAAAGGATCCTAATCCATCTTATTGAATCCAAATTATCTCTTAAACTTTGATACTAAAATTTTTTTTTAATTTCTTAGTCATTAAATAATTATAAAACCCACCTTAATAAATAGAATCTACAGTAATTTGGAAAGTTAAATACTTCCAATCTCCAATACTTGAAGATGCCTCCTGCGAATGTTATTCCGTGGTTGACTGGGTCACTGCAAAACCGTACGTGGGTCAGGCCACCATTAACATTGAAAATATCTAGTCTTCTTTATTTTAAGCCACAAGTTTTGATTGATTGGGACTTTGGTCAGCAAAGGCGGATTTCAAATCAGTGTTCGGGGGATCACCAAGTCAATAAATTTTCAGTTATTTTTATCAAATATTTTTAATTTAATAAATTAATTTATAAATTTTTAATTATAAACTATTAAATAAAAATTAATTTATAAATTTTTAATTAGATTATAAATTTTTAACTAAAATTATAACCTTTTAACTAATTTATAAATTAATTTTATTGAACAAAAGTGGACCAATAAGTTAATAAATTTTTAGTTATTTTAATCAAATATTTTTTATTTAATAAATTAATTTATAAATTTTTAATTATAAACTATCAAATAAAAATTAATTTATAAATTTTTAATTAAATTATAAACTTTTAATTAAAATTATAAACTTTCAACTAATTTATCAATTAATTTTATTGTACAAAACTTGAAGCGCTTTCAACAACAAAATTTTTTTATAAATAACAAGTATATATGTGCCCTAACAATATTTTTTTCTTGTTTTGAATCCTCGACATTTATGGCATGATCTTTTCTTTTAGGTACTTGATTATTTTCTTGTTGAACAACGCAAGTCATATCTCCTTAATTAACATGATTAATTGATTTGCTTTCATGATTCAAACTTAATCTTCAAATACTTCGATTTAGAGATTCGATTCTGATTCAGACTTCATGCATTTAATACACAGAGTTTCAGGGTCTTGCTCGATGACATCAATAAAAAAAAAATCTCTGATTGGGAATCTTACATAAAAAATTAATAACCCGAAATTTCTCTCGATTATAAATAAAGTGGAAATTTATAGTTTCACAAAAAAATTTTCTTACAAACCCCAATATAAATTAATCTCTATTATTCTAAATTTATCAATGAGAACCTATCTCTCTGATGCCAATTATAGGGATTTTTTTATCACAATTATAATCATAAACAATCAAATAATTATGATCTCACTTAAATATAGAATTTCATAAAAAACACATTATTTCTTCTTATATGAACTTATCGTTTATAGGATTTTGATAGACATATTGACAAAGTTTATTTTGATCCAAATAAATCGATTTTCAGAGAGATTAGACTCTTAAAGGTTAGTAATGGATACTTTTTTCAAATTAGATTTTGAGTGATAGATATTAAATTTCACACTAACATATATTTATAGATATTTTTAAAACCAAAAAATCAAATCCATATAACTCTTGAAATCATAACTCATTTATCAAGGCTATGAGTTAGCCTAATGTTTTGACACCATTTATTAATAATGCTTAATCACTATTATTAATTTGGGTTAAGTATTTATATATATAATAATATTAATATCACAAGCACCTCAAACTAACTATTTTAATATGTCAAATATGTCCAACCTAAAATATACTTCATAAAAATTATTGATTTGAACCTAATTATAAATAATAATATATATGTCTTAATATATATACATATATACAATAATTGATATTTAAATATATCCAAATAAACTTTTTAGCACATAATAAATAACTATATATATATAAATAAATTTGCACTAACAATTTAATCTTGCAAGAACAAATTAAGATAACTATAACTTTTAAAAGACAGAATTTATAATTTACTATAAAATTATGGAATTTATGAAAATTTATTTTATGCATGTTATTAAATTTATTCCAAATATGTATTGCACCATTAAAGAAAATTATTCATTATGTTTTAATTTAATTCATTATTTGTTGGTTCATTGGTTGGTGAGGCTGTGCGTCAGTCTTTATTGTTCTTCTTTATCTTCTTTCTAATATATATATATACAAAATCGATTAGAACCAATCGAATCAACTGTCCAAAATTTGAAAAAAGTAAATTTTGATTGGTTTTTAAATTCTCATACTTTTTTAGTTCGGTCGGTTCTTCAGTTCTCAGTTGGTTTGGTTCGGTTATAACTGACTAAACCGAATTATATATTAAAAAATAATTTTTATATATTATATATATATATTAAAAAATATTAGGCTGTCAATGCTCATGGATAAAAAATGTGTCCATATAAAAGTTCTCATACATCTACTTTTTGCATACTTAATTTGTACAAAACATAATAATCAAATTAAATGCATAATTATGATGCAATGTAATAACATAATAAAAATTCAGCACTAGAAAATTATTACCTAATTTAATTATATTGAAAATTAATTAATACTAAAGATATTAAAGTCAAATATGCATTTATTAAAAATATATAAGAGTGAGAGTATTTTCTTTTTTAATTAACATAAACCTCTAAATTTTTTTTAAAAATTTTTTGACATAAACCGAACCGAACTGCCCACCCACAAACCGAATCAAACAACCATTCTTTTAAATTCAAATAGGTCCCTTTTTTGTATATATAAGATGAGAGTATTTTAATTCAAATTTTGAAACATATGTGAATCGAGAATAAAAAAAATGTGAAATAGAATCGAACGTTTGATTGAATACTTTTACATAGAAATTAATTATCGCACCAAAGGCTTTCAAATTTATTTTTTCTTATATTTTAGGTCAGATTATAAATTCATTACGACTTAATAAAATTTAAAACACTGAACAATCGTTTTAGCAGCTATTTGATTAATTGCTGACAAAGCACTGCCAAATTAGGCTATTAAGTTTGTGATAAACACAATATTTTTGAATCGTTATAACCACAACTGAAAATTATTTTTTTGACAGTGTAAAAAGGAAAAAATGGTATATTAAATAATATTAAAAATTAACATTTTAATATGTGTTTTTCAAAAAACAGTGTGTTATTGTATTTCATAGTTAATATATTAAAGTTATAATTAAATATAAAGTGAAAGGGTCAAAAATATAAATGCGTAGGTGCGTGCATGCAAACATATTTATGTTTGTGGGGATCGGATCCCCTGTAATAATCTAAAAATGCATTACTTTTAGCAATAATATTTATCATTGCTAAAAATTTTAATAATAGTATTGTTGAAAGTTTTAACAAAAAGTAATACGCTTCAGCAGGCCTAAAGGGTAGCTTGCTTTCATACGCTGAAAAATGGGACCTCCCTACAGTATATATGTAAGAGTCATGGTGCTCTCTCTGCTCTGTATTTAAATTTTGTTTTGCCACTTCGTGCAAATGAACTGAGTTCAAAAGTTCAAACAAATTACCCCGCGTCACCTCTTTTTTGTTTATATCTATGTTGGTCCCGATTAACTTATAAATTAGTAGATAATTTATAAATTAATTAATAATTTATAAATTAATTTTTAATTTATAATTTATAGTTGATAGCTTATAATTTAATTTATTTAAATTAAAAATATTTGATAAAAATAATCGTTGAAATAATTAAAAAGTGTACAATAACATAAAAGGATATATATTTTTTAATTTTAAATAATATAAATAAATATATTATTTTTATTTTTGATTAAATTAATTTAAATTATTATAAATATAAAATTTATTAAAAATATATATTTATATATTTTATTATATTTTATATATGAATAATATGTTATCACATATATAATATATTTATATATATTATTATATTTTATTATATATAACAAAATATATTTACATATTTTATTATTTTTGTATATTATATATATTTATAATATATTTATGTATTTTTATCATATATTATTATATATATATATATATATAATATATTATGTATAAATATAGATATAATAAAAGATGAATAAATAAGATATAATAAAATAAGGGACATAATGGATATTATAAAAAAATAATAATAATAAAATTAAAAAAATTTTAAACTATAAATTATAAATTATTCAAAATAATTTATTAAAATAATTTATAAATTATTAAAATAAATTTATTTATTAAATATTTTTAATAAATTTATAAACTAATAAAATAACTATAAACAACCTCACATATATTTAATATTTCGGATGTCTTCTATATATGTGCCAGCTTGCATCAACATCCCTCTGTCCAACAATTGAAGATTACTCCTGCAAACATTATTTCTTGGTTGACTGACTCAGACAGACTACTAAGTATTGTCAGTCAACGTCGTATGTGAGTAAAAGCAGGCTCCTGCTTTTCCAGCATCATTTTTTTTATTCTAATGTATCCAACCAGTATTATAAAATGAAAAAAATTATCATTTTGAAATATTTTTTTACAATATAATTTTTTTAAAAATTAAGGATTTATTTAATTTACAAAAATATTTTTTATTTTTATTTTTAGTATTCATTTCTTAAAATATTAAAAATATTTTTTTGATATTTTTAATTTTAAACTTATTTCAAAAACAATTTTTGATTTTATTTAATTTTGACATTTTTTATTTTTATTTTTATTAAAAAATGAATTTAAAATGTATTTAATTTAGTGTACTGAAAATTTTTTTGAAAATATATTTTGAAATAGGTCCAAAATTTAATTAACAATAGGGACCTCCACCCACTATATAATAGGGACCAGTAAGCGACTTTTAAACTGTATTCGGCAAACAAGTTTATAATTTATAAGCTAGCTTATAATTTATTTGACTAGCTTATAAATTTATTAAAAGTGTTCGGTAGACGAATTTATTTTAGTAGCTTATAGCTTATTCTAATAAGTTACTTTGAGTAGCTTATAACTTCTAGCTTATAGTTTAAAGTTTTTTATTCCTATTTTATCCTTACTATTTTTTCAAAATGCCCATTATATCCATTACTTTAGTATATCATATTTACTCATCTTTTATTATATTTATATTTATATATAATATATTATACATATATAATATTATATATATGATAAAAATATATAAAAATATTATAAATATGTATAATATATATAAAAGTAATAAAATATGTAAATATATTTTATTATATATAAATATATATTTTTAATGAATTTTATATTTACAATAATTTAAATTAATTTAATTTAAAACAAAAATAATATATTTATTTATATTATTTTTGAATTAAAAAATATATGTCATTTTATGCCATTTTATATTTTTCAGCTAGTTCAACAGCTATTTTTACCGAACACTTCTTATTCAAATAAACTAAATTATAAACTATAAACTATCAGCCATAAGTTATAAGTTAAAAATTAGCTTATAAGCTATCCGCTGACTTATAAGTTAATTTTGCCAAACAGAACCTCACTCCTCTCAGCAATAGGTAGGGCCCACCTTCACTCACTATACACCCAACACACTTATGATCACTTTGATTTTGGTTCTGTTCGACAAAATTATCTTATAAGCTGACGAATAACTTATAAGTTAACTTATAGTTTATAGCTAATAGCTTACACCTTATAAGTTAGCTTATTTGAATAAGAAGTGTTTGGTAAAAGTAACTGTTGAAGTAGTTAAAAAGTGTAAAATAACATAAAAAATACATATATTTTTTAATTTCAAAATCATATAAATAAATATATTATTTTTTTTTAATTAAATTAATTTAAATTATTATAAATATAAAATTCATTAAAAATATATTTATATATTTTATATATAAATAATATGTTTTCACGTATATAATATATTTGTATATATTATTATATTTTATTATATATAAATATATTTACATATTTTATTATTTATATATATTACACATATTTATAAGATATTTATATATTTTTATCATATATATATATAATATTATATATGTATAATATATTTGTCACATCCCAAAAATTGAGCATGTGAAAAGATACTACTCATTTGATATAATTCTCAAACATACGTTATATACATATATTCTGTAAGGTTTTACATTCAACCTTAATCATTCATTCCACACTACAGAATTATATTCATCTGATAAGCAAATATAGACATACATAGTCTGATATTTCTATCTCATCGCAAGCCTAGGAGACCTATAGAAAATACAGAGCTTTTCTAATATCCACATTAATAAGTACTGGTGTCCCACCAGACAGAAATAGAGAATAAACCCAAGGGGCTTCTAATCTTCAAACGGATACTCTTGTTCTTTATTTTCTGTATCTGAAAAAAAATAATCATAGGGAGTGTGAGTTTATTTAAAAACTCAGTAAGTAAATAACTGTACTATATAAAATATCAAAAGTACAAATACCACATTTACTCATATAATTAATTGTCTTATACATCGAGTAGTATGAGACTCTAACCCTTTCAAACTCATGAATAAGATTTCATAGATATACACCGAGTAGTATGGGACTCTAACCCTTTCAAACTCGTGAATAAGATCTCATAGGTATACGCTGAGTAGTATGGGACTTTAACCCTTTCAACTCGTGTATAGGTTTCATAGATATGCACTGAGTAGTATGGGACTTTAACCCTTTCAAACTCGTGTATAAGATTTCTTAGATATACACCGAGTAGTATGGGACTCTAACCCTTTCACACTCGTGTATTAGATCGCGTAGATCTTTACTCATTAATAAAATAGTGAGAATTCATCACATAGTACAATTGTCATGAAATAAATAATTTCTTCATACTCTTATTTCTACTGATCATCATATACTCCCATATGAAAAATTAATTGCTTATTATCCAAATAATGTTGTAAATGGGACTTATATTGTACTTTGACTAGTAATATCAAATTAGCTGAGCAAGGTTATTCACTCACCTTGATTTTTGTCCAAGTTTACCTTGTTCCACACTAGAATTTGTGTAGGAAAATTTCCTAGTAAAATATATTACAAGGAATCATAAGAAAGGAAACAAAATCACGAAAATACGTAAAATTTTCTGACTGCTACAGTAACAGGTTGCTACAGTACGGTTTGCTACAGTGTCGGTTCGCTACAGTAACGGTTCACTACAGTGCCGGTTCGCTACAGTACGTTGACTGCTACAGTACCGTTGACTGCCGACACTACAGTAACTGCTACAGTACTCGAAGAAAATTTTCCAGATTTTTTTCCCGAAATTTCTGGTCGCTACAGTACTCGAAGAAAAATTTCAGATTTTCAGTTGCTACAGTACTTCGAATTTTGCAGAAAATCTTTCAAAAAAATTCATCCTTTCCTTTCTTTTGATTCAAAACCAGAATCTCAACTCTTTTAACCGATTATAACTCAAATATAACTTCTAAAACAACTGAGATTCACGAATTATCATCAAAATCTTCAAGAACAAAACCTCCTCTAATCTTCCATATAAACTTAGATTTAAGGAAAATAACGAGATTAAAGCTTACCTTTGATCCTTACAAAGCTTTTGAACTGAACAGATAATCGAAATTCTGAAGATCAAGGAAAGGATTTGAGAAGAAAATGAAGAACTGAGAGAGAAATGCTTTTCTGCTTCCTTCGGCTGAGTGAAAATGAGGGGTACTATTGAAACTTTATATTAAATATTTCTAATGGGTTATTCAATAACCCATGGGTATCCATAACCCAACATCCAAACCCATCCAGTCAATTTACAATAAATGGATTAATTGACCATTCTGAAACCACTTTTCCATGAATTTCACCATTCTTAGAATATATCCCTCATTGTGCAAATATTTAGTCCAGTCATTTAACTCAATTTCCATAAATAATATTCAAAGAGAACAATTAAATATGAAAATTAAAAATGACCAAAATCAATAACTAAAGTAACGTTGTAGAATTCTAAAATACTCTTAAGCGAATTATATTCTGAAATTAACGGGTATTACAATATTATATATAAATATAAATATAATCAAAGATGAGTAAATAGGATATAATAAAGTAATGGGTATAATGGATATTTTAAAAAAAATAATTAGGGCAAAATAGAAACAAAAAACTTTAAACTATAAACTGTAATCTACTCAAAGTAATTTATCAGAATAAGCTATAAGCTACTAAAATAAGCCTGTTTACTAAACATTTTTAACGAGCTTATAAGCTAATCAAATAAGCTATAAGCTCCTTTGCCAAACACAGTCTTTATTGCCATATTCGTTTAAAGTCAAGAAAACTTTGGTGAAAAAAGCCTTAGAGTGTGTTTGGTACGTAATACAAAAATAAAAAAAGAAAAGAAATAGGAAAAAAATATTTTTTATATGAAATAGAAAAAAATGAAGAAATAAAAAAAGGTGTATTTAGTATATAAAACACAGTTATTAAAATACTCATTTGTTAAATTTATTATTTATAACACATTTATTATTATTTTTATCCTTTAAATGTTTTTATTTCAATATAGTCCTTTTTTTCTTTTAACATAGCCCCTTTTAGCATCCATAGAATCTGATCAAACACAACCGATACATCTAAATCTAGTTATGGAGAAGGCTAGGGCACAGGAGAAATTTCAATTCGATTCTTACACCTCTAAATTTCAATTTGATTCCTGCACCCTCAAATTTCAATTCGATTCTACGGCTTGCTCGACAATTACTTGTACAGGGGAAGAATCCAAGAGGGAAGTAGGAAGGAAAGACAGAGGGTTGCTAGCGTTGGAGTTCGGATTCTGGTTGAGGTTGGAGATTCAAAGTTGTCACTGTCGTGCTTCTCGCTCTCTCGGTCTCTCGCACCTTCGTGCTCTCTCTCTTCGAAATTTCTGCTTCTCGGTCTCTCTTATCATTGTGCTGTCTCTTTGACGCCTTCGTCGCCAACACTGGAGTTCAGATTCAGGTTGAGGTTGGAGATTCAAAATCGTGGCCGTCGTGCTCCTCACTCTCTCGCTCTCTCATTCTAGAACACTTGTGAGGACGACAACAGTTGCAAGACTAAATGCGAAGGGTAGTTTCGGAATAAAGGCAATAGTGTGAGGACATTTTTAACATTTCACCGGTTTTCCTTCGATTTTGGAGTGAAAAATATACATGGAAAAAGTGACTTTTTTTTTTCCTGATTTTTTTTTCTCTTTCTATTTAGGAAAACATACTAAACAATGAAAAAGAAAAAAAATGAAATTCCTAATTCTTTTTCCTTAAAAAAGCTACCAGACACCTCTTTAATCTTTCAAATTATAAACCGAACACACTCTGGAAAAATCATCAATAAAGAGAATAAAATACGTTCATCATCTTAATGACAAAGTTACCATAGGACCACATGGTAGTGTGAATAATTTGTAATTTTTCATTTGTTTTGCGTGCTTGGGCTTTTGGAAGTGGTTTTCTACTTAGTTCGCAAAGTTAGCAAACTCCACATACAAAAGCAGGATCATGAATGGCAGGAATGCTATTAGCTAGATCTTTTTAAAGCAGTGACCTTAAGGAAGTATAGCTGAAGTCACCAAATCATTTGTGCCCTAAAACAGATCTCATCCATAGCATTAAAAATTAAAAATTAACATTTTAATATGTGTTTTTCAAAAAAATAGTGTTTTATTGTATATCATAGTTAATATAGTAAAGTTATAATTAGATATAAAGGGAAAGGGTAAAAAATATAAATGCGTAGATGCATGAAGCCAAGTGCATGCAAACATATCTAAGCTTGCTTTCATACGCTGAAAAATGGGACCTCCCTACAGTATATATCAAAGGGTTATGATGCTCCCTCTGCTCTGCATTTAAATTTTGTTTTGCCACTTTGTGCAAGTGAACTGAGTTCAAAGTTCAAACAAATTACCCCATGTGACATCTTTCTTGTTTGTTTATGGCTTATATGGGACCACTTCACTATCTGTGCCAGCTTACATCGACATCTCTCACTCATTCTCTGCCTTAGTGTTTGTCCTAGCCAACAACTGATGATGCCTCCTGCAACATTGCTTCTTGGTTGACTGACTTGGACAGGCTATAAAGTACTGTCATTTAAAGTCGTACGCGGGCCGGGCCACTATTATTAACCTTGAAAAAGACCGTGCTACTGCTGCACATGGTTCCTCTGATATATTTGCTCTCTACCTTGTTTAAAGTAGCTAATCAAATTGTGACAAGTTGCTAATCAAATTGTGACAAGTGCCACTCATTTTTTTTGAATTAATAAAACAAATTCGAATCCACAATATGGAGGAAGGTATTAAAAGCTTCTACCCTCAGATAATCAATATTTAATATATAATAAATTTTATCATTATATGCAAAATTTAAAATATTTATCATATATTATAAATAATAACAAATTTTATAATAGAAGAATATGCCATTATTTTTATAGCTCATTTTAAATTATATAAAAATTTAAAAATTTTGATAAAAAATTTTATAATATAAATTTAATTATTATTTAAAATATATTATGTATATTAAAAATAGTTTTATAATATTTTAATTTAATTGGCTCGACCATTGTCTAATATTTTAATATTTTACAAATGTTAAAATTTTACAAATATTAAAATATTAAAATATCAAAACAATATACACAAATTTGACATAATATGTTTTTAATAATGATTAAATTTATATTATAAGATTTATTATTAAAAATTTTAGACTTTTATATAATTTAAAATATATTATGTAAAATAATGACATATTATTTTATTATAAAACTTTTTTATTTTTATAATATATAATAATTTGTGTATATTATTTTGATATTTTAATGTCTGTAAAATTTTAATATATGTAAAATATTAAAATATCAAAAAATAATTGAATTATTTAAATTAAAATATTATAAAAAAATATTCTTAATCTGCATAATATATATTTAATAATAATTAAATTTATATAATAAAATTTGTTATTAAAATTTTTAAACGTTTATGTAACTTAAAATATTTTATGTAAAATAATAGTATATTATTCTATTATAAGATTTGTTATTATTTTATAATATATAATAATTTATATGTGTTATTTTGATATTTTAATATTTTATTATCTGTAAAATTTTAATATTTATAAAATTTTAAAATATTAAGATATCTTACAATCAATTAAATTAAAATATTATAAAAATATTTATAATATGCATAATATACTTTAAATAATAATTAAATTTATATTATAAAATTTATTATTAAAATCTTTATTTTTTTATATAATTTAAAATAAATTATGTAAAATAGTAGCATATTCTTTTATTATAAAATTTGTTATTATTTATAATATATGTTACATACTTTAAATTTTGTATATAATAATGTAATCTGTTATATATTAAATGTTGACTACTTGACTATACATCACAGCTCCAAATGCATGATCTGATGAAGGGAGCACTTATTTCTCCGTGTCGTAGATTCGAATATGCAAGTTTGTTTTTATTAATTTCAAAAATGAGTGCCACTTTTCTCAATTTGATTGGCCACGTAGAGAGCAAATAATTCAGAGCAACTTTTTCCACGACTTTGAATCACAGCAAGTTTTGCATTTCTGGAATAGATGCAGTAAGTAAACCACTTGCTTAGAATCGCAGCATAATACTTCGAAGCAGAGCAATTCCTATCAAGTAGCTGTCCAGGTATGCCGTCATCTCTTCTGTGATTTCTTCATGCGACTTGGTGCGATTTGTGTGTTTTCGGATTTAGACTTCAAATTTTCTACTCTCTTTTTTCTGAGATTTAAATTTCTTCCTCCGTTACAACTTTCATCTACAATTTCTCTCTATCTTTACCATTTTTCTCTTCCTATAACGGTTTGATACACAGAGAGCCATAGATTCGAGATCTCTTCACAGCATTTTGTTTTGCGATTCCGCCTAAATAGAACCACACAGATTCGTCCATTACAAAGCTCAGAATGGAGCTTTATTTGCTGCAATGAACCTGTCCCACTTCTTTATCATCATTTTTTCAAAAATAAATAAATGAGTAAATTACTAATTTGCTCCCCCAAAGTGTTTATTTAAATTTGGTCCCCTTCTTGTCAAAGGGAATTTTAACATCTAAAAATTTTCAGATTTTGCAATTGTACGTTATGTGATTTAGCAAAAAAAAAAAGTTAAAACATGTAATTTTTCATAGATTGAATTAAAACATTTAATCTGAAAATTTATTAAATCAGTCATTTACTCTAAATAAATAATGTCATTAATGTTTTCTTTCATCTCCGAGTATGTTGTAGGTATCATTCTTTGTACCGTGGTGAAGTGATTTGTCATGATAAATGGCAACAAAATTTTATTTGACTAGTCATAGAGTTACGCACAGTACCAAAAATGAAACTAAAAAATAAAATGAAATTACTTTTTAGTACATTGGTAGTTGGCCATCCGCCATATTGAGTGAATATGCTAGTACATCGGTAGTTGCCATCTAAGCTCCATAGCAATATATATGATTTGGCTGGTTCTTGATGTTAGAAAAACATGGCATCCAATTTTTTTTTTTTTAGAATATGTTTGGATTTAAGAGAGTGGAAAATGAGAAATTAGAGTTATATCTTGATTCAAAATTTTAATCAAATATGTTCTTCTCTTCATCTTTTTTCCTTAATATTCTTTTCAATCTAAACAAATCTTGATCATAGTCAAAGTAAAGGAATCAGTAACAAAGTAAGCATTATTAGTTTGTTATTATTTTTAACTATTATTTTTTTCACATCAATTTCTTGATGTTGTTACCCTAGGATTTTGAAGTTTGCCAATGGCTGAGCCATTTGTAGCCTTGGTTCTGGGACCAATAGTGAAACTTGGGGTTGAAGAGTCATATAAAATCTTAAGCAGCAGAATTGCATCTTCCAAAAAGTTGGAACATATGTATGATCTCTTAAACGAAGACCTGCAGAGGCTACTTGCAATGAAAGATGATAACAAGAGCCAAGTTCAGAGGCACAAACAGAAGCATCCCACCAAGGTTTACCGCTTGTGGAAGAAGAGGGTATCAGACATTCCTACAGAAGTAGATAATCTAAGAGCTGAATATGAAAGGAAACGACTTCCCAAATGGCGTTTCATTCGGCGTTCGAGTCTGTGTGAGAAGGTGGCAAAGAGACACAACCGAGTTAAAGAGCTTATTGAAGAGGGGCGTTCAATCAACATCCTAGTTGATTATAAGTATCCAGAGGCTGTCTTGAAAGTATTGGATGCTCCAAAGATAATGGGATATCCTACCTTCCAAAATGTTCTTGAAGAAATTCTGAGTTGCCTTAAAAACAAGAAAATGAAATCTGTTGGAGTTTATGGAACAAAGGGAGTGGGTAAAACCACAATACTGCAGAACCTAAATAACAGTGAAGAGGTCTCTCAACTGTTTAATATGATCATTTTTATAACAGTGTCAACTGATCAAAATGATAAGAAATTTCAACAGTCAATTGCAAAGCGGTTGAATGTAGATATTGAAGCCACCAATGACTCCATTGATGAAGCTGCTAGAAGAATACATGAAGAGCTAAAGGATAAGAAGTTTTTATTGATCCTGGATGGAGTCATGAACTACCTCAATTTGCAACAAATAGGGATCCCAAATGATGGCCATGGAAGTAAGGTGGTTATGGCCTCTCAGTATCTCCATATTTGCAATAAAAATAACATGGATAGGTTGATTGAAGTGAAACGGTTACAACATAAAGAAGCATGGAAGATGTTCCGAGATGTTGTTGGTCATGTAATTAATCGTCCTGGCATTCAACAAACTGCTCGACTTGTTTGTGATAGGTGCTCTCGTCTTCCACTTCTGATACACAAGATAGCAAGATCTTTTAAATTGAAAAATGATGCTCCAAGTTGGAGGGCAGCATTGGAAGATCTTGATGAACGATGGAGAAAGCACCAAAATGAAGGTTTGGAAGAGATGTACTCATTTTTAGAGTTCTGCTATGGTCAACTAAAAGATAAACACCAGAAATGTTTTCTATACACTTCATTGTACCCTGCAGATAGCAAGGTTTTTACTGATTATCTGGTGGAGTGCTGGGTAGCCCAAGGCTTCCTCGGATATGTGAATGAAACAAGAAGGTACAGAAATGCACGCGACAGTGGTCATATGATTGTTGAAGACCTCGTTAATGTATCTTTGCTGGAGAAAGGAGAACGGATGTTGTATGTCACCATGAATGGTTGTATGAGACAACTTGCTCTACATATATTGTCCAAGCATCCTCAATATAGTTGCTATGTCCACATGAGTGAAGATTGGGGAAATGCTAAATGGGTATCAATGATAAACACCAAATTGTGTAATTTATCCAGAAGTCAAAACTGCAGTATGGTTGAGACACTTTTATTGCAGAAGAATTCAGAATTAGCTACAATCCCACAAAATTTTTTTGAAAATATGAGAAATCTTCTTGTGCTAGACTTGCATGGGACTGGCATTGCAAAGGTGCCATCATCGCTATCAAACTTAATTGGTCTTAAAGGGCTTTATTTAAATTCATGTGAGCGCCTAAGTGATTTGCCACCTCAAATAGCATCACTTCAATCTCTTGAGGTCCTTGATATTCGAGGTAGCCAGGTGAGTTTCATACCGTATTATATTGCAAGCTTGACCAATTTAAGATGCCTAAGAATCCCATACATTAAAAGTGATCAAAGTAATCACCAAGGCTCAAAAGGTGCAGATCATTATGTGATTACCAAGCTTCAAAGTATAGAAGAATTGATCATTGAAGTGATATCATATGAACAATGGTGTAAAGAAGCCGAGAATATCATGGATCAGGTGGCTTTGTTAAAAGGACTAACCACTCTAAGTTGCAGTTTTCCCTCTTCAAAAATTTTTTCAAGATTTATGGCATGTCGGGAACAATGGAGAGATCAATATACTTCTTTCCAATTTTTCATTGGATGCCAAAACTCATCAAGTTCCCAACTTCTTCAACATTTCGATGATGGACTCACCAAGTATTTAAAATACTACAAAGGTGAGAAAGGCAATGAAGCAATAGGAGAGGTAATTTGTGAAACTTATGTAATTGAATTGATCTGTCACAAGGATATCATGAACTTGTCAGACTTGGGAATAGAAAACTCAGAACACATCCGTGGCTTTTGGATTGAGGAATGCAATAAACTCTCAACCATTATAGAAGGCAATAGAAATGGCCTAAGAAATGAAAGCATCTTGCCAAACTTGGAGCAACTACACTTGATAAATTTGCCCAATTTGGAGTATGTTTTCAAGGGCCCCTTGCCTCCTAAAATCTTTTGCCAGTTGCATACTTTAAAATTGGAGTACTGCTCAGAGCTCAAAAGCATTTTCTGTGAGGGAGAATTTATGAGAATGGATGACATAGGAGATGCAAGTATCTTGCCAAATCTAGAGAAGCTATATCTGAAAAATATACCAAAGCTGAAATGTGTATTTAAAGGTCCTTTGCATCCCAGCACATTTTCCAAATTACAGATTTTAGCTTTTGAAAACTGCTCATCATTAGAAAGCATTTTCAACAATAGAGTGATTCAGAATTTTTCAGAACTTCGAAAGCTTGAAATTCAAGACTGTTCAAAAATTAAAGAAATTGTCGTGGTCACTGAGGACATTGAAAGAAAAGAAGACTTGCTTCCAACTTTGGAGAAGATAGAGCTAGTTGATTTACCAAATTTGCAATTCATATGCAAAAAACAAATACTAGCATGGTCATCATTAGAGTTGCTAAAGGTGCAAGAATGTCCTCGCTTAAAATCTTTACCTTTCCAGAGGAACAAGGCAGGCAAATTAAGATCCATCACAGGTTACAAAAAATGGTGGAATGCATTGGAGAGGACAGACAAGGAGGTTCACCAACAATTTCAAGACATCTTTGTGGCTTCAAATAGCTGATTCTATTTAGTTGTTGTTCATAGTAAAAAATGTTTGATGTAATAAATGAGAGATCAGTGTGTAAGATGACTCTTTTTTTAATTTTTGTAACAAATGTTTGATGTAAAAAATGAGAGATCAGTGTGTAAGAAGACCTTGTTTTAATTTTTGTACTGTGAGTTGTGTTTGTACTTAATCATCACTTGTATTATAAAGGATTGAGTGTGCTTTGACCTAGAGATGCTCATGGGAAATAAATGCTGCAGTGCACTGAGAAGTAGAATTCAGAAGATTAACGTAGCATTTGTGAACTCTGTTTTCCCAAAGTTTCGTATTCTGTTATATCAAGTGTTGTTTATTCAACTCTTATCCTTTGATTAAAGCTTATCTTTTGATTTCATTAGCCATTCTAGTCAGTGTGATCTTTCTTGTCAGTTTGATCACACTGAAAATGTTTCAGCTTTGCATTAAAAAAGGTACTCTTACAAGCCAAAAGATAGGATTTAATCCCTTCCTGCTTAATCTGCGAAGTGTTTACAAAGAATAATCACTCCAATGAAATTCATTTGTTAAAAGGAGTTTAACATCATTTTTATCATTTAGGAAATTAAGTTAACCATTCAACTTGAAAACTCATTTAGATAGTTTATCAGATTTAAAATAGGCATCTTACGAAATTAATCGTTTCTTTTCTTTTTTCTAATTTTCTTTTATTTGAGAAGCATCTCGTCCATTTAATCTACCTCATCCTAAAAATTAACTCATAAGGAGAGATATTCAAAACTATATAAAAAGTCTAAAACATATTATTCTCTCTGATGTAAAAATTCAACACATACCCTGCACGCTCAGGACTAGACCTTTGGACCGTAAAACTATACGAGAATAATATGGCCCAATCTAATCAATCCATTTCTGATACCATGTTAAAAATAATATTTGTGTCTAACTCACCTGAAAAATTAACTCATGAAAAAGGACATTCCCTTCTTTATAAGCATCAAACACATTATTATCTTCGATGTAAAACTTCAACACTTAATAATAAAATTGTTTTCTTCATTGACAAAAATAAAAAGCGATTAAATTCTATCTACCAAAATTTACGGGTTTCTAGAGGCATAAAGCACATAAAATTCTTAGGCAGCGCATAGCCTTTGCTGGTTTGTGGTGTTTTATGTTGGAAAAGAATACAAGAGCGTTTAATCAAAGATTCCTTCTCTTACATCTTATTTGAGAGAAAATCATTTTTATGTCCTTTGTGGGTTTTTTTTGGTTTGGCGAAGATCTCTAGTCATCTGTTATGATACGTTTTATTCTCTCATCTTATTAATTGAAAAAAAAAATTCATCTAAAAAGAGAGTTCAAAACCTAACCTCCTTAACCAAACAAATCGAAATTTAAATAATCCAAGGCTTTTATCTTTTTCTAATAAGAAAAGCAAGCAGTTCAGTCTGGTTATCGTTCTAAAGGGGAAATAAAAAAAATATCCTGCACTGAGCCAAATCCCGCTTATAAATTGTATACAATTACATATAGTATGTAATTTAATATACCATTTTTCTTACCATTTGAAGAGAACTGAAAGTCTGAAAGTACCAAATATTTAACTTCAGACTTAAGTGATCAATCATCACTCTCCATCCTTCCATTCCCTTCATCGCAATTTGCAGCAGCATTAAGTCTGTGACCTGTGAGGATTTCTTTCTCTGATTCTCTTGATCTCTATGTCTTTTGAGTGTTCTTTCAGATCTCAGATCTTCTCACTTCATCTCACATCACCAAAGCCATTCATCACAGCAAGTGTTCATCGTCATCCTTCACCAAGTCTCAGGTTTGTCTCTAGAGCCCAAGTGAATTCTAGATTAGGGTTTCCTTTGTTAGTTTTAGATCCGCATTAATGAGATCTTAGGTGAATTTTAATAAGATCTTTAACGTCCAATATATATTGAATAATAAGTCACCAAGAATGGGATCTTGAATTTTTGTTACAACTTACAGAGTGTAAATTTTGTATTGATGGAAAAAGAAATTTCATCAAGGGATAAATGACATATAAAAGAGGAGGATAAAACATACTCAACAAGCAAACTCACAAAAGAAAAAAGGTAATTAAATAAAAAAAAGCATCAAAGCAGCCCAATCTCATTGCAAATCTGAGATAGCAACCCCTAAAAAACCATAAACAGAAACCACCTTAAGGTTGTCCCTCCAAACAGACTAATCTTCTAAGATAAACCCTCCTCATGTTACTCAAGTCATG